>CM038471.1:31561661-31942885 GCA_021464415.1 Lonicera japonica | reverse complement strand
TACACTAACCAAGAGTCTGGAATTGCTTTTGAAAATACCGGGCTAATTCACCCGCTCAACCCCCGCCCCTCATCTTAACCCCATTCCCAACACTAAAGTTGAACAAAAATGTGCAATACCCCAAAACTGCCTGCCATGACATGGAACATTGTTTGGCACTTCACTATCGAATCTAGGACCTGATCGAGGCTGAACCATTTCGCACCCGCGGGGCCTAATGTCACAATAACTCATCCCCAACCACGATCCAGTTGCAAGGATTAATGCATTGACTACGGATAAGAGGGTTTTAACCCTGTGGGACTCATTCGAGATGACCCAATTTACTTGAGAACCAGCCAACCAACGAAAAAAAATCGTCAACTGTGCCATTTAAGAAGACCCAAGTCGCACCAGGTCTCAATTCGATAATCGATCGATGGATGGCCAAGAAAACCTTCCTACCCAATCAGGCTTAGGAAAGATAAACCAAGGATCTCCCAGCCACTTACCATCAAGACCAATCCTGAATAATCTGGGATCCACATGAACCCAGGATAAAACAAAACAATCATGATGCCTCGAGGCCCTTAAAAACCAATAGAAAATGAGACAATCTGTATGACAAGACCTTCCCCATGACTTTTAGTTGTCGGCATAAATAAATCCACCCGAGACCACAAAAGAGTTAAACCAGACATCTCTTGGATATAACTGATCATTTGTCCGGGAAGGGTTTATTAGACACCGCCAGTAGAGATTGAAAAACAGACCCCTCTAAGGAGATAGGGATGACTGAGTATTGGAACAATTGAAGAAAACTCAGGCACACATCACCATCTGGGGCATCCTAGTTGCCTCTAAACCTCACCGGACTGCCTTTATCAAACTCATAGAGGAAGTATCATACCACTAGATTTAACTCCTAAGTAGCTACCGAGCATGATTGGGTCACTTATTGTACAACGAATTTTCATTTTCAGAAGAAGACATGTCCCCACTAGGAAAGAAGCATAGCCTAGCACTCCATATTATAGTTCCAACCCGATGAAAGATTCTGCCGCAAGTTCTCCTTGACAATGGTTGACTATAAATGTTTGCCTTCTAAAGCAGCGAAGTGTTTGGGTATTACGGATGCAGAGCTCTTTCCATCAGCCGTGACATTAGAGCTTATGATTGTTAGATGATATACTAAAGGCACGATTTTATTATTATTGGTTTTGATATATAGACTCAGTTTGCTATTTTAATGAGAATCTTTATGGCAAGATTGTTGCATTATATATTTATTAAATATTGTGCATGTGTGTGTCTTTTATTCCATTAGTAGATGATTTAGTGTGTAGAGTATATCTTAGACACAGAGGATCATATCATCGGTTCTTATGGAATATAAGTTCATTGGTTCACGATTTTAGATGGAATTGGACAACTATCAGTAGGATTGTAGCACAAGTTTAGTATTTATCTTGACTATAGAAAACGGTACAATTTTAACTCTTGTTCTAGTACACTTTGTGTGTATTGAACAGGACCAATTTGGTTAATTGTTTTTATACTGACTATATAAAAAATTTAAAATCCCATGGTTATTATATTACTTATGCTCTTAATCTTAAATAATTAATAAACAAATATATTAGTGTTTGTTGTTTGACTCATTAAAAGTGATATTCATTTATGGATCAATAATCTTCATGAATTGGATGGGCGACACTATATGTAGATGAATATTAATTACTGATGGAATCCACGTCCCCGTATAGGGATTGATGGTAACCCCTTGAGAAGCTTATAAGTTTTGATCATGTCAAACCCTGCAGGTTGATTATGTTAATCCGACATGTCAAATAAGTTAAGTGGTACGCTCAAGGATTAAGAAATCATTAAAATATAATTGTCAGTAATTTAATTTTAAATGACGATTTTTTGAAATCTTAACGTGGGGAGAATAATAAGTATTAATAACAAAGAGCTCGAATATAATTTTGAGATAAGGACGGGAGTGCAATTAGAATTCTTTAGTGGTGTGAATTATAATTTATGGAAGGAATCAATTCTTAGTCGAATTAGGATTTCGGTTTTCCATAGTAAGCCCAAACACTTATTTCTCCTGAGGTTCCCTATCGTAACCTTACATATATGCCAAGCCTTGCCTCTTCTCTCGACACAATAATTCTCACGAATTTAGGGTTTGTGCCATAGAGAGTAGAAAAGAGATCTTGGTGATACCGCAACCCACACTCGATACAGGATTGTACGACGAAAGGAAATATGATAGAAGATCTTGACTTTTTAATCGAGCCCGTGTTCTCGATTCGTCTCCACCAACCTTGTTCGTGCTGAGATGAGATCAAACCAAAGAGATCTCGAAGGTAAAATCCGATTCCCGCATTAGGTTTTACATAAAAAATTTTGTTCGGTCTATACGCAATATTAAACGATTATGGAACTTAGTTTCCATCAATGATAACACTAAAAGGCAATTATGGGCTCTTTAAAGCTTGATCTTTTGGTCGGTCCAGGGAACTTTTCGATCGATTTTTAAATCATAGATATCCCCTCCAGTTTTAAACCTTTTACTAGGAAAGCTTGGCTACATGATATAGGATCACTCCCATCTTCTCTGCACCAGAAGATCAAAATAACTTTCGAAGCGAGAGTATCACCATCCAAGGAGATCCTGAAAGGACCTTGGCAGATTTGGAATTACCTGTCCTAGGTATTGGTAGTCAGAGTTTACAGTTGGGAGGCTTTTTTTACGAGCCTTAAGTATAAACCCTTACCACCTAAATGATTAAGTATCTACCCCCTAATAATATCCCCGATCTCAATGCTAAAATTACAAATATGCTGAAAATGATGAAATATTTGCCCGGAGCTAGTCTAGGAATAGGAATAGGGCAGTAGGGACTTCTTCAAGCCTTGGAACCGGTAACAAGATATGATAGAGAAGGTTTGGGGTACCAACATGCAGATAAAGACATCTAAGAAGACTTGGGTCGAGGGCATCAGTTTTTGAGTTTCAGCTCTTTAAATGGGTTTTTTGTCAAGGAGGGAGAAGACTTCCCCTTTTCTGGCTTCCAGGAGCCTTGGAGACATAATGACAAGAAAAACCTCCCAGAATGTTAAATCATCTATGAAAAGGACTTTTACCTTAAAAAGAATGTCATACACATCTTCTCCACCAAGTTAACAATTGAACCGAGGGAACTGGATGAAGAAAGTGAAGGCGAGGAAAATGAAGAAGAAAAAGAGATGATTGGAGACCTCTTTGACGTTATGGCCCTAGAGAATGATGTACCGATGGATGATCCTATACACTTGATGCACACCAATCTAGAATACAGGGTAGAGGGGGACAATAGTGAAATTGTAAGGGTGAGGTATTGGAAATAGAGTAAGGAAAGGATTAGGGATGAGTCACTCTTAGATTTACTTTTTAAACTTGCACCTGTTAGCACTCTTATCAATGAAGAAGATTCCATATTGCAGTATCCTGATTGTGTTGATTTTATGATTTCCCCCATGGATATAGAAACTCTGAACGAACACCTCGAGGGAGAAAATCAGCGTATACAGAGTGAGGAAGAAGATACTCTTGTGATTAATCTCGGAATTTAAGAAGAAAGGAAAGCAGTACATATTGGGGCAAACTTAGCTGAAGCTGAAAAGAAAGAATTCACACAAGCTCTGAAAAAGTATGTGGATGTCTTTGCCTGGTCCTATGCTAATATACCAGGGTTAAACAATCAGATAGTCATGCATAAGATTCACACCAAGCCGAGTCCAAACCCGTTAAACAGAAACTGAGAAAACTTACGTCTGAATGGTCCCTAAAAGTAAAGGAGGAAGTGATGAAGCAGATAACTGTGGAGTTCTTACAAGTGATCGATTATTCTTCATGGTTAGACAACATTGTGCCTGTTTCAAAGGCAAATCAGAAAGTTCGCATATGTGTGGACTACCGGGATCTCAACAAGGCTTGTCCAGAAGATGATTTCCCCTTACCCAACATTGATTTGATAGTGGACAATACTGCCAACCACGCCTTGAAGTCATTCGTGGATGGTTTTTTCGGGTATAACCAGATCAAGATGCACCCAGACCACTAAGAAAAAATAGCATTTATCATGCCGTAGGGAACATATTGCTACACTGTCATGCCATTTGGGCTGAAGAATGCTGGAGCAACGTACCAGAGAACAGCTATAACTATCTTCCACGACATGATCCACAAAGAAGTGGAGGTTTATATAGACGATATGATTATCAAATTAAGGGAAATAGAAGACCATATTCCAACCCTACGTGCCTATTTTGACCGACTCAGCCAATATCAAATGAGACTCAATCCGCAGAAGTATGTGTTTGGAGTAACAAAGGGAAAACTACTAGGCTATGTCGTCAGTAAGAAAGGAATCGAGGTAGACCCTGCCAAGGTTAAAGCTATCCAAGATATGCTCGAGCCTCGTACCGAGAAAGAAGTCCGTGGTTTTTTGGGCAACTTGTAGTACATTAGCAGGTTCATCTCTCAGCTCACCCAGACATGCAAACCTATTTTTAAAATCCTAAGAAAGTCATCACCAAGAGAATGGGACGATCAGTGCCAAGAGACTTTCGATAAAATTAAGGATTATCTCTATAATCCTCTAGTATTGACCCCACCCCAGATCGGGTTACCATTGATTATGTACTTAACAGTCACAGATATGGCTATAGGAGCCATGCTAGCCTAACATTTGGCCGATACACGAAAAGAATAGGCCATTTACTATGTTAGCAAGAAGTTGTCCCCATTTGAGGTAAACTACATGCCATTGGAAAAATCGTGCACCGCCTTTATCTGGGTAACGCAGAAGTTATGCCATTACATGCTGACTTTCCCTATCATCCTAGCATAGTGAATTGATCAACTGAAGTACCTCTTCGAGAAACCATCCCTCTCAAATAGAATGGCAAAATGGTTATTCTCACTCTCCAAGTTTGACATCACCTACATGACCCAAAAAAAAGTAAAAGACAAGATCGTAGTTGATTATCTAGCCAACAACCCAATGTTAGGAGACATGGTAGAAGAGGCCAAGTTCCCAGATGAATCTATTAGTATCCCCAGATCAAACTCACTCACCAATATCTTACCGCCTAAATTTATTCTGTACTAATAACATGGCTGAGTATGAAGCTTGTATCGCCAGGTTATAAATTGCACTCCAGAAGTTTATAAAGAGAATATAAGTTTACAGGATTCAGCACTGGTAGTCCATTCAAATTATGAAGGAATGAAAGATCAGAGATGAGAAGTTAGTTTCGTACCTTGCCCAGTTGGAAGATGTCGCGGGAAGATTCGAACACTCAGAGTTTTACTATGTCCTCCAGTCACAAAACAGTTTTGCTGACTCACTGGCAACATTAGCATCTATGATCGATATCCCAGAGGGGATGACGGATATCATCCTCACAGTAGAGAAGAGATCAGGCCTGGTTCACTGCATGGCCCTTGAGTTGGACAATGAAGAGGACATGGACCCATCCACCTGGTTTTATGACATCTGGAACTTATTGAAGAACTATTGATATCCCGAGTAGGAAGACAAGAGAATGGAGGCTATACTCAAAAGGTTAGCCTCAAGATTCATACTCTGCGCCAGAAGGCTGTATAAGAGAAATTACGACAAAACTCATCTCCAATGTCTCACAGAAGGAGAATCTGTCAAAATGATGGGTCAAATACATGGGGGAGATTGCAGACCCCACATGAGTGGCCATACGATGGCCCACAAAATTATCAAACATGGATACTACTGGTCAACCCTATAGAACGACTGCAATAACCACATGTGTCGTTGTCATAAATGTCGAATCTATGCCAAGTCTCAGAAGCTTCCTCCGAAAAAATTATACAATATAACTGCCCTCTTGCTTTTCGCAACCTTGGGAATCTACATTATTGGAGAGATCTCACCCAAAGCAAGTAACGACCACGAGTTTACGCTAATAGCCATCGATCATTTCACCAAATAGGTAGAAGCTGAATCCTTCAAGACCCTTGATGCCAGAAAGGTTGCCTAGTTCATCAGACGAAACATCATCTGCCGATATAGAGTTCCACATGAGATCATCTCGGACAACGGCACCCATTTTGAAGGAGAGACTAATGTGGCATGGAAGAATATGGCATCACTAGGCACATATCTTCTCCGTAGAGATCACGGATCTATGGGGCAGTTGAGGCTGCCAATAAAAACCTGAAGAATATACTGAGTAAGATGACTGACACATGCCAGGACTGGCCAAAGAAATTACCTTATGCGTTGCGGGGGTATCGCACCACCGAGAGAGTTTCTACCAGAGCAACCCCATTTTCACTTACATACGGGATGGAAGCCATCCTCCCTGTTAAGTTAAAAATCCCTTCCCTCAAAATAGTGTTATAAAATCAAATCAATGAGTTGGAATGGGTCTAAGCACGTTACACTGAGTTGGCACTGTTAGATGAAAAAAGATTGAAAGCTGCATATCACCATTAGGGTATCAGAAGAGAATCACTCGAGCCTTCAACAAGAAAGTAAAGACTTGGGGTATCAGTGAGAACGACATTGTATTGAAAGAGATCCGAGAACTAGTTAGAGATCCAAGGAAAAAGTTCGGACAAAAGTGGACTTGGTCGTACATCGTTAAAGAAATTGATACAAGAGGAGCCAGCCGCTGTGCTCACGAACTTAAATGTACAGTTGCTACATTCACCAGTCAACATAGATTGTCTGAAGAAGTATTTCCAATAAATGTATCATGTATAACTAAGAACTACGTGAACATAAGCACCAACTCAACTTGTGTTTTTTAAAATCAAATGGGGAATATAGGCAACCTGAGAAGTGATTTCAGGTCCAGTTTAATCATTATAAATGAAAACTTTTCGTTTAAAGATCAAGCAATTTCTTATACATTATTCAAATGGTGGTTCAAAACACCGAAGGTTACAAAGAAGACTATTAATACAAGATACAGTAAAACCTAAGCCTTAGGATTTGCCAGGCAGGGTCCTCAGTAACCAAAACAATTCGAGCCTCATCTAGAATCTGGTACGTTAAGATGCTATTTTCCCTAGCAGGCTCAGAATCTATGAATTGGAACCACTCCATCTGGTAAGGGTCATTGACCATTTCTTCCTCCAAAGTTTGCCAATGGGAATGAATGATGTCAGCCTAGAGGGCCGGTTAATAATGAAACGAGCATGATTAAACTGTCCGGTTATTCGAGCATGCCACATCCGCTCCACAGATAGAGAAACGTGCAGAGTTACAAATTTAAGTTCTGAGGAGAAGTTGTTTAAACCTAGGGGGATATTCTGAGGTATATTGAATTGCTGAAGAAGATGACCTGGGAGATAGAACCAAGTAAACCAGAGTCCTCAGAGCGGAACATAGTTCTGATCGCCAGTACCAAACACCATCATCCTTAGCTTCCACCAGGGAATGTTCCACCAAATGACGCAAAAATTCTCTGAAAACTAATTCGTCCAAGCAGAGGAAAACATGGTCAAAGAACTAAAAATGGGCCGACGAAAGAAGTGAGTAGGATTGTACAGCCGCACTCAATTGAAGCCCACATAATGGAAGCACTCCAGTAGCCACATATAGAGAAGACGCAAACTCCCCCTAAAGAAAGTCGAGGACCCACCCAAAATAGCATCCAGTCAATTCAAAGTCTCTGCAAGAACGATAGGCACTATGGACTCTCCATTTCTAGCTCGATATATCAAACTTAGAATAGTCGAATCGACTCAGGAGGAACCTGTCATCAGTAACATGTCAGAAACAAGGCAAATCAAGGCCACCGCCGTGCGCCCCACACTATAGGAGGCTCTATCCTCGTAATGATAAAAGAACCTCACCATTTTGTGAAGGTCGAGAAGCCTGCCAATTATGAAACAATCACAGGCTGCTTAGGAAATAGACAATAAAGCAATCAGTATATGCCGAGGACCGATGTCCTCTATAAGAACAGCCATCGAGAGACCGGTGTCGGAGTGTAGAAGCCATGAGAATTCCTCGTAAGTCGGGCAGAGCTCATCCGAAGAGAGATGGTTTGTAGAACTCCAAAAATTCGAAGCACCCAACAGAAAAGAGAAATCTACAGGAGGATAACCCTACACCGCTAGAGGGCAGAAATCACCAAAGTTCAAACCAATCTCGAAAGATACTAAGGCATCTCAGGCTTCGATATAAGTCAAAATTTGTGCGATAAGAAGATATTTTTTTTACAAAGGAGGGAAGGTATGAGGATGAAGGAAGGAATATGGGTGTATTTATAGCAAAAAAATTGTTCCTGTGCCTGTGTCGTGTGCTGTGACAAACCTAGATCCAGGGAGGATTGTCGCACGATAAACCCCATTTTTTACCCCTTTTGCTCTCCTTTTAAGCATGTAAAATCATTCTTGCCAAAAGAACCACCTTTGCATGCCTTGTACTTACTTTATTTTTTTACAGAGACCATAAATAGTCTTTATACCGTATGAACGAATGGTATGATTCCTAAACACTACTTGAATGTATATATATATATATTTTCCATAAACACATAAGAGAAGTATATATATAAGATATAAATCCAACAAAAATAGTTTTCAAAACTCAAAACTAACTAACTACTAACATTTTGTCCAAACTACATTTTGTCCAAAGTGCTAAATAAAAATGTAGGAAATAAACCTAATCTATCCAGGGGTGCTTCGACACGCTCTCACTATCGCCCAACGCCTCCTCAGGTGGATGGGTAACCCGGGTAAGATCAACGGCTGGCCGCACTATTTCCACAGTAAGAATCTCAGATGTACGAGCAGAAGCTAAAGGTCAAATTGCCGAAGACCTCGAGCGCTTAGAAGGCTTGCTACTACTCCTCCAAGATTCCGTCTGCGTGCGAGAAGAAGTCAAGGGGTCGTCTGCTCGCAAAGAGACCTTGATCGCCCTCTGGTAATCTTGCATATACACCGTAGGATCCCGACCTACAAACTAGTGAAGGTTCCAGTTGTAGAAATACTGGGCATGTACAGCTCGCAGATCCGCCGCACGTATGCTCACCAACTGGAAAAGACGTAAGAGAAGAGGATTAACACAATCAATAAACAGGTATGGAGAAGCATCATTAAAAGGAAGAAAAAAAGTTTATACCTCGTCACCTGTATGTCCACCTAAATAACTTCAGGTGCCATATGGAAGAGGATACTTTGGCACCGTGTATCGGCGTAGACCAGCACCGACATAAGAGATATCCCGAGGTAATAATGGTATGTCAACCACGGGAGCAGACAAATCTGCGGGGGCCGCAGCGGAGGTAGACCCACCCTCCTCATGAATCGAGAACAGGGGAGGCCTAATGGATAAGACATTGACTCTTGGAGATCGAGCTGAAGGGCCCATAGCGGTCGGTGATAAAGGTTAAGAATGGCATACGTCCAAATGCCTGGGGGATCTGCGACAGCGGTCTCTCTCAAAGGCGAAACCCCTTTTAAAAGATTGGCTGCCGCAGCAGGAGGGGTCTGCCCGAACTGTTTGAAATCTGCTCTGAAGTCCTCAGGCTCCCAGGACCTCTCTATGAAACCAGTACCTCCTCTCTCTGCAACGTCAGCCTCATCGAATATGACCCCCAAACATATCGAAGGGCCTATAGGAAATTAAAAACGTTTGGTCTTGGTCCGAGGATCCTCCGCAGGTGTAGTCTGAGGTGTCTGGTCAGGAACGTCGACTGCTCAGGAACTATTGTCTCCTTCTCCTCCCTCAGGACCAGCACCTTCAGCTGGCAGTGCCTCTCAATCTCCCTTCGGGTACTCGTCATCTAAATTAAGGATATTGTCCCTCTGGTTTAGGACAGGTGGTAGGTGTCCCGAGACCATCCTAGACAGATGAGATTGCCCCCGTTTATAGTTAGGATCACCACCTAACACCCGATATCGCTAGTAGAAGACCCGGCCTAGAGTCCCCTTCCGTTTTCTCATCAAGTATGGGGCCACAAAGAGGGCATAGTCACCCTCCTAGACGAAGGTCTGAAAATTGAGCCAATCCACTAAAGCCTGCACCATCATTGGGTCAATCTTGCTTGTCCGCCTCATCAAAGTCTGTGGAAATGACAGAACCCAAAGCCACTGAGCCTGTGTGTACTGATGAATGACCTCTCACCGAGATAAAATAAGAGGCCATACTCATCTCGGATCATTCGTTTAGTCCTCAAATCAATCAAAGCCCGAGCATAGCCAAAATGAAGGCCTAAATCACCCCATAGGGCCCAGTCAATCTGAAAAGAGAAGAATAAAAATCATTCAGTCATTTATTTTGTATATATTTAATTAAGATAAATAGTATCAAACTAAATACTTACGTGCTCCTCTAACAGGTCATGAACAGCAGTCTCCCCGGTCTCTCGGGTCCGATATACATAAGGAGTCTTGTAGTTTCCTCCTATGAACCAGCGGAGAAGCGAAAAATGATCCTCATTCTCAATGAACAAATCTACTTGGGTGAGACCTCGGCGAGTGTATGCCACAAACCAACTCTGAAAAAGAGAATAGAGCATAAAGAATATAACAATAATTGACTGACGAATATAGGCATAAAGTAAGTAAAAGTAAAAAAATTATACCTCCCACAATAGAGAAAAGCCCTTAAGGTTCAGGGCCAAATAACGAGAGACCTGATCCATGGCATCATAGAGGACGGCCAGAATAAAACCTCCCCCAGTCATAGTCAAACATGAGGCTGAAATGTTGAATATAGAGTAGCCACCACAGATGGACCGTATTTCCCCCACGGGCCTCAAACAAATCATGGAGCATCAGTAATAGCAAAACACAAGCATACTGGCGCGCCTCCTGCCTAGTCATCTGCTTTTCTGTAGCAACCAACCTAGCCCTCTCCATCACCAAGTGTGTGATCAAGACAGCCCGAGGGATGGTATCACCCGAACTCTATAGCTCCAAAAACCACCCTAAAGCACCAACTATACCCTCAAAGGAGAGGTATAGGGGAACATCGATCTGGATAGGAACACCCCCCGAGGTTATACCGGTCAAGGCAAACTGATCTAGGGGAGTCATCGTCATCTCTCCCTAGCTTTAGTGAAATGTGTGTGTAGTGTCCCACCAGTGAGTTGCAAGGGCCGACACAAGTACTACAGCCCATACCCTCTCTGGTAAGGCATTAAGAAAATTGCCAAACGAAGTCGTAAAAAGACACTCCTGTATAGGGGCCGGTGCTTGTCGCCACTCAAAAGATATGGTGTTGCGAGAACCCTAACCTCGGCCAACCCACTACAGATGACAAACCGATATATATGCATATATTAGTAATTATGAGAGTTATATGGGTTATGGGGGCAAAATTATGTAATTTTCAAAAACTTGAGGGTACTTTGTTATAATTATGAGAGTTATATGGGTTTATAAGGATAAATTATGTAAAAGACCTGAGGGTATTTTGGTGTAATTATGAGACTTATATGGGTTATAAGGGTAAATTATGTAATTTCCAAAACTTGAAGGTACTTTCGAGTAATTATGAGAGTTATATAGGGTATAGGGGCAAATTATGTAATTTCCAAAACCTGAGGGTATTTTGGTGAAATATGAGAGTTATATGGGGTATAAGGGAAAATTATGTAATTTCCAAAACTTGAGGGTATTTTGGTGAAATTATAAGAGTTATATGGGTTATAAGGGCAAAATTATGTAATTTCCAAAACCTGAGGGTATTTTGGTATAATTATAAGAGTTACAGGGTTTATAAGGGTAAATAATGTAATTTCCAAAATCTAAGGGTACTTTGGTGTAATTATGAGAGTTATATAAGGTATAGGGGCAAATTATGTAATTTCCAAAACCTGAGGGTACTTTGGTGTAATTATGAGAGTTATATGGGTTATAAGGGCAAATTATGTAATTTCCAAAAGCTGAGGGTATTTTGGTGTAATTATGAGAGTTATATAAGGTTTATAAAGGTAAATTATGTAATTTCCAAAACCTGAGAGTATTTTGGTATAAATATGGGAGTTATAGGGTTTATGAGGGAAATTATGTAATTTCCTAAAAATCTAAGGGTACTACAGTAAAAGTATGTGTTTCCCTAAATCAAATATTATTATCATGGCAAACATGTGTACTAAACTATAGATTATCTAAATATGTAGGAAACGACAAAGATAACATTTTAAGGATAAACATATATAAATACATAAACGGAAAGATCTCTAGAAGACATACCAGAGATCGTCGACAGATCTAATGCGAGACAGGCTCCATCAGAAGACAAGGAACATCTGGAACTGGAGCAGCTCAGGTAACCTCTCAGTAAACCATAGCACGATCGCGATGCAAACCGTCCTCACTATACCAATCAATATTAGCCCAGTCATCATGATGAGGGCTACACCGTAAAACTCCCTAAACATCGATGAAAGTGACCTCCTCCTCGTCACCTTCTAGTCGGTCCAGCTGAGAAGGGTCCATGAGGATAAAGGGAAAATAGCGGAGCAAAAAGTCAGTAAAAACCTAAAACGGTAGAGCTTCCACGCTAGAAAGAAGAAAGAAGAGAGGGCTAGAGAGAGAAAGAGAAAATGAAGAATGCAGTGGAATGCGCTCAGCAAAGGGTTTATATACTGGACATATTTGTCGCGTGACAAATGGTCATTTTGTCGCCCGACAAATGGCTTCCCACCCAAGTGTCGCGTGATACTTTGCCCCTCCCCCCTGTTTTTTTTTACATTTGTCTCATTTTTTCTCCTACAGGGATACTTCGAAAAATAGTTTTCTTGACATTTGTATAAAACTGTACACTCGAGATAAATATCGAAAGTGAAATTTCCCAGTTGCTTCTCTAGAATAATCACAAAAGGAAAATCCATCCGTTAAGGAATCTCTGTTTTTTTCTCAAAATACTGAGACCATCAACGAGAACGAGAAAATGTTAGAATAAGACGGGAATAGAAAAAATTAAAAGAGTATAAAAGAGAAAAATCCGCACGGGGGCCCAGGGCAAGTGAGAGAAACAGAAATGAATAAAGTGACAGGGAGAGCCACACCAAGAGTGACATCTAGGCTAAAACGGCTCAGGTCTTCGTCTTGGGTGAGTAAGGCTCCTGATCACGCCAAATTAGACAAGAAGCTCCTAGCCAAAAACGGAAAAGACTAGGAAAAGCTTCCCCGATTGAGGGAGAAATAAGGACATAAAAAAACAGAAAACGAAGTGGGCCCACAAAACACCTCAGAAAAGCCAAATGTCAAAAGAGATCAGAGATTCCCTTCAAGCAAATTTTTTTTTCAGCAAAATTAAGAAGTAACAACTGGGAAACAAGCAAGGGATGGAATCATCATTTTTGTAAAGAGATATAAAGGTTCATGAAGCCATTTTGGCTAAAGAGCACCTCGTTTAGGAAATAAAGTGATAAGACAAAGCAAATTTTTTTTAAAAAAAGTTTCTCCAAATTAGAGTATGAATAACTCTCGATGAGTTCCCTCACCCACATAAATTTCTCTCTCTCAATCTAGCAGTTGAAGAAAGATATAGAGAACCCATTTTTCATCAAGACAGATTCGAACAAAGACCTCTTCCGAGGCAATATAAGTCCTTTCGACAGGCAAAAACGCTAAGCCCTCTTAGAAGCAAAACTTTCACAAAGCCCTCCCCGGAGGTAGTTTTTCAATTTTCTATTTTACAGATCAAATTCTCCCAGAAAGGCAGCAGAGCAATGGTAGTCCTCCTATCTAAAGCGAGTGAATCAAGTCCTCCCAGAGAGGCAGTGGAGCAATGGTAGTTCTCCTATCCGAGGCAAGAATATCAAGTCCTCCTAGAGAGGCAATAGAGCAATGGTAGTCCTCCCATCCAAGGCGAACGGATCAAGGTCTCGTAGAGAAGTAGTGGAGCAATGGTAGTTCTCCCATCCGAAGCGAGTGGATCAAGTCCTCCCAGAGAAGCAGTGGAGCAATGGTAGTTCTCCTATCCGAAGCGAGCAGATCAAGTCCTCCCAGGGAGGCAGTGGAAAAATAGTAGTCCTCCCATCTGAGGCGAGCGAATCAAATCCTCCTAGAGAGGCATTGGAGCAAAATGGTAGCCCTCGCACCTGAGACAAGTGGAGCAAAATGGTAGTCCTCCCCATCTTAGGCAAGTGGAGAAAATCAAACCCGCCAGAGAGGCAACAAGGTAACAAAAGCCCTCTTCAAGAGGCAGTGTAAGTCCTTTATACAGGTATAAGCCCTCTCCAGAGGCACTCACAAACACTTTTACATGCGCACACTCTCTTAGAGTTTTTGCGAGAGTCATGGACCATGGTCTCTGCCAGTCGCCTCAATTCCTTACAGACAATGAGCTTGAGTCGAGAGGGTTTGTAAGCATCCCATTCTGTGACCACCACAAGAACCCTAACAACTATCAAAAAGCATGGTTTTTGGAGTACGGGGCCCACCTGAACACCCAAAACTGCCATGAAGGGGTTTGTTGGCCAAATAAACATGTTTTTAAGATAGATTATAGCGCGACAAACTAATATGTCGCGCAACAATCACCTTTATATCGCGCGACAAGTTTCCCAAACATAGACTAACCACTTTCTGACAAATCAATCTATCAGGAAAGTCACTTCAGCCGTTTGTCACGTGACATTGGTCCAAATGTCACGCGACAATCCTTCCCTAGCACTACAAATAAGCCAAGACCCCCAAGGGTTTTGGGGCAGCAAGTTGGGACCTAAGAATTCTATCTTTCTATCTGATTTTCTAGTCTCTTATCAAGTATATTTTGCGATCGTCTGATTTTTGAAGAATTCTCGAATATATTCTTGACACTCGTCGTGCCTCACTTCTGGAATCCAATTCTCGAAAATATTTGAAAAGGAAAAGCTAATTATAGCCGGAGGTTTCTCTATCATATTATATTTTCTCGTTTTTATTATTATATTTCTCGTCTAGAAGGTAAAGAAAGTCTCTTCTAGTATTTAAAATTAGATATTTGTGTACTTGTTTAATTAATTATCTGTTATTCTGTCCGCCTTTTATTTGAATAAACTTATATTACAAATAGTCTACTATTTTCAAAACAAAATCCTGATAAAAATCAATTATAAAACCAGAAAAATAAGAATCTTACCACCTGGATAAAGCTAAGTTTTCAAAACCCGGTCCGATAAAACTTACTTAGGAATTGAATTCAGGATTGTCTCGTCTTCCCTATAGACTACGACATATTTGATAAAACTCCCTTCAAAGAGTTCAAATTCCATATTTAATTTAGTCTCGATAAATATTTGAACTTTTCCAAAAATAATCAAAACGAGAAAACCGACATTGTTATCTGAGGAAACAATGCCAGAATACCTCTTTTAAACCCAAAAAATTAATTTTATCATTTGTACTGTATTTTCAAAACCAAAACATCGAATCGTGGAATACAAAAGTTTTCTTCCCCTTCTTCGTTCCTCTCAAAATTAGGGTTTCTTATAAGTCATTTTTAGAAAGTAATAGATTGTTAGTAAAAGCATCCAAGTTTTTCAACATGGAATAAACATATAAAATCACTAAACACCGAAAGGACTGAATGGATGCTTAACACCTTCCTAATCCGTAACATTGTGTCGCCCAAAATCCCGTTCTGAGATCTTCACCTCCGGGACTCGGTTAATCACGGATGCCGTGCGCGACGGCCGGTTTAAAATATAAAAACAATGACTTTTAAAAACTCTCTTAAAAAAATATGATCCATAAAAAATCCTGTTTTCAGAAAAATTCGACATATGGAGTTTGTTCAAATGGCAAACGTCCTTGTAAAAATTAAAACATTTATATATAAGTACCAATACAAATATTCCACGTTAAAACCACTCCACATATGAAACCCATTTGCACAAGTTTGCCAAAATATAGTTCATACATAAAACCATGGTTCATATACAATACACTAAAACCAAAACAAACAAATATATAACACAGTCCTTCTCATAAAGGACTAGGATCGGTCCAAAGTCATAAGAGGCTTTTATACTCGAGTATCACGTGCCATCCCAGAAGCAGAACCTGCAAAACTACTGAAAGGAGGGAATGAGCCAAATCCAAGCTCAGTGGAAACTATGTAGGTTTTAATAGAAAATAAGTGCTTTATTTTGTTGCAATGGTTTAGAAACAATGCTTATGCAATGCAACCCACACACACGTGCATGCCGACCCCCACTAGGACTCTTATCCTAGCCACCAGAATCTAATTATCCAATTGACTGATCTCGTCCCTAGACTTTCCATGGAATGGATCTCTACACATTCCTAAGTCACTAGTGGAGCGTTGGTATGAAACCGTCTCTTCATAAATAGTAGCTTCCTATTGTTCGCCATACTATGGCGGAAGGGTTCTAAAGTATATTAAACCAACCTCACGCTATCCCACACATATACCCGAAGTCATTTACTAATAGCCAAGCATTTATCGTTTTCTCTTTGAGATTAGTTCATCATGAATGTCCATGCTTGGCAGACTAACAGGCTTTACTTCTCACCGTCCTTACAAGTCGTTATGCTACGGTGTCTCCAACTAAGCTATCTGTTAGCTATGATTACCTCTCTAATTATTAGTAATTTATGTTCATTATGTTCAAGGCAACTCTCTAAATTATCGATGAGTATTCTCTCGCTCCTATATCTTGTCTAAGGGCCAATAGTCATTATAACTTTCTTTTTATGCGTTAGTACATTATGAGTGGCCATTGCTATCCTATGTGTATTATGATTCATCCAATTGTGTCCGAAATCAAATAACATGATTCCTATCACATCTGAGGCGTTATATACATAAACAACATAGATATGATACAATAACAATAACAATAATAATAATATACAAACACATCGCATCAATTCATATCATATCTCTTGCATAATGCCTCAGTTTCACCCCAGGGTCGTCTAGGCCCAGAACAACAGATTCTGAAGGCTCCGAGGCTCTTATCCATGTCTCCTCCGAGTGGGGAGTGGCTCAGGGACTTATTTCTCCAAGTAAGGCATTCGGAGATAACCCTCAAGATATTTTCCCGGGAATGACATTCCGAATAGTTAACGAGGAGAACACCTCATACAAGCCACATCGACGCTTTAGAAAGAACTACACCATGAGACCCCCTAGCAGGGTAGTGTCCATTAGTAGTTTAACTACTATCCGGGAAACTCAACAATTGGATAGTAGTGGCACACGAGACCTACTCCGCTTGTCGAAAAAATTCGTTTAACCAAAAACACATAGTCAAGTTGGAAGGCATTATACAAAGAGTGGGCTCTCCTTTCGTGGGATTTCAACCACCCAGTGGAGTACACCGATCCTTTTTTTTCGTGCATGATTTAGGGAATTTCACACACGGGCAGCAAATAGGCGGCCCGTCTTCGAGTCACGCGGGAGCTACCCATTGCTCTGTCCAATAATCCAACCCATATGTGTGATCGCAATAACCGGGAATATCATTTCCATTTCCCAACAATATAAGTAATATCAATCACATCATCATCACACATATGGCTATCACATATATAAATACAATCTATCACAGCCCACTATCCATTTATCATCATTAACATTGTCGTTAATAATTTCTACAAGCGTCTTCATCACGTGTATACTACATATGGTTACAGTCACGTGGTTATTCACATTATAAGGCCAACTAGCTTATTATTCGTGTCATATATCTTATTATGTGTTATGGGTATCAAACTAAGGCCGTATGTATTTTATGATAGTTCAAAATACATTTAATCAAGCCAAGTATCAAATAATATGTTACTAGCCTAGCCGGCATATGAATACGGCTCACCATGGTTGAGGCAACCTACACCTTACAAGGTTATATTACACACACTAATCGAGTATATCTGAGTGGTGTACTCATTAATAGTATCAACAATGGTCTACGTGGAACGCTAGATTTCCATGTTACTACTTATGGTTCCACCTTTGTAACTATTAGGCAAACACATGGATAAGGCTCTACACTTGTTACTAACATCATAAATTCATATCTCTACCATTTATAATCCACAATCAACCATCCTTTAGGCCTAAATCCCAAAACCCCAATTCTTAGGTCATACTAGTATCTACGAAGTGGGTTCATCATATATCCATGGGTGTGTGAGCTAAAACGTGTATCTATTTGTCGAATCATATGATTAAAGTCATAATCTATCATCTATAACCCTTAATCGATCACTTTATATGTCTAAAACCCAAAATCCCTAAATTTGGGTTCATACGCTTAGCTACAAAAAAAGTTCCATATGAATCTCTAGATACACATGCTAAATTGTGGAACTAGATGATCAATCATGTTATAGTAGTGATAATCTATCAATATCCATCACTAATCAGAGACTAATCTCACCCAAACCCCATGAAATGCAACAAGCCCAGGTTTTTAAGAAAATACCCATTTTGAGTAGAAAACTCTAATTCAACATGTAATAATTGGAAATATATGTTTAATACTAGTGTTCCCACTTTAGAGAAGCTTTATCCTTGAATAGACAAAGCGTAGACACTGTATCGCAAAGCCCTACTCAAGCTCAAGCATCCATGGAGGGAGGAAGGAGGAAGAAGACGATGAATAGTAGTGCTAGGAGGATGATTTGGTGTTAATTATGTAGGGATTTTATGTATGGATGAAGGATGCCCAATGATCTGTCAATTACTCCCTAAAAATGAGCTCTCATCTCTCTCTAAATCCTCTCCTTTGTGTAGCTCGAAAATGAGAAGAAGAGGGGCCAAAAATTTGGTTTATACACCAAAAATACGCCCAGCGCAAGTGCCGGACCGGTCCACAAAATGCCCATACGGGTCCGTGCTATAAATTTGCATCTCTGGACCACTGTTCGTAATTTGGCCACAACTTTTCGTTCGGAACTTCGATTGGAGTGATCTTATGTCCATGGAAAGGTATTTTAAAGATTTATAACTTCATAGAAGAAAGTTTTCTCAAATTATGGATAGATCCTTCCCAAAAATTTGTTGAAAACAACACTCTGCCAAAGGAATACCGAACGCACAGAATTTAGCGATGGGCTTACTTCACGCTCAATTTTGACCAAGTTGGAGCCTGAATTGGCTTTTGGCCAAAACACAAAAGTTATAGATTGCATAAAAATCTAGACCCTTAAGCAAAAGGAAACTCAATCTGGCAAAGAACAAAGAAGTTACGCTGCTCCAAAGTTGGCTAAAAACAAGAAATCACGTAAGGCCAAAACTCATGATTTAAGAGCCGATATTGATTTAGACCACCCAAATCACTAAACGATTACTCACATGAGTGTAGGTAGACTGATATAACTAATACAGAGTGCTAGAACATTATGAGGCTCCTCAATACACAATTTCACCACCCGAGGTGAAATTTACGAACTAATGAAGGTAACTACGAAGAAACGGAGGAAAGGGGTGTTACAAACATAGTTTCCAAACCCTATAGAATCTTAGTTTCATAGAAAATTTTGTAAAGAAAGGCTTATCTATAGCTTTTCCTCTTACACAACTATTTTGTCCGTTTTCTCGTACAACGTATTGACAACTCTGAATGAACCCTCGTGCATCTAAAAATAGGATAGAGGGACACACGGTATGAATTAAAAACACATAGAAGAAAATAGAATGACGGAATCCATTTTGATGTTTCAGACGCCCAAACTCGAAATTAAGACCCGGGGGTCGCATTTGCAGATTCTCACATTATGGATAGTTTGTCATATCTTTATAGATGTCAATCTATCTGATCCTCTTCCTAATTCTCTATGGGTAGAGCATAAGGGACATGGATTTAATGTTGGAATAGATTATAAGAAACTTCCACAGTATTGTTCTCATTATAAAACGGCTGGGCACCTTATGACCGCCTCTAGATCACTTTGTGCAAAGTTGGTGGAGGCTTGACAAGAGAATGTTGTGGTAGGTAGGGTAGATGGTAAGGTGTTGATAGGAGAATTTTATATATGAATAAGCATATTGAGAGTATTAGTGTTCCTATGGATGTAAATAAGCTTGACAATAAAGATATTCTATCTTTAGCTCTGTAAAGGAAGGAAGGTGGGGAATTTGATATATAACGATATGGAACGGTTCATGGAGAATAGTACAAAGGTTTTTAACAAGGATATAGGTGGGGATGTTTTGTTACTAATATGCAGATTTTAGTTCTTGGTGTTTATGGTAATAAGGGGAAGATGGAAGTTAAGAGATGGGACATGATAAGCCTAAATGTTGTTGGCTCTCACGTTGAAGTTAGCCGTCAAAATCATTTTGTTGCTTTGTCAAATGTTAATGTTAATGATGGAGATGAGGGGGACAAAATGGATGGTGTAGTTCTTTAGCTAAACTTGCAAAGTAATGAATTATTAGCTAGTAGTTTAAGGACTGATGAAGGAGAGGTGATATGAATACTCCTCCAAATAAACCAATTACTGAGTGTCTTGTATGGCTAAGATAGAGTTTAACAAAGTTATCCATTCTTAGTAGGATGATATTTTCTGTGATGAAGTGTATGGGATAGAGGAGGGTTTTCGTGACAGGATTTGTCCAAGGAAGATATTTGTGATAGGTAGTTTAAGGATCAAGAATATGTGGGTAACAAGTTGGTGGGATGGTAACTTTACTAAGGATAAATCTAACTCAAATAAAAGGCCACTATTAAATAAGATGGCAGTGACTAATAAGTCCTTGCCTGAAAGGTATAAGGCCATCTTAAACTTTTTAAATGAAACTGTTATATTGGAATGCTAAAGGGTTAGCTAAGGCATCCTCTCAAGAAAACTTAAACATTTTTTGCAAGAAATAAAGGCCGGATTTTGTTTACATTTCTAGGCCTGTGGAGGAGTTATTATTCATAATTATTTCTATAACTCCTTATAGTGTTCCCTTGATATAGTTAATAACAGGTTTAACAAGTTGCCTAATTTTTTGTTGTTTTCTCGGGATAGCGTGTTAGATTGGAAGGTGAATATAGTGGAAACTAAGCATCAAGTTACTATATCATTTGACATTGGTGTACTTAGTTGGCTAATTACTTTCGTCTATGCATGTATCCCTTATATTGCTAAAAGGATTTTGTGGGAAGATATACATAGGATCAATACTGATACTAGGCCTTGTATGGTTATAGGTAATTTTAATAATGTTTTAAGTGTTCATAAAGCCTTGGGGGATGTTTACCTCCTCATATTTCTTGTGATGAGTTCCGTGGTATGTCTGATGATTACGACTTCTGTCATTTTCTTACTCAAGGGGCTCTCTATATATGGCTTAGGAAAAGCAAATTTCCTCATCTTTGGTTAGAACAGAGGTTTGACAAAGTTCTGTACGTGTAATACTCAATGGTTGCATCAGTGGCATGCTTTTTCGTGTTATGATTATCTGTAGTATGATTCTAATCAAAATCCTTTAATTTTTTAAGACAATTCTCGTGGGGGTGCATTGTCCTTTTTCTTTTTGATTTTGAAAAGCTTGAAACAAAGAAGTGTTTGGTGATATTGATAGGACTTTGGATGTTGCTTATAATGATTTTCATAAACTTCAAAGTGGGGGATAAAAATACTAACTGAAAGTTGCTAAAAGTCATATATTTTTCTTGGTGGATGGTGTCACTTCTTATACAGATTATGTTGACATAAAGAAAGGTATGCGGTTGAATATTATCGTAGGTTATATTCTTTTTCTAATGCGGGGTTTGATAAAGGTGACTTGTCTGATTATATTCCTAAATTAATTCATGTGGAAAATAATAATATGTTAGTTAAGATTTCGTCTGATACCAAAACTTGAATGGTCGTGTTTAAGTTAGATGCGTCTAGTGTGGCTGGACGGAATGGTTTTAATGGCGTTTAATATCATCATTGTTCGGGTTTAATTCATAGAGATGTGTGTTATGGTGTTAAGGAGTTTTTTAAGGTAAGGAAAGTTCAAAAGTTCCTTAATACTAACCTTGTTGTGCTTCTTCCTAAAGTCAAATGCGGTAATACAATTATTCAATTTTGCCCCATTGCTCTAAGAAATTTTTTATTCAAAATTATTACTAAAGTCCTTGCCTCTAGATTGTCTTTGATTCTTGATAAGTTGGTTCTTCCAAGTCAATGTGGTCTTATAAAAGGCATATTTGCTTCTACATGCATTATTACTGCTTCATAGTGTGTTAATATGCTTGATAAAAAGGCCTATGGGGGTAGTATGGTGATTATGTAGACTTCACTAAAGCTTTTGATATGATTAAATGGTTTTTCCTTCTTAAGCTACTGCAATTGTTCAGTTTTAATTACACTTTCGTAGGCTGGATTGGGATATTTTGAAGTTTGCTTGCTTATCTTTCTTTGCTTGTGAATGGTAAATTTACAAGATTTTTTTCATGTGTAGCAGGGGTGTTCAGTAAGAAGATCCTCTTTCTCCCTTACACTTTATTTTGGTTGAGGAGGTGTTGAATAAAGCGCTTTATAAAAAAAATTGCAGGGGAGTTAAAGGGGATTATTGGAAGTAGAGGCTTCCATCATCTGTCTCATTTATTTTATGCCGATGATGTTCCAATATTTTCTAATGCTTCTATTCTTAATGTGGTTAAAGTGGTTAAGGTTTTCGAGAACTATGGGCTTATTTTTGGGAAAATGATAAATAAGGCCAATAACTCTTTTGTGTTGGGTGCGGGGGTTAATCGAAGGTAGATTGATATCTGTTACTAGTATGTCGACTGGTAGTTTTCCTTTTTAGTATCTTAGGGTTCCCTTATTTAAAGGAAAACCTTATAAGAAATATGTTATGATGTGCATGGATTGCATTAGATCTAAAATGGAAGGTTGAAGGGGGAACATTTTGTCTCTAGCGAGTAGAATTCAGTTGGTTAAGGTTGTGGTTTATGGAAAGTTGATGTATAATTTCTCTGTTTATGGTTAGCGGGGTTAAATAAGGTGGTTATGGTCTTCGAAGTGTTAAGGTCCTCAATAAGTCAATGTCGATTTTGTTGGTGTGCAAAGTGCTTTCTTTTCATAACGAGATTCTTAACTTTGTTTTCTACAGTTGTCTCTAAATGCTCTTATATTTGTTCGTCTTTAATTATTCCCCATCTACTTTTTTAAAAGTCCTTATGCATGCAAAAGCACGTGATTTGTTAAGTTTACATTTCATGTCTATTGTGCTTATAAAGGGGATCATATTGCATACTCGAAGTAGCTTTTTAAGTATAATATGAGTAGGGAAGTTAAGGATATATGGCTAGCCGGTATTTGTGCTTTGCTTTGGGGTTTGTGAATTCAAAGAAATTATTGTAAATTTGAAGATAAAAGCCTGATTTTGACAGGCTTCGTACTGCTCTTATTTGTTGGATTAAGGAAGCTGGGGATTTGTCTAAAGGTACTATGCATAATACTATGGAAGATTTGACGATTATTAAGACTTTTAATGTTCCTTGTCATCCTAACAAGATCTCTAAAATTAGTAAGATTTGTTGGTACCCCCTTTTCCCATATGGACGAAGTGCGATACATATGGGTTATCTAAAAAGCCTAGTGGGGAGGCTACATATCGTGGTGTTTTTTGAAACGGTAGAAGGTTTGTTTGTGGTGTTCTTGCTTAGAGATTAGGTGTGATGAAAGCTTTCTTTGATGAATTCTTCTTTGTCAATTTGGCAGTTGAGAATACATATATTCGGGGATGGTGCAAGGTTTGTTTTAGATGGATTCAAAAGCTGCATTGTACTCCTTTTTTGACAAATGTATTATTGCTCGCTGGAAAACCAGAAAGAGATGGGAGGCTTGTTTTGTTATGTTAAAGTCTTTGGAAGTTAAAGTTTTCCACATATACCAAAAGAGTAATGTCCTACTCGATATCATATCTGATGTAGCTCTCCTTCATTCCACTATAAAGTTGTGGTATGGTGGTATCCTAAGATTCAGGCTGCTATAGTTGAGGATAGGATGGATAAGTCCAAATATAGATTTGGGTACAGTCACTCCCACACATATTCTTTTCTTCTTTAAGCAAAAACCCTAACAGTTGTATCCATTTTTCTTTAAGCTTTTAAGCTAAGTGAAAAAACACACACAGAGAAAAGAAGACGTACTACGGATAAGGAATTAAAGCCACCTAAGGAACCTACCCCAAAACAAATATGGTTTCCTTTCTGTTTAATGTTTTTGATATTCATCATCTTTATCTAAGTTTTCAGGTTACTAAACATCTCAATTTGGGTTGATTCCTTGTTAAATGGGTGCGGTCAGATTTTAGCCACCCACAATTTTATATCAAACTTTGAAGTAAAATATTTATTTTTATTTCTCCTATATAACACTACTAGGTCATCTTCACTTTGTTGATATATTGTCGTAAGATTGTATAAATGCATGTAGTACATGTGCATGTGTTGGTAGTCTAGTATATATGTGTGTATATATATAATACTAAATTATATATTGTTGCAAATATGTATAATCCAACCCAAATGCAAATTATCCTTGTCGAATACAATCATTATCTATATCTGTATATACTTCAGATATTTAAAAATACTATCCAAATTTTTTTTTTTGATATCCGTTCAGATAATATCCCCACAAAATTTGGATTCGAATGCGAAACAAATTCAGATTTTCAGATATCCATTTACATTCCTATGCTACTAAAAAAAAGTTTGATACGTATATAGCAAATAAACAAAAGGGTTATTTGGGTTTTGGCCCCCATTTGGTTTTCATAATTAAGTTTGGTACCCACTTTTGTTTTTTCTTTGGCTTTGGCCCCCATTTTGGATGATTCTGTTAAGTCAACCGGTCAAACTGTTAACTTTGTAAAAAATGGGTGTAATCTTCATGAAATACCCTCATTGAGTTTAAGAATCTCACTATATCTCGTAGTTCTCTATCTTCTCTTTTTCTATTTTTCTTTTCCACCAGAAACCCACCAACAGCCCTGACTATCATCTCCCATCTTCGGCCAACCGTCACCTCTCTTCTTCTCCATCTTAGCACCACCAGCAGTCTCATCATCTCTTCTCTCATGCACCTTCACACAACCACCACACAAACCCACCAGGCCACTACCTATCTATAAAATACACCTACATCTAATTCATTCCATTCATCGCCCATTCTCTCTATAAACATATTTAATTCATTCCATACACCACCCCATTTCTCTCTATCGAACAACAGCACCATCACCATACCAGAACCCAGATGGCCCCACCTCAATGGATCCTACTACAACCCCTCAATCCCACCACCCTCCAAAGCCTACAACTGCCCTAACCGAGGTGGCTCCAGTTGCTACTACCTCGGAAGCGTCTTTAGCTACTGCTAAATTGAAGCGCAAGATTGAGTGCAATTTGAAGGTTCCTTTGAATTCTAATGGTGGATGTTCAAGTAGTTTTGAAACTACTAGGTGTAACTTCGATTAGCGTTGATTGGTTTGATCGATTCCATTCCATTCATATGTTGTTCTTGTTTTTTGATTTGAGTTGATTTAGTACAATTTTTTTTTTGTTACTGGGTATTGATATGTAGGGGATAAAGCTCTGGTTTTTTTTTTTTTTTTAAAAAATTAAAACTAAAAATTTGTATTTGGAAAGACAAATAAACCCATAAATCAATGATTCATTGCGAAAACATCCAAATCAAACCCTAGATCAACTAGAATACTTTAGTAAGATTGGAATCCTAGACCGGAAGAAAGAGAATCATACCTAGCAAATGAAAGGAGGGGATCAGTTGTCATGGTGATGGAATGACTATTGAGATATTGCAAATCTAGAGTTCATACTTGACAATTGGGGTTTATGATGACGGATGATGTTATATATAAATCTAAAGTTGCTTCAAAGGAAAGATAGAGAGAATTAAGGGGATTGCTCTCTTACCACCACGGCCTCTTCCTCTGACATGCCAGCGACCAAAAGTGAAGTGGTTTTTTGTTTTTTCTTTCTCTCCTCCACCACACTATCTCTTAAACTTTTGTTCTAGGGTTTTAGTTTTGATAATAATTACTTAATTTGGATTGTCCGTGGTTCTTTACAATTTGCGGTCTAAGTGTATGATAGGGATATTTTGGGTAGTTTGGTTTTTCGTTAACAATTTGACCCATTGACCATGAGGTTTCGTCCAAAATGGGTGTCAAAGCCAAAGAAAAAACAAAAGTGGGTACCAAACTTAATTATGAAAACCAAATGGGGCCAGTACCCAAATAACCCTAAACAAAAACATAGTAGCAAGTGTTTAATCCAATTAATAATTATTATAAGAAAACCATAAAATTAATTTAGTATAGAAAGATGTTGTAGATACATGATAAAAATTTGTCACAATAAATTCTTTTAGTACTTTAGTAGCCAAGTAGATTATTATTTAGAAATAAAAACTAATACGTTTTTACTAATTCTTTACAATTGGTCTATAGTTAATTCTGTTAAAAGTAGATGGCTATATATTTAATTCGACACTATATGCAAAAGTATTTCAACCCTATTCAAATTAATTTTGTTTTTATTTTCTATATTCATTTAATGCTTTTATCCATATTCAGATTTTATTTAATTACATTTCTACAATGATATTTTCTTATCAATCAACTACCCATTAATTTGGAGGGATTTTAATAGGCTTCCCACTTACAAATTGTTTGTTTGTTGACATTTATACTTTTGGTTTTTTATTGTATTAGGAAAATATACCTAACAAAAACCCTCCATAAATTTATAAATTGAAAAGACTTTTGTCTATTAGACAAAAATATTAATTAATAAAAATAACATTAAAAACTTAATTGAAAATTTTGAACTTGTAGAGTCTTTTATCTTCAAAATTCAATAATAAAACAAAATTACATGACGTGATTTATACACACTTTACCTATATGTTTTCTTGAATCACTTTATTTTTTGGATTAGGCTCCTCTAGAGTGGCAGAAATCATTTGAGATAGGAATTGCTCAAATCTACAACCTTAATTTAAAATTGATGTTATGGATTTAACCTAACTTAAGACAAACCCTAAGCTGTGTCGTTTTATTATATTCGTAATTTAACGCTATTATACTCCTTCAATCGTTCGTTTATTTTGGCCGGATCTTTTAAGAAAAAAACTACCGCCTATTTTTATCTCCGCGCCTTTCTTCTTTTCCACGCATGGAACCCTATTTCCTCTATAATTTTCATATTTGACAATTTTTCTCTTTCAAAATCTGCTTTGGTCGAGACTAAGTTACAAAGTAAAGAGAGATGACTTTAACGAGCATGATGATTTTTTTTGTTGATGAATAGTTGAATATCTTGTCGGCATGCATCCAAAATAGTGTCCCCACAAACAGAATTCATAACAATCCAACTACTCGAATTTGGCTCTTGATAATCCAGGTAGGTGTTACAAAAAGAAGTGTAGACACCGTATTTTTTCGATAAATGATGACGGAAGGATATGATTGGCCTTAAATTATGAAGATAATAAAACGACAGTTTATATTTTGTTTTATGTTGGGTTAAATCTAGGCCATCAAATTTAAATTAATTGTGTAGATTTATGCAACTCTCCTCTAGAGTGATTTACACATGTTTAGAGGAGCCGGACCACCATTTTTTAACATCTACAACATCTCTCTCTTCAATTGTTAGTTAGAGTTGAATTTTCTTATAAATATTGAACAGCATTAATTAACTACATAATGAGTTAGTTTTAGAATGTATTTTTTTTAAGAATAAGTTGGATATGGGTTCCGCAAAAAAATAAAATAAAAAATGATGCAGGTTTGGGCGAGGTTCAAGTTTGTATAAATTTAACTCGTTTGGCTTAACTTGACCTAACCCTAATACAATAATTTTACTTCAACTAACCTTATAATATTATATTATTACAAGATGTCGGGTGAATTGAGTCAAGACAATCGAGTTTGTACTTATGAATATAGTAAAAGGTGTAGGTTCAACTTGCATCGATTGGGTCGAGTTTTGTATAACCGGCGGCTAACGCATGTTGAATTTTGTTATTTACATGTATATGCTATGAAGTTGAATATCTCCCGAGTTGGGTTTGGGACATTTTAGTTTAGGACTGAGGTGAGATTGAGTTAAAAAACAAAAAAAATGCCAAAACCTTGGGTTGGGTTCATATTTGTTTAAATTTAACACGTTTGACTTGGCTTAACCTGAATTTTTTTTTAATTCTTTAAATACCTTAAAAATAAAATATAATTACATTGCGTTATGGTGGGTCGAAGCAAGGCATGTTGAGTTTTAGCTTAATTTTACTATTGATTCAACATTCGGAATATGTCCCCGATGAGTCGGCTTTGGAACATATTTTTATAAATGAGTTTCAAAAAAATGAAAAATAAAAAACCGGCACGTGTAAGAGTTTGTAGTGTAATTGTAGGCATGAAAAATAATATTTTTTTCTTTAAATACCTAAAAAATACAGTATAATTACAACGCGAATGTCGGGCTGCAGCTAGACAAGTTGAGTTTGAGCTAAATTTTACTATAAATATTCAATGATTGGAAAATCTCACTAATGAGTCGGGTATGGAACAAACTTTTAAATGAGTCTCAAAAAAATTACCTAGTAGTGCTGCATTTATGGGCATATTGAGTCTATTATTAAATCATATATAAGGATTTTTTTTTATCTTCCTAACTGGTGGTTAGGATTTATTTTCATTCGTTTATCTTTTTATTTAAAGGTTATATGTGCCATGACACATGTTAGGGTTATACTTAGGTTTGCGTAAACTAAACCTGTTTGACCAAACTCGACATGAGTATAATATATTTTTTTTTCAAATACCCAGATAATATCATATAGTTTAGTTACTACACAATGGGGTTGGTTGATGTCGGGTAGGTCAAGTTGGGTTGGATTCTTTCTAACCGCCTGATTATATATATTGAATTGTGTCATAGAGTCCAATGGTCTAATATATATATATTTTCCTATGGAGTTGAATTTGGGTAGGTTTTTGAGTATAAATTCCACAACAAAAAATCGATACGAGTTTTGACGGGTAGTACCGTAGGAATGGGCATATATAGTAGATTATATAACTGACAAAATATTAAAATAGTAAAAAAAAAATGTTCACTTACACCTGAATGTACAATCTACTAAATCACTTCTATAAAATATTCAATTTTTCTATTTAAACATTAAGCATAATTATAAATAAATAAATACATTGTAGAATTAGATTAATATAAATTTATAATATTATAGACAATCTGTGAGAATCCGCAAATGCGACCCCCGGGTTCTCGATCCCTTTGTTGGGTGCCTGAAACGTCGGAACGGATTCCGTCGTTCCATTTGCTTCTTTGAGTGTTGATAATTCATATCGGGTGTCCCTTTATCCTAGTTTTAAATACAAGAGAGTTCGTTCAGAGTCGCCAGTACGTTTTACGAAAAAACGGACAAAATAGTTGTGTAAGAAGAAAGGCTACAGATAAGCCTTTCTTTACACGTTTGTCTGCAAAACCAGGGTTCTATACGATTCGAAAACTATATTACAGTTTGGGAAGGTGTTAAGCACCCATTCCACCCTTTCGGTCTCTAGTGGTCTTTTATATATTTATTTTATGTCGAAAAACTTGGATGCTTTTACTGACGGTCTACTACTTCCCAAATGAAAAACCCTAATTTTTTGGGAAAACGGAAAAAGGGATAAAAACCTTTGTGTTCCGAGATCCGATATTTTTATTATTGAAAGATGTAAATACCAATGACAAAACCTTTTATTTTGAGAGAGTTTCCCGTATTATTTCCTCAGATAATGACGGTTTTCTCGTGTTTTGAATATTTTTGTAAAAGTTCGGATCTTGTAGCGGGACTAATTTAATATGAAATTAGAACTTTTTGAGGGGAGTTTTATCAGATACATCACAGTTTATAAGAAAGACATGATATGTTGTTTTTAATTCCTAGATAAGTCTTATCAGTCCGAGTTTTGAAAACAGAATTTTATCCGAATGATAATGTACTTATTCTTCTGAATTTTTGGAAATGGTTTTATCAGGGTTGTTTTTGTTTTGAAAACAGTAGACTACTTTGTAACTTGGCAATAAGTTTATTCAAATAAAACGTGGACTGAACAACAGAAGTAAAACAAGTACATAGATATCCAATTTTAAATACTAGAAGAGACTTTCTTTACATTCCCGATGAGAATAATAATAAGAAAGAAAATATAATACGGCAGAGAGATCTCCGGCGATGATAATCTTTTCCTTTTTTAGATATTTCCAAGAATTCGATTCCAGAAATGGAACACGTCGAGTGTCGGGAATAGATTCGATAATTCTTCAGAAATAAAACGATAATTGTGAGAATCCGCAAATGCGACCCCCCCGGGTCTCGTCCCCGTTGGTGGTGGGGGTCATGGGACGTCGGAACTGATTCCGTCGTTCCATTTGCTGGAGCGTTTTCGTTGATTCATATCAAGTGTCCCTACGTTCTATTTCTAGATGCAAGGGGGGTTCATTCAGAGTCGCCAGGACGTTTTTACGAGAAAACGGACAAAAAAAGGTCGTGTAAGAGGAAAGGCTATAGACAAGCCTTTCTTTACACGTTTGTCTGCGAAACCGGGATTCTTATAGGGTTCGGAAACTATATTACGGTTTGGGAAGGTGTTAAGCACCCATTCCGCCCTTTCGGTCTCTAGTGGTCTTATAAGTTTATTCTATGTTGAAAAACTTGGATGCTTTTACCGACAGTCTACTACTTTCTAAATAAATAAATAAAAAAAAAAACCCTAATTTGGGAAAACGGGGAAAGGGATGAAAACCTTTGTGTTCCGAGATCCGATGTTTTTATATTTAAAAGATGTAATGACAAATGACAAAAACCTTTTATTTTTGAAAGAGTATTCCGTATTATTTCCTCAGATAATGACGGTTTTCTCGAGTTGTGATTATTTTGAAAAAGGTTCGGATCTTTATGTCGGGACTAATTCAATATGGAATTTGAACTCTTTGAGGAGAGTTTATCAGACACGTCGCAGTCTATGAAAAAGACAAGATATGTGGATTTTAATTCCTAGATAAGTCTTTATCGGTCCGGGGTTTGAAAACAAGGTTTATCCGGACGATAATGTACTTACTCTTCTGGTTTTGAAAGTAGTTTTATCAGGGTCTTTTGTTTTGAAAACGGTAGACTATTGGTAACTTGACAATAAGTTTATTCAAATAAAACGTGGACAGAATAACAGAAGTAAAACAAGTACACAGATATCTAATCTTAAATACTAGAAGGGACTTTCTTTACCTTCCCGACGAGAATAATAATAAGAAAGAAAATATAATACGGCAGAGGGATCTCTGGCGATAGTAATCTTCTCTTTCTTCAGATATTTCCGAGAAATCGATTCCAGAAACGGAACACGTCGAGTGTTGAAATAGATTCGAGAATTCTTCAGAAATAAGATAATAGTAAAAAAATACTTGATAAAAATCAGATCTAAAGCACCAAATTCTCGGATTCTAATTGCCGCCCCTGAACCCTTGGGGGTGTTGGCCTATTTATACTGCTCGGGAGAGATTGTCGCGCGACATTTCCTTAAAAAAGGAGAATGTCGCGCGACATTGTGATATGTCGCGCGACATACGGGAATGTCGCGCGACAAACGGCTGAAGTGATGGTTCTGACAGATTGATGTGTCAGAAAGTGGTTGGTCTGGTGCAGAGGGGGAATGTCGTGCGACATAGTGGAATTGTCGCGCGACATATCAGGGATTGTCGCGCGACAATGTGATATGTCGTGCGACAATCTCTCTAAAGAACAAGTTTGTCGGGCGACAAACCCTCCTAGTGTAGTACCGGGTCCTCGGGTGGGTCCCGGACCCAAAATAGTAGTTCTCGGAGGTCGTTAGGGTTCTTGCGGGGGTCACGGATCGGGGTGTCTACAGACCCTCTCGACTCAAGCTCCTTGCTTGCAAGGAATTGAGGCGATTGGAAGAGACCTTGATCCATGGCTCCCGCAGGAACTCTAAGAAAGTGTATGCGTATAGAAGTACTTGTGAGTGCCTCCGGAGAGGGCTTGGCGATTGGTTTGCCTCCGCAGAGGGCTTGTGTTACCTCATTGCCTCTTTCGAGGACTTTCATTTGTTCCACTTTGCGCCTCAGATGGGAGGACTACCGTATGCCTCTCTGGGAGGGCTTCGCCTCAGGTGGGAGGACTACCGTTCGTGCCTCTCTGGGAGGGCTTCGCCTCAGGTGGGAGGACTACCGTTCATGCCTCTCTGGGAGGGCTTCGCCTCAGGTGGGAGGACTACCGTTCGTGCCTCTCTGGGAGGGCTTCGCCTCAGGTGGGAGGACTACCGTTCGTGCCTCTCTGGGAGGGCTTCGCCTCAGGTGGGAGGACTACCGTTCGTGCCTCTCTGGGAGGGCTTCGCCTTCAGGTGGGAGGACTACCATTGTTACACCGTGCCTTTCTGGGAGGGCTTTTAATCTGTAAGAAGAAAGACAATTGCCTCTGGGAGGGCTTCTTGTGAGTACTTTTTGCCTCTGGCGAGGGCTTGTGTTTGTGTTTTGCCTCCGAAGAGGGCTTGTGTTGTGATAAAACATACTTATTGTCTCTCTTAGACCGCTAGAGTGAGAGAGAGAAATCCTCGTGAGGGTGGTAAGAGCTCCTCAAGGTCTAATCTTATTCGGATATCCGTTTTCTTACGCCTTTCTCGAACTTTACTCTCATGTTTTCCTCGAGCGAGGATACCTCTTTTGGAAGGCAGTTTTCGATTTTCTCTTGTTTCTCGCAGTGCGATGTTTCGAGATTTTTTCCAAACCATCTCTCCTTTATCATGCTGAAAAGAAAATTTGTTTGAAAGTTCAACCTCTGATCTCTGTTCTTTTCTTAGTTTTCTCTTTTGGTGGGCCCACATCGTATTCTGTTTTTTCGATGCCCTTATTTCTTCCTCTTTTGGGAAAGACTTTTCCTGGCCTTCTCTGTTTTTGACCAGGAGTCTTTTTGTCCCTTTGTCGTGATCAGGAGCCTTACTCACCCAAAACGAAGCCCTGAGCCGGTTTTGGCCTAGCTGTCACTTTTGGTGTGGCTTTCCCTGTCACTCTGCATTTCTGTTTCTCTCGCTCGCTCTGGGCGCTCATACGGGTTCTTTCTCTTTTCTACTTTTTCAATTTCTTCTATTCCCGTTTTATCGTGGCATTCTGCCTCTTCTCATTTGCTGGTCTCGGTCCTTTCTGTGAGATCAGAGACTACTTTAATCATGGCATTCTTTTCTCGCGTTTTCCGGAGAGATGATTTGGAAGGTTTATCCTTTAAATTTCATCCTGAGTGTGCGGTTTTTAGCAATTTTCGAAAACTGCTTCTCTGAAGTACCCCTGCAGGAGATAAAAAATGAGAAAAAAAGTCAAAAATTCAGGGGATGGGGGGATTGTCGCGCGACACTTCGGTACAGGGGTCTTTGTCGCGCGACAATGTGACCATTTGTCGCGCGACAAACTGACCCATTATATAAACCCCTTGCTGAGCTCATTCCACCTCACTCTCTCCTTTCTCTTTCTCTCTCTAGCTCTCTCTTTCTCTCTTTTCTTCTCTCCCAAGCGCGGAAGCTCTGCCGTGTTTTTGACTTTTCCGACCTTTTCACATATATTCTACCTATATCGATGGACCCTGCTCATCTCGACCGATTGGAGGGTGACCAGGAGGAGGTCACCTTCACTGACGCTCAGGGCGTTCTTCGCTGCAGCCCTCATCACGACGACTGGGCGGACTTGGACTGGTATGATGAGGATGGGATAGACCGCGGTCGGGCGGTGGTCTATCGGGATGCTATCCGAGCTGCTCCGGTCCCGGACGTCCCGTGGCTTTTGATGGAGCCCGTTTCTCACGAGATTCGTCGTCGATCTCTGGTATGTCTTCTTTCGTGTATTTATCGGTTCTGCTTCTTGTCGTTTCCTGTATTCGTTTTAGATAATGTTAGTATGCATGTCTGACTAGGAATAACGCCCGATTTTTAGCGAACACATACTTTTACCTGTGATACCTCTTAGTTTAGAAAATTACATAACGTACCCCCATAACTCTATAACTCTCATAATTACACCAAAGTACCCTCAGGTTTTGAAAATTACATAATTTACCCTTATAACCCCTATAACTCTCATAATTACACCAAAGTACCCTCAGGTTTTGAAAATTACATATTTTACCCTTATAACCCTATAACTCTCATAATTACACCAAAGTACCCTCAGGTTTTGAAAATTACATAATTTACCCTTATAACCCCTATAACTCTCATAATTACACCAAAGTACCCTCAGGTTTTGGAAATTACATAATTTACCCTTATCACCCCATAACTCTCATAATTACACCAAAGTACCCTCAGGTTTTGGAAATTACATAATTTACCCTTATAACCCCTATAACTCTCATAATTACACCAAAGTACCCTCAGGTTTTAGAAATTACATAATTTACCCTTATAACCCCATAACTCTCATAATTACACCAAAGTACCCTCAGGTTTTGGAAATTACATAATTTACCCTTATAACCCCTATAACTCTCATAATTACACCAAAGTACCCTCAGGTTTTAGAAATTACATAATTTACCCTTATAACCCCATAACTCTCATAATTACACCAAAGTACCCTCAGGTTTTGGAAATTACATAATTTACCCTTATAACCCCTATAACTCTCATAATTATACCAAAGTACCCTCAGGTTTTAGAAAATTACATAATTTACACCCATAGCCCTATAACTCTCATAATTATACCGAAGTACCCTCAGTTTTTAGAAAATTACACCAAAGTACCCTCAGGTTTTAGAAAATTACATAATTTACCCCTATAGCCTTATAACTCTCATAATTACACCAAAGTACCCTCATAACCCCATACTCGTTCCTTTGTCTGCAGTGGGTTGGCCGCGGTTGGGGTTCCCCCAACACTATATCTTCGGAGTGGCGACGGGCACCGGCCCCTGTCCAGGAGTTGATTCTCGCGACTCCTTTTGGCTCCCTCTTCGACGCCATCCCGGAGCGGGTTTCTAGGGCGACAGTTTTGGTGTCGGCATTGGCTTGCCACTGGTGGGATACTACTCATACTTTTCACTGGAGCTGGGGTGAGATGACGATGACACCCCTTGATCTTTTTGCTCTGACCGGGATTCCTTCAGGGGGATCCCTATTCAGATCGACGTTCCCCTGCGTCTGACAGCCGAGGGCATTGTTAGTTCATTAGGATGGTTCCCGGAGCGGCGGAGTTCTGGTGACACGATTCCTCGGGGCGTCTTGGTTACGCGTTTAGCCACAGAGAGGGCTCGGCTAGTCGCTTCAGGGGTTCCTATGACCCGTCAGGAGGCGCGTCAGTATGCCCGCGTCCTCCTTCTACTGACACTTCATGATCTATTCGAGGCTCGTGGTGGGGACACGGCTCATCTTTGGTGGTTGCCCTATCTTCGGGACTTCAGCCTCATGTTTGACTACGACTGGGGAGGTTTTATTCTTGCAGTCCTTTACGATGCCATGGACCAGGTCTCTCGTCATTTAGCCCTGAACCTCAAGGGCTTTTCTTTGCTGTGGGAGGTACATTTTTTAGTCCTTTTGTCCTTGCTTCAGTTCTTTGCTCATTACTTGTTGATCATTGCTGATTTCTTTTATCTTTCCTTTTCAGAGCTGGTTTGTAGCTTATACCCGTCTGGGTCGCGCCCAGGTGGATCTCCTCGTTGAGAACGAGGACCAGTTCCCTTTTCTCCGCCGATTCATCGCGGGGAACTATAGGGCTCCCTATGTATACCGGACTCGGGAGACCGGAGCTACTGCTGTTCATGATCTGCGGGAGGAGCAGGTAAAATATTTTTAGTTTTCATGCTTTTCAATAGTCAGATAGAGTAGAATATATAAAATACTGAAATAAAATCTTATTCTCTTTTCAGATTGAGTGGGCCCCTTAGGGTGATCTGGGTCATCATTATGGGTATGGCCGTGCTCTGACCGCCTCGAGGACCAGGCGGCTTATCCGGGATGAGTACGGCCTTCTCTTCTACTTGGGCGAGAGGGTCATCCGTCAGCATACGCCGTCCCAGTGGCCTCGTGTCCCTTTGTTTCCTCCTGTTCTGATGAGGCGGACGGGTGAGATTGATCAGGTGATGGTGCAGGCTTTAGTCGACGGACTCGGTTTCCAGACGTTCGTCGAGGAGGGAGACTACGCTGTTTTTGCTGCCCGTTACCTGATGAGGGAGCCGAAGGGGACTCGGGGACGGGTCTTCTACGAGAGATACCAGACTTTGGGAGGTGATCCCCATTACATACGGGGACAGACTCATTTAGCTAGGGCGGTCCCGGGTCATTTGCCACCTGTCCCTGATCAGAGGGACAACATTCCGGATTCTGAGGATGAGGATCCTGAGGGAGAGAGGGATGTTCCTGCTGCGGCTGAGGGCGGTGATCGGCCAGAGGGCGAGGGAGGCGATGCGACAGCGGTTCCGGAGTCGCCACCTCAGGCGACACCTGCGGGGGAGCAGTGCGCTGAGGGCTTCGAGTTTCCCACCGGCCCTTCCGTGTCTCCGGGGGGCCTTTTTACTGCTGCTGAGGCTGCTGAGGGGAGAGCGGGATTTTCTGAGAGGTCCTGGGAGCCCGCGGACTTTGGGGCGGACTTTGATCAGTTTGGGCGGACTCCTCCCGCGGCGGCGACTACTCCTTCTAGTGGAGTACCTCCTTTGGGGGCGACGGCCATGGTGGATCCTCCGGGGGTCCGAACATATGCTACGTTGACCCCTCTACCGACGACTGTCATGGGGCCTCCCGCCCGATCTCCGGGTTTTGGCGGCTCATCCTCTCGTCCACCCTTGTTCCCCATTCGTGAGGAGGGAGGGTCTTCTTCTGCAGCTACTCCTGCAGGGTCATCTATTTCGTGGGTAGATCTACCTCCACTCCCCAGAGATATTTCTTATGTCGGCGCGGGCCTATGTCGATATTCTGTCCCGGAGTATCCTCTTCCCGAGGATACTTTTGATTTCTTGGGTGGTCGCTCTGATGATGAGGTATCTTCTTCAACTTCTCCTGATACTTTCATGTTTATATCTATTTATTTTGACTGTGCTGATTCTCCTCTTATTGTATGTCTTTTTTACAGAGAGTGGGTGTACGGGTGGCGGATCTACGGGCCTGGTATGCCCAGTATTTCTACAGCTGGAACCTGCTCCAGTACGTCGGTCGAGACCCTCCAGCCTACATGCGCGACTATCAGAGGGCTATCGACGTCTCCTTACAGCCGGACGACCCCCTGACCTCTTCCCATGCTCGGTCGGAGTCTAGGCGGAGTAGTAGTCGGACTTCTAGGCGATCCCGATCTTCGGTGATCCGTCCGACGGCGCCGGTTCAGTCTACGGGTCTTTCCCAGGCGGCAGCTCCTCTTGCTCCCAGCGTCCCAGTTGTTGATCTTACTCCCGAGGAGGGCTCGGGTGATAGCGGGAGCGTGTCAAAACGCGCCCGAGTAGATTAGTTTTCTTTTTCTGCATTTAGTGTTAGTTGGACAGATATGTATTTATTTTTAGACGGATATTTAAAAACTGTTCTTTTATTGGTTTTATAAAATATCTTTATCTGTGTTTGATTATACTTTTATTCTCTGTCTGTGCAAGATATATACATATATATATAAGAGTTGGTAATTTAAAAGTCATACCTTGTAGTGTAGTGATACTTATGTTTCCTGCAAAAAAGAACAAAGTGAGAACAGAAAAGCATCCAGAAGTGATTCTTTTGGCAAAGATGACCATTATGTATAAGGAAAAAAGTAGGGTGCCCCCAGATGGGTTTGTCGCGCGACAATCCCTCCTGGTCATGGGTTTGTCGCGCGACACTTCCCCCTGAAAATGGGTTTGTCGCGCGACAAACAGGTACATGACCCTCTTTTTTGCTATAAATACACCCATCTTCCTTCCTTCATCCCCACACCTCTCCAAAATGTCTTCCTACCGTACCAACTCTGATTTTTCTTATGTTAAAGCTCGAGATGCTCTGATATCTTCTGAAAATGGTTTGAACTTTGGTGCATTCAGTCCTTTGGCGGGCTGGTGCCATCGTCCTGTAGATTTCTCCTTTCTGTTAGGTGCCTTGTATTTCTGGAGTCCTGCGGACCATCTCTTCCGTTTTGGACTAGATGAGCTCTGCCCGACCTATGAGGAGTTCTCCTGGCTGTTACGTTCTGACGTTCGTCTCCCGATGGCAGTTCCTATAGAAGGAATCGGTCCCCGCGACATGCAAATTGCTCTGTTAGCCATTCCCCAAGCGGCCTGCGATGGTTTCATTGTCGACGGGCTCCTTGACCTCCACAAAATGGTGAGGTTCTTTCATCGTTATGAAGATAGGGCCTCTTACGGCGTGGGGCGTACTGCAGCGGCCCTGATTTGCCTGGTTTCTGATATGCTGCTGGTGACGGGTTCTTCCCGTGTTGATCCGACTATCTTGAGTCTGATTTACCAGGCTAGAAATGGGGAGTCTATAGTGCCGATCATTCTTGCAGAGACCTTGAATGGCCTTGATGATGCTCAACGGGGGCCTCGCCCTTCTTCCGGGGGAGCCCGCGTCTGCTATACATGTGGCTGCTAGAGCGCTTTCGATCGGTGGGTTTCAGCGGAGTTCGGCTCGACAATCCGACTCATTTCTTCCATCGGCCTCTCTTTGGTGCTTTGACCATGTCTTCCTCTGATTGGACGGTGTGGTTTTCGAAGAACTTTCGGGCTATCCGGTGGAACATTCCTTGGTGGAAGCTGAGGGCGATGGTACTTAGCACCGGGGGTCAGAACTACGTTCGGCTCCGCGGGCTCTGGTTTACTTCCTTTTATCTCCCTGGGCGTCTTCTTCGGCAGTTTAACATTCCTCAGGAGGTTCCCCTTGGTCTAAACAACTTCTCTTCTGAGTCTAAATTTGTGACCCCACATGTTTCTTTATCGGTAGAGAGGATGTGGCGTGCTCGACTGACTCGTCCGTTTAACTATGCTCGTTTCGGTATTTCCAGGCCCCTCCGGGCTGACATTATCCGCTCCTGCTGGCAATCTCTAGAAGGAGAGCTGATTGATGACCCCTTTCAAATGGAGTGGTTCCGATTCATGGATTCTGAGCCTACAGAGGATGGCATTGTCTTTGCGTACCAGATTTTGGATGAGGCTCGAATTGATTTGGCCGCTGAGGACCCAGTGTGGCCAACCCCTAGGGATTAGTTTCTTCTTTGTATGATGTACTTCCTTTGTAACTCTCGGTGTTCTGAACCACCTCTTTAATAATATATGAAGGGACTTTTTATGAGAAATAAATTTCTTTACAAAGCTTTAAACCGGGCCTGAAGTCACTTCTCAGGTTGCCTACGTTCCCCCCTTTTTGATTTTTCCAGAAAATACAATATTCGAGTTGGGGCTCAGGTTTACGTAGTTCTTATACATGTCGTGCTTATTGATAATACTTCTTCAGTCGGTCCATGTTGACTGGTGAATGTAGTAACTGCCCGTCTAGGTCAGTGAGTATAGCGGCGCCTCCTGTATTGATTTCTTTGACGATATACGGCCCTGTCCACTTCTGCCCGAACTTTCCCCTCGGATCTCTGGCTGGCTCTCGAATTTCTTTCAACACGATGTCATTTTCATTGATACCCCGAGTCCTCACTCTCTGGTTAAATGCTCGAGCGATTCTCTTCTGATACCCTTGATGGTGGTATGCGGCTTTCAATCTTTTCTCATCTAGTAAGGCTAGCTCGTTATAACGTGCCTGGACCCACTCCAGTTCATTGACCTGATTCTCTAGCATTACTCTGAGGGAAGGGACCTCTAACTCGACAGGGAGGACTGCCTCCATCCCGTATGTAAGCGAGAACGGGGTTGCCCCGGTAGAGACCCTTTCGGTGGTGCGGTATCCCCACAATGCATATGGTAATTTCTCCGGCCAGTCCCGGTAGGTGTCGGTCATCTTGCTTAGGATATTCTTCAAATTCTTGTTGGCGGCTTCAACTGCCCCATTGGTTTGTGGTCTATATGGCGAAGATTTGTGTCGGGTGATACCGTATTCTTCCATGACTGTATTAGCTTCTCCTTCGAAGTGGGTGCCGTTATCTGAGATGATCTCGTGTGGGACCCCATATCGGCAGACAATATTCCTTTTGATGAATCGGGCAACTTTCCTGGCATCCAGGGCTTGGTAAGATTCGGCTTCCACCCATTTGGTGAAGTAGTCGATGGCTACTAGTATGAATTCATGGCCGTTGCTGGCTTTAGGTGAGACTTTCCCAATGACGTCAATTCCCCAAGCTGAAAAAGGCCAGGGAGCAGTCATGTTGTACAACTCTTTTGGAGGAAGCTTCTGGGACTTAGCATAAATTTGGCATTTGTGACAACGGCGTACATGATCAGCGCAGTCAGTTTGTAGGGTAGACCAGAAATACCCTTGCCTGATGATCTTGCGGGCAAGCGTATGCCCGCTCATATGAGGTCCGCAATCGCCCCCATGTATCTGATCCATCATTCTAACCGATTCTTCTTCGGTGAGACATTGAAGATGAGTCCCGTCGTAGTTCCTTTTATACAATCTTCCGGCACAGAGTATGAATCCTGATGCTAGTCTCCTGAGTGTGACCCGCGTTCTCTTGTCTGCTTTCTCGGGATACTGATGGTTCTTCAGCAGGTTCCAGATATCATAAAACCAAACGGTTGAATCACCGTCTTTTTCAATTTCCACCTCAAGGGTCATGCAGTGCGCGGGTCCTGATTTCTTTTGTACCGTGAGGGTTATTTCTTCCATCCCCTCCGGAATATTGATCATAGATGCCAGGGTTGCCAATGCGTCAGCAAAACTGTTCTGGGACCTGGGGATATAGTAAAACTCCACACGCTCGAACCTTCCTGCGACTTCTTCTAGTCGGGCGAGGTAAGGGACTAATTTCTCATCTCTGATCTTCCATTCCTTCAGAACTTGATGGACCACTAGTGCTGAATCTCCGTATACCTGTATTCTCTTTATACCCCTTTGAAGAGCGATCTCTAACCCGAGTATGCAGGCTTCATATTCGGCCATATTGTTGGTGCAGAAAAAGTCCAGACGATATGACACCGGGGAGTGAGTTTGGTCCGGAGAAACTAACAGGATGCCTATCCCGTTTCCGTTCCGATTGGCGGCCCGTCAAAGTACAACCTCCAGTCTTCATTGATCTCGACGTTCATGATGGTTTCGTCCGGAAACTCGGCTTCTTCTATCATGTCTCCCAATATCGGATTGTGGGCCAGGTAATCAGCTATGATCTTGCCTTTGACTGCCTTCTGGGTCATGTAGGTGATGTCGAATTCGGAGAGTAGAAATAACCATTTTGCCATTCGATTCGAGAGAGCCGGTTTCTCGAAGAGGTATTTCAACGGATCAATCCGTGATGCCAGGATGACTGGGAAAACTAGCATGTAGTGCCGTAGTTTCTGTGTTACCCAGACGAGAGCGGTACACGATTTCTCCAATGATGTGTAGTTTATCTCGAACGGGGACAGCTTTTTGCTGAGGAAGTAGATGGCCTGCTCCTTCCGGGTATCCGTCAGGTGTTGGGCTAGCATTGCTCCCGTGGATGAGTCAGTGACGGTTAGGTATAGAATTAGTGGTAGTCCGGTCTGAGGCGGGGCTAACACTGGGGGCTTGGAGAGGTACTCCTTGATTTTGTCAAAAGCCTCTTGGCATTGGTCGTTCCATTCTCCTGGTGAAGACTTCCTCAGGAGTTTGAAGATGGGTTCGCAAGTTTGGGTGAGTTGAGAGATAAACCTGCTGATGTACTGCAGATTGCCCAAAAATCCTCGGACTTCCCTCTCGGTACGAGGCTCGGGCATGTCTTGGATAGCTTGAACTTTAGCGGGGTCCACCTCGATTCCTTTCTTACTGACGACATATCCCAGGAGTTTTCCTTTGGTTACCCCGAACACACATTTCTGCGGATTGAGTCTCATCTGATACTGGCGGAGCCGATCAAAGAAGGCTCGCAAGGCTGGTACGTGGCCTTCCCTCTCTTTTGACTTGATTATCATGTCGTCTACATACATCTCTACTTCTTTGTGAATCATGTCGTGAAAGATAGCCGTAGCTGCCCTCTGATATGTTGCCCCTGCGTTCTTCAGCCCAAACGGCATCAACGGTGTAGCAGTATGTTCCCCACGGTGTGATAAATGCTGTTTTCTCCTGGTGATCCGGGTGCATCTTGATCTGGTTATATCCGCAAAACCATCCACAAATGACTTCAGGGCGTGGTTGGCAGTATTATCTACTATCAAATCGATGTTGGGCAATGGAAAATCGTCCTTTGGGCAAGCTTTATTTAGATCCCGGTAATCCACACACATGCGGACTTTCCCATTAGCTTTTGGAACAGGCACGATGTTGGCTAACCACGAGGGTACTCGATCACCTGTAAGAATCCCACACTCAGTTGTTTCATTACTTCTTCTTTCACTTTCAAGGACCATTCTGGCGTAAGTTTCCTCAACTTCTGTTTGACGGGCCTAAGTTCTGGATTGGTGTGTATTTCGTGCATGACTATCTGACTGTTCAAACCCGCATATCTGCATAAGACCAGGCGAAGACATCCACATACTCTTTCAGAGTTTGTGTGAATTCTTCTCTCTCTGTCCCACTTAGGCTTGCCCCAATGCGGACCTCTTTTCTTTCCTCCTCTGTTCCGAGGTTAATCACAAGAGTGTCTCCTTCCTCGCTTTGTATACGTTGTTCCTCCCATTCAGGGTGTTCGTTCATTCTTTCCAATTCCATATAAGCAATTACAGAATTAAAAATAACAGGATAACGCAAAATAGACTCTTCTTTATTGATACTAGTATTAGGTACAAGTTTAAAAAGTTCATTTAGGAGTGACTCCTTCCTATCCTTACCCTCACTCTTATCTCTCACCCTTACAATTTCGCTCTTTTCCCTTTCCCCTTGGTAGTCTGGATCAGCGTATATCAAGTGTACAGAGTCGTCTCCTGGCTCATCATCTCCCAGAGCCATGATGTCGAAGAGATCTCCGATCATTTCTTCCTCTTCGCCTTTCATGTCTTCACTTTCTTCCTTCGGCCCGATTGTCAACTTGGTAGCGAAGCTGTGTACGGTGTTTTCTTTGATATATAGGTCCTCTTCATAGAAGATTTCCCACCCAGGAAGGTTCTCTCCGTCGCTGTTTCTCCAAGGCTCCTGGAAGCCGCAAAAGGGGAAGTCCTCTCCTTCTTTGACAAAGAATCCGTTCAGAGAGCTGAAACTCGGATACTGATGCCCTCGACCCCTTTTTTGTTGATCGTCCTCTTCAGTGTGTTGGTACCCCAAACCTTCCCTCTCGTACCTTGCTACTGGTTCCAATGCTTGAAGTAGTCCTGGTTGTCCCACTCCCAGACCGGCTCCAGGCAAGTATTTCATCATTCTCAACATATTTGTAATCTTGGTGCTGAGACCGGGATATTGTCAGGGGGAAGATACCTGATTGTCTGGGTGCTAAGAGTTTGCACTTGAGGCTCGTAAGAAAAGCCTCCTAACTGTATGCTCTGGCTCCCGATTCCCAAAACTGGTAACTCCATATCCGTCAAGGTCCTTTCAGGATCTCCTTGGATGGTAATTATGTTCCTTCAAACGGTATCTTGATCTTTTGGTGCAAGGAGGAGGGGAGTGCTCCTATGTCGTGTAGACATGCTCTTCCCAACAGTAGGTTAAAACTGGAAGGAATGTCTATGATTTGAAAGTCGGCCGGGAAGCTTCCGGGACCAACCATGAGATCAAGTTTCAGAGACCCCAGAACGGCCCTCCTGGTATTATCATAGGCCCTGACGGTTACAGCGGATGGTGAGAGCTATGAATCTGAGATACCCAAGCATCTGGCAGTCTTTAGGGGGCAGACATTTATGGTCGACCCATTGTCGATGAGAACTTGTGGCAAGATCTTTCCTCGGGTTCGGACGGTGATATGGAGAGCCAGGCTGTGTTTTCTCCCCAACGGAGACAAGTCTTCATCTGAAAATGACAGACTTCTTTGGACTGTGAGTGACCCGATCATGTTTGGCAGTTGTTCGGGCGTGGAGTCCGGCGATATGACAGCCTCATCCAGGAGTTTAATGAAAGCGGTCCTGTGAGGTTTGGAGGCAACCAAGAGGCCCCAAATGGTGATGTGTGCCTGGGTTTTCTTCAACTGTTCCAGTACTCGGTCTTCTCCTACTTCTTTTGGAGGCGGTGATTTTTCGGCATCCATCGGTGGTGGCTGGTGGTATACCTTTCCTGAGCGGGTAATCTGTTGTATCCAAAGGGATGTTGGGTCTGATCCCTCTGAAGTTTCTGACGACTCTGGCTCTGCCGACCAACTAAAAGTCCCGGGGGAGGTTTCTGTCATACAGATTGTCTCCTTATGAGGGGGGCGGGGTTCCCATGGTTGTTTTTTCTTGTCCTGGGTCCATCCTATCCCAGCTTTCCCAGGATTGGTTTTGATGGTGAGTGGTTGCGAGATCCCCTGATTTGTCTTTCCTAAGCCCTGCCCAGGTAGGAAGTTCATCTTGGCCATCCATTGGTCAATTATTGGGTTGAGGCCTGGGGCAACTTGTGCTTTTGCCGATAGCATAACGGGTGCCTTATAGGCTGAATCGTCCCGAATGAGTCCTACGGGATCAAAGCCTTCGTCAGTGGTTAAGGCGTTAATTCCTGCAGGTGGAGCATGATTGGGGAGGGGTTGTTGGTAACATTGGCCCGCCGGGTGCGGGGATGGTTCCGGCTTCAATGAGGTCCTGGATACGATGGCGGAGAGCTAAACAACGTTCCGTGTCATGGCCTGCCGCCTGATGGTACGCACAGTTCTCATTCATTCTCCAAGTGTTGGGAATAGGATTTGGTGGAGGGCGTGGGTTGAGTGGGGTGACTAGTCCGGCCTTTTGGAGTAGTTCCAGGCTTTTGACCAGAGTAGTGGGGAGGGTGCAAAAATTTCTCCTTTTCTTGACCTCGGTGTTTGAAGAGTCTCCCTGCGTAGGCCAACTCATTGGGGGGACTTTGCGGTGACTGCTGAAATGGGTTTTGTTGATATGGGTACGAGCTTAGTTGGTTTACGGCTGGAGTGGCCGTCTTTCTTCCAGTGTAAGAGGCCTTCTTGGTATCCGTGTCCGCCTTTCTGGCCAATTCTTCCTCTACCTGTGACCCCATACTCAACAGGGCTCTGAAGTGTGGGAATACATGCTTTCCCATGCAGTTCAATACAGCTGGAGTAAAATTCTTCTGTATGATTTCTAACTGCTCTTCTTCGTCGGGCCGTTTGGACATTTGGGATGCCATTTCCCTCCAGCGGGTGACAAAGTCGCTGAAGCTTTCTTTCTCGCCTTGCTTGGCCATTTCCAGGTGTTTACGGGTAATTTCCAAATTCTCGTTGGACCCGTACTTGGTCATGAATTCTTTGACGATATCCCCCCAAGTTTTCGTGTGGTGTTTCTCTAGGTCGAAGAACCATCTCAGGGCTGCCCCCGTGAGAGTCATGTGAAAAGCCTGAGCCAGCTCCGGCTCTCCACAGCCGGACACTTGCATGGATCTGATGTAGGATTGGAGATGGGTTTTGGGGGGTGTAGTACCAGTGAACTTGGTGATAGAGGGGAGCTTAAATCCTTGAGGTAGTCTGGCTTCTGGGTAGAGGGAAAAGGCGTTCATGTCTGTGATCTCGTCTGCCCCTTTCATCAGAGAAACACCTCTTTGCAGAACCTTCATCTGCTCTTTCAATTTCTTCATTTCTTCGCTCTCTCTTGACACCTCATCGGGCTGTTCCCGGGCTATCATCGATTCTGCGTATACTGCCCGGAGTCGGTTGATGTCTGGGTACTCATTGGGAGGGGCTATTGGGGCTGGTGGAATAGGTCTTGCGGGGACTTGTGGCCATGGTTGATATTGGGGATCGAGGCCTTGCTGAGGTTGTGGCCAGACGATGGGTGGCTCTTGTTGTTGGTATGTGGGGCCTGAATCCGGGGCCCATTGGTTCTGATTGTTGGGGTCGGTTTGAACGGGACCGGCCATGTTGGGGCCTGTTTGGGGTGGATTGGTTCCTTGGATTGGGGAAGTACTTGTGAAGATTGCCCTTGATTCGGATCTCGATTCGGTGGTAGTTGCTCAAACCCGGGTGGTGCGGTCCGTTCGGCTGACAACTCTTCTATTCGAATCCGGGTGTTCTGTTGCTCACTTGTGAGGCTTGCCAAATTCATGCTGACGGTCATCAACAAACGGTGCATCTCGGCTAAAGTCGGTTGAACTGCAGACGCCTCGGCTAGGCTCTGATTTGTCTCCTGATTCTCTCGTCCATCGGCCATTTCAGGTATGCTTGGTCTCACTAGTCTTCCGGTATGATCTCGACCGGCCCAACCTTCCAGACTGACGTCGCTTTATGGCTGCAGACGAAACCACGTGGCGAAGATGAAGGGAGACTATGATGCGACTCGATTTTTGCCAAAAGAATCACTAAAAATGGTCGAGAGAAAACCTCGGAAAATAGGTGTGGTAAAGTAAGCCGTAAAGTGGTACATCCCCTACAGCTGTATGACAAGTGTTTTAACTGACTCAATCTTAGATGCAGCGCAGGTGTTCGAACAGTTAAGGCTTCAGGCTCCCTCCTTTTTGGCAAGACCTTGCGATATACCCCAAGGGCGGGTACGTGCAAGAATCTTTTGATATACTTCCCGGGTACGTGAGTGTTCTCGTCACTCGATATACCTCGGGGGCGTACTTGGCCAAGGAGAGTGGAAGTAAATGCTTTCGGTTTATGTTGGCCCAAGCAAGCCAACTCCCTACTCACTTATAATACTTCCGAGGGTTTGGGGTAAATTCACACTCGTAGAACCAATGCATGATTTGTGATAGTGCGTGTAAAGTTCGAAAGGTTGGTTTCACAAATATCATTATCTTTATTACGTCTTTTCGAAAAACTCCCATTTTTTAGAAAAAGGTTTCTTCTCAATCAATTAACATGAGTAGGGAAAGCAGTAAAAGCAAGTTTTCAACAGATAAACAAAGGTCCACATATAAGAGTCTAGTTTTCTAATGATGTCCCCAGCAGAGTCGCCACTGTGAGAATCCGCAAATGCGACCCCCCCGGGTCTCGTCCCCGTTGGTGGTGGGGGTCATGGGACGTCGGAACTGATTCCGTCGTTCCATTTGCTGGAGCGTTTTCGTTGATTCATATCAAGTGTCCCTACGTTCTATTTCTAGATGCAAGGGGGGTTCATTCAGAGTCGCCAGTACGTTTTTACGAGAAAACGGACAAAAAGAGGTCGTGTAAGAGGAAAGGCTATAGACAAGCCTTTCTTTACACGTTTGTCTGCGAAACCGGGATTCTTATAGGGTTCGGAAACTATATTACGGTTTGGGAAGGTGTTAAGCACCCATTCCGCCCTTTCGGTCTCTAGTGGTCTTATAAGTTTATTCTATGTTGAAAAACTTGGATGCTTTTACCGACAATCTACTACTTTCTAAATAAATAAATAAAAAAAAAACCCTAATTTGGGAAAACGGGGAAAGGGATGAAAACCTTTGTGTTCCGAGATCCGATGTTTTTATATTTAAAAGATGTAATGACAAATGACAAAAACCTTTTATTTTTGAAAGAGTATTCCGTATTATTTCCTCAGATAATGACGGTTTTCTCGAGTTGTGATTATTTTGAAAAAGGTTCGGATCTTTATGTCGGGACTAATTCAATATGGAATTTGAACTCTTTGAGGAGAGTTTATCAGACACGTCGCAGTCTATGAAAAAGACAAGATATGTGGATTTTAATTCCTAGATAAGTCTTTATCGGTCCGGGGTTTGAAAACAAGGTTTATCCGGACGATAATGTACTTACTCTTCTGGTTTTGAAAGTAGTTTTATCAGGGTCTTTTTGTTTTGAAAACGGTAGACTATTGGTAACTTGACAATAAGTTTATTCAAATAAAACGTGGACAGAATAACAGAAGTAAAACAAGTACACATATATCTAATCTTAAATACTAGAAGGGACTTTCTTTACCTTCCCGACGAGAATAATAATAAGAAAGAAAATATAATACGGCAGAGGGATCTCTGGCGATAGTAATCTTCTCTTTCTTCAGATATTTCCGAGAAATCGATTCCAGAAACGGAACACGTCGAGTGTTGAAATAGATTCGAGAATTCTTCAGAAATAAGATAATAGTAAAAAAATACTTGATAAAAATCAGATCTAAAGCACCAAATTCTCGGATTCTAATTGCCGCCCCTGAACCCTGGGGGTGTTGGCCTATTTATACTGCTCGGGAGAGATTGTCGCGCGACATTTCCTTAAAAATGGAGAATGTCGCGCGACATTGTGATATGTCGCGCGACATACGGGAATGTCGCGCGACAAACGGCTGAAGTGATGGTTCTGACAGATTGATGTGTCAGAAAGTGGTTGGTCTGGTGCAGAGGGGGAATGTCGTGCGACATAGTGGAATTGTCGCGCGACATATCAGGGATTGTCGCGCGACAATGTGATATGTCGTGCGACAATCTCTCTAAAGAACAAGTTTGTCGGGCGACAAACCCTCCTAGTGTAGTACCGGGTCCTCGGGTGGGTCCCGGACCCAAAATAGTAGTTCTCGGAGGTCGTTAGGGTTCTTGCGGGGGTCACGGATCGGGGTGTCTACAATAATAGAAAATACTTGACAAAAGACTAGAAAATCAGATATAAGCCAATAATTCTTCAATTCTAAGTCCCCCCCCCTCCTCTTCAACCCTTGGGTGTGTTGGCTTATTTATAGTGCTCGGAGAAGATTGTCGCGGGACATTCCTCTAGAAAGGGCAAGTGTCGCGCGACACATACGTATGTCGTGCGACAAACGGCTGAAGTGATGGTTCTGACAGACTAATGTGTCAGAGAGTGGATGGTCTGGTGTCAGATAGGTTTGTCGCACGACACAAGGGAGTATGTCGCGCGACATACTCTTTTGTCGTGAGACAATTCACCTTAAAAATAGGTTTGTTTGGCTAAAAAAACCTTTCGGGGTAGTCTCAGGTGCTCGGGTGGGTCCCGGACTCCAAAAACAATACATCTCGAAGGTCGTTAGGGTTCTTGCGGGGGTCACGGATCGGGGTGTCTACACAATCAAATAAGGTAAACTTTAAATATATTTAAATACTAATATCTACACAAAAATAATAAAATATATGGAGTGATAATAGACGGTACTAACGGTATATAGAAGGAAAAAATATATAAGTAATAAAACTTTGTAAAGCTTAATTAAATAATATAATTTGAATGACAAATACGTGATCTTTAGTTCAAATTTTAAATTAACCCTCACTCTCTTTACTATAGGTAAATATATATTTCTCTTCTTATTTTCATTACTTATCTCTCACACATTATCCCAAGTGTCATATCGTAATTGAAATACTGAAAGCAGTGGTCACCTTTAATATATATACTGCTTAATCCTTTAATATATATATACGGAAAATTTGAGATGCAAAGCAATCCGTACAGATTGATTTTTTTTATGATAGTTTTGCATTATAAAAAGTATTCTACAAATATTTTTATGACAAAAAACTATCTTAACAAAATCAAATTTGTAAAAATTGGTCTATACTAAAAATGAATCATATATATATATATATATATATATATATATTCTCAAAATTGAAGGGAAAAATTTAAACCACCGGCCCTATTGTCCAAGAAAGGACTTGGAAACATGGTTTGCAAGTGGGACCCTTTTTTCTTCACTTATTGTCCTTGTCTTACATCTTTCTTCAATTTATTGATTTTTGCTACATAATTGCTGTTAACTATTCCTTGGGTGGCTCTGTCGTTTAATTGCCTAAAACTCTTTTTCTACTAATAATATAATGTCTATTGTCCCCAGCCACTTTTCATGAAGCGTTTTTTCTTCACGTATTTTCCTTGTCTTCCCCCTTTTTTCAACTTTTCGATTTTTGCTGGAAGACTTCGTAGATTTCATATGCTCTTTTTCTCCTAATAATATAATGGCTATAGTAAGATGTCAGGAAACTTCTTCCAATTTTTATGATGTGTTTTTGAGTTTCAGAAATGAAGATGCCCAAAAAATTCTTATTGATCACTAAAGTTTTAGACCGACAAAAAATTCACAAATTTAGAGACGACAATGAGATTGTGAAGGGAACATATTTTAAGTTAGAATCAGAAAAAGCGATATCTCAGTCAAATATTTCGGGTAACAAATAAATGGTTATAATTCAATAAATCATCAGTGGAATAATCTCTATTCCTCACCAATCGAAAAAAAAAAAAACCTTATAGTACAATTTGTAATTATTTGTTAACCAAAAGACCAAATAGAGTGAGATTTGGAGTAGAATAAATATTACTAATCAAAATACCTTGTAGAGTACCAAAAAAATAAAGTACAATTTACAATTAGTTTTTTACAAAAGAGTAAATATAGTATGTTTTTTAGTAGAATAAATATTCCTAACTGACTAAGTCAAATAGATTAAAATTTTAATGAAATGACCAAAGAGTAAGATTATAACTATAGAAAACAAAAATTTGTACGATTTATATTAACTTTTTTATAAACCTTTGTGGAGATGAAATCTATAATGAGTAGACCATCTCGACTTAATTTCATAATAATAATAATAATAATAATAATAATAATAATAATAAAAACAACAACAACAACTCAATTTCAAAGTTTGAAATATATATGATCATATAAAATTTCAATGGACGAAATTAAAATATTTAAATATATGTCACATTTTCATTACACCTTCTTGTGGTTTGCATTTATTGATGTATTTATTGGGAGATGAACTACTCATTATAAAGATGTGCATTTCCGTTATTTTAATATCTTCAAATTAGGTGGTGCAATTTCCTTTTAATAGTAGAAACATAGTCGAAAGCTAGTGTTACTTCTTAAATCTTGAAAAAACCTTAAAAGTTATATTATTGAAATGTTGTCTGTATCAGAAAAATCTTGAAAACACCTTCAAAAGACAATTTAACTCTTAATTGTGGACTCTAAGTAGACAAGTTGAGTTTGAGCTAAATTTTACTATAAATATTCAACGACTAGAATATCTCACTAATGAGTTGGGTATGGAACAAACTTTTAAATGAGTCTCAAAAAAATTACCTAGTAGTGCTGCATTTATGGGCATATTGAGTCTATATATTATTAAATCATAAGGAATTTTTTTTATCTTCCTACCTGGTGGTTAGGATTTATTTTCATTCGTTTATCATTTTATTTAAAGGCTTATATGTGTCATGACACATGTTAGGATTATACTTAGGTTTGCGTAAATTAAACCCGTTTGACCCGACTCGACATGAGTATAATATATTTTTTTCAAATACCCTGATAATATCATATAGTTTAGTTACTACACGACGGGGTTGGTTGATGTCGGGTAGGTCAAGTTGGGTTGGATTCTTTCTAATCGCCTAATTTTATTGAATTATGTCATAGAGTCCAATGGTCTAATATATATATTTTCCTATGGAGTTGAATTTGGGTTGGTTTTTGAGTATAAATTCCACAACAAAAACTCGATACGAGTTTTGACATGTAGTACCGTAGGAATGGGCATATATAGTAGATTATATAACTGACAAAACATTAAAATAGTAAAAAAAATGTTCACTTACACCTGAATGTACGATCTACTAAATCACTTCTACAAAGTATTTAATTTTTCTATTTAAACATTAAACATAATTATAAATAAATAAATACATTGTAGAATTAGGTTAATAAAAATTTATAATATTATAAACAATCAAATAAAGTAAACTTTAAATATATTTAAATACTAAAATCTATACAAAAATATATGGAGTGATAATAGACGGTACTACAGGTATACAGAAGGGAAAAATATATAAGTGGTAAAACTTTGTAACTCAAAATGAATAATATAATTTGAATGACAGATACGTGATCTTTAGTTCAAATTTCAAATTAACCATCAGTCTCTTTACTATAGGTAAATATATATTTCTCTTCTTATTTTCATTACTTATCTCTCACACATTATCCGGAAGTGTCATATTGTAATTGAAATACTAAAAGTAGTGGTCACCTCTTTAATATATATACTACTTACACCTTTAATATATATATACAGAAAATTTGAGGTGTGAAGCAGTCCGTATACTACTTACACATTTAATATATATATATATATATACGGAAAATTTGAGGTGCGAAGCAGTCCGTACGGATTGATCCTTTTTATGACAGTTGTGTATTATAAAAAGCATTCTACAAATATTTTTATGACAAAAAACTATCATAAAAATTCAAATTCGTAAAGATCGATCTATATTAAAAATGAATCATATATATATATATATTTTCTAAAAATTGAAGGGAAAAATTTAAACAACCGCCCCCATTGTCTAAGAAAGGACTTGGAAACATGGTTTGCAAGTGGGACCCTTTCTTCTTCACTTATTGTCCTTGTCTTACATCTTTCTTCAATTTATTGATTTTTGCTACATAATTGCTGTTAACTATTCCTTGGGTGGCTCTGTCATTTAATTGCCTCAAACTCTTTTTCTACTAATAATATAATGGCGCGGCTATTGTCCCCGGCCACTTTTTATGAAGCGTTTTTTCTTCACTTATTTTCCTTGTCTTCCCCCTTTTTTCAACTTTTCGATTTTTGCTGGAAGACTTCGTAGACTTCATATACTCTTTTTCTCCTAATAATATAATGGCTATAGTAAGATTTCAGGAAACTTCTTCCAATTTTTATGATGTGTTTTTGAATTTCGGAAATGAAGATGCCCAAAAAATTCTTATTGATCACTAAAGTTTTAGTCCGACAAAAAACTCACAAATTTAGAGACGACAATGAGATTATGAAGGGCGAATATTTTAAGTTAGAACTAGAAAAAGCGATATCTCAGTCAAATATTTTGGGTAACAAATAAATGGTTATAATTTAGTAAATCATCAGTGGAATAATCTCTATTCCTCACCAATCGAAAAAAAAAAAAAAACATATAGTACCATTTGTAATTATTTGTTAACCAAAAGACCAAATAGAGTGAGATTTGGAGTAAAATAAATATTTCTAATCAAAATACCTTGTAGAGCACGAAAAAAATAAAGTACAATTTATAATTAGTTAATAACCAAAAGAGTAAATATAGTATGTTTTTTAGTAGAATAAATATTCCTAACTGACTAAGTCAAATAGATTAAAATTTTAACAAAATGACCAAAGAGTAAGATTTTAACTATAAAAAACAAAAATTTGTACGATTTATATTAATTTTTTTATAAAATTTTGTGGAGATAACGTCTATAATGAGTAGACCATCTCGACTTAATTTCATAATATTAATAAGAATAATAATAATAATAATAATAATAATAACAACAACAACAACAACAACTCAATTTCAAAGTTTGAAATATGACCATATAAAATTTCAATGGACGAAATTAAAATATTTAAATACATGTCACATTTTCATTACACCTTCTTATGGTTTGCATTTATTGATGAATTTATTGGGAGATGAACTACTCATTATAAAGATTTACATTTCCGTTATTTTAATATCTTCAAATTAGGTGGTGCAATTTCCTTTTAATAGTAGAAACATAGTCAAAAGCTAGTAGTTACTTCTTAAATCTTGAAAAAACCTTAAAAGATATTTTAGTGAAATGTTGTCTGTATCAGAAAAATCTTGACAACACCTTCAAAAGACAATTTAACTCTTAATTGTGGACTCTAAGTAATAAATTTAATTTGAAGTCAATATTTGTTTAACTACTTAGTTGAATTAGAAATATAGAAAAGGAACCATGTGAAATAATGATAAATTTGTAATACAAAGACTTTTTTAATCTAGAAAAAATTGCCCTCTGAAATCCACAATCAATGGAAAATGAAATCCTATAAACATGGAAAAAATCTGAACCTCCAAAAATGAGGATTTAGAATCCTCAGCAACGGCATGACGTACAGTCACGAGAAGTACAAACCCTTTCCAACACTATTATAGTGGGGTAACTGCTGCAACTTAAACTTTGGATATTCATGTTTTAGTGGTTGTTCTTTTACCGCATAAAACCCACATGCTCTTCATCAAGTAAGTCGTATTTTTTTTTCTTTCTCCTTTTTCTCTTTTGAACAACAGGTCTTATTAGTTATATTAAAAGGAAAACAAAATCATGGTTTCTCTCTTATTTGACCAACTCTATTGCTATTAGTATTCCGCATCAAAATAAAATAAAATAACATAAAATAGGGTGATACTAGCTATTATCAAAGCAATTATACTTATTGCCAGAGTAATGTACAACTTTTCAAAGCAGTACTATATGTTGGCAAATAAAAAATTAGTTTGCTAGTATGGATAGATAATTTATCTATAATATATACGTCTCTGTGATGATAACTCATCACAAAATGGAACTGACCCTGTCGCTAGTTCAAGAGAATTTGTGTCTAGGAAATTCGAATATGAAACCTCATACTAAATAGATCGATTCCCTACAAAAACTCAGTGGTGGACAAGCTACTAGAACACCCTACAATTTAAAAGGGGAGAATTTAAACAACAACCCATTGTCCAAGGTGTAAATTAAGTCACCGCATTCACACTTTTATAATTAGTATGGTTTCTCTATTATTTGACCAAACTCTATTGGTATTAGCATTTTGCACCAAAAAATATAGGGTGATATTATTGTCAAAGTAATTATACTTATTGCGAGAGCAATGCATAATTTTATAATTTTACAAGCATACAATACTTCTCAAAACAATATTATATTTTACCAAAGAGATCATTGCTTTTACTAATATAGATTGACAAAATAATATTAGCAATGGATATTTTATCTATAATACCTCTATGTGATGAATAACTCATCACAGTTATTTTGTTACATTCACAGTTAAAAGAGGAAAATTTAAACAACCACCCATTGTCAAAGAAAGTTCCTGGAAGCATGGTTTGCAAGTCCAAGAAATTACCTGGAAGCATGGTTTGCAGATGAACCCCTTTTTTCTTCACATATTATCCATGTATTCCTCTTTATCATTTCCTTTTTCTCCTTTGATCGTTTTTATGGAAGAGTTCATTGATTCAATTCCTCCATCTTAAATATTCACAACCGAAATTTGACGTCCTCTCGAATAAATATAATTGCTTCAAGTTAAGCTCGGCTGCTCCATCAATTCATTTCAGTCTTTCTCCAGATAATAAAATGGTCGTCATAAGATCCCACCAAACCACTTTTTCAACTCCTTATGATGTGTTTCTGAGCTTTAGAGGTGAAGATACCCGTTATACATTTACGGATCACCTCTATAGAGCTCTAGACCAACATGGATTCCGCACATTTAGAGACGAAGACGAGGTGCAGAAGGGCGAATGTCTAAAGTCAGAATTAGAAAAAGCGGTCCCTCAGTCGAAGAGTTCAATCATCGTCATCTCGGAGAACTACGCGTATTCTTCGTGGTGCCTTGATGAACTAGTGATGATTCTCGAACGAAGGAGGACCTCTGGGCATGTGGTTTTACCTGTCTTCTACCATGTGGAACCATCCGAAGTTCGGAAGCAAAAAGGTAGGATAGCAGATGCATTTGCAAAATACGAAAAGCAATGTGATGAAAAAACAGATTCAGAAGGAAAAAGAACGTGGATGGAAAAGATACAAGGGTGGAGATCAGCACTTAAAGAAGTAGCTGACTTGAATGGGCACCACCATGTTGATGGGTACACATAAATTCCTCACTATTCAATTCATTATGCATACGTGTGTATATGTATATATATTTGTTTGTATATATATATATATATCTGCCATATACTATAGCATTCCATATATTACATTTTCACCCTTAATTTGATGGGTACATGTGTTAGAAAATTTATATTTTCTAATTTATGTGGGCAAAATATTATAATATTATAATATTTTAATTATATTTACTATTTAAATTAATGGGTTAATTTTTAGTGGTCTAATTGATTTTTAGTTAAGTCTATAGACTACTCAAATAAATATGGGCTAAATGTGTAGATACCTTATATGAACTTGTTAGGGTTTAATGGGAACTCTAACTAGTCTGTATATAAAGAAAATATTAGGGTTATGGTCCCCAGCACACCAAATCAAAATACGGCTCCCTTCTCCCAATTTGGAAGGGAACCAAAAATTCCCATCAAGAAACTAAGGCGATTTGGTTGAGGAAGACCACGTACTCGCTCGATCCGTGCTATTATTGTGATCGATCATCGTATTCTACATTTGTTTATCATGGATCCAGGTACTCGGTTTCATTGTTTTAATTTAGATCTTAATGGTTTGACATGTTGATTTTAACGATTAATCTTTCAACAAGTGGTATCAGAGCGACCTCATGTTAAATCATTAAGAATTTAATATACATATATATACACCATACGGATCAATATATTTGAACATGAGGTGTGAAAATATAGATTGATGTTGTTGATGTTGACCTTTTGTTTTGTGATTTCTTCAGTTCCGATTAGACTAAAAAAAAATTAGCTGCTACTTTGTTAGATACACTGAAAGATCGAGAGATTATAAATTTTATGATCCCTCAAATAAATCCTTTATTAAGATGAAAAATGCCAAATTTCTTGAGGTTATTGAGTTTGAGGGGGAAGACAAAGTTAGAAACATTGTCTTTGAAGACGAATTTTTTCAAATTCCAAGTACTACTATTGACAATGATTAGGAACAAATTTCCGACATTATTTCAGATGCAAATTAAGATCATCAAGACAATGTTGAAAAACTTTCTATATAGCAAACTCAACAATCTTAAAAAGAAGTGAAATTAAAGAAATCCATCTATGGCCTTAAGGAAGTTTTCCGTCAATGGTATTACATATTTCATCAAGTTATTATCTCGTACGGTTTTGAGGTAAATCCAATTGATGATTATGTATATCATAAGTTCAGTGGGAGTAACATTATCTTCATGGTATTTTATGTTGATAATATCTCTTTTGCATTAGGAATACAGATACATCGACATTATTGTCGGGTATTTTAAAAGAGATATATCAAAAGAATTCTTACCAGATTTGGCATGAAATGAGACAATTTATGTCACAGCCAGTGCCCCAAAATAAAGTTGAAAATAAAAAGATGCAAAAGATTCCTTATGCATCAATTGTAGGGAGTCTGATGTATCATAAAATATGTACGCATTTGGGTTTATCGTTCACAGTAAAGATATTTGGCAGATATTTAAGTAACCCTGTGATATATCTTCGGAAAGCAGCCAATTAAAGGTTTATACGGTATTTTAAGAGAACAAAAGGACTATATACTTACGTATCGAAAATCAGATCAGTTAGAGATCATATGGTATTCTGATTTCGATTTTCGGATGGGATATAGCTGCAAAATTTTGTCACTAGGCTGCGGATTTTGGATAGTGTCGAAAGACCACTAAAGATATTTTGTTATAGTAAATTGATTATGCTATATTCGACAACAACATAAATTTTTCGGAAATCTAAAGCACATAGATATTAAGTTTTTTGTTGTTAAAGAAAAGTTCAGAGTTATCGTGTCTATAGATCATATAAGTACAATCCCCATGATTACAGATCCATTCACTAAAGGCTTAACATATAAGGTATTTCATGAGTATATTACTCATATGAATTTTGTGTTATCTGATAATGTGCTGATTAAGTGGGAGTTTGTATCATAAATGCTCTTTTATTTAGACCCATATTTTCTGCAGAATAAAGAAGATGATTTATTTTTGTCTTAACTCTAGATGTTTGTTTTTTTCTTCCATTATGGTTTAACATAAATCTTAGAAGGTTGAAGTTGATCTCATTAAAGTTGGGCCAGTTGGAAATAGGCATGTTGAAGATCACATTGCATGTAATTTCCATGCTACTCATCCACATTTGATCTATGTTATTAAGTGTATTAGTATGACATAATTGTGGTTTAGTCATGACATTATTATGATAAAAGTTGCGGTAATTACATTACTCGTACATGAGATAGACCAGATTGTTTAAGGAGAAGTCTAAGAATAAATAGCATACGGATGCACGCTTAAAGAATTATGTGATATAATTGTTTCAGAAATAATATGTAACCCAAGTGGGAGATTGTTAGAAAATTTATATTTTCTAATTTATGTGGGCAACATATTATAATATTTCAATTATATTCACTATTTAAATTAATGGGCTAATTTTTAGTGGTCTAATTGATTTTTAGTTAAGCCCATAGACTACTCAAATAAATGTGGGCCAAATGTGTAAATACCTTATATGAACTTGTTAAGGTTTAATGGGAACTCTAACTAGTCTGTATATAAAGAAAATATTAGGGTTATGGTCCCCAACATACCAAATCAAAATATGGCTCCCTTCTCCCCATCTGGAAGAGAACCAAAAATTCTCATCAAGAAACTAAGGCGATTTGGTTGAGGAAGACCACGTACTCGCTTAATCCATGATGTTATTGTGATCGATCCTTGTATTCTGCTTTTGTTTATCATGGATCCAGGTACGCGGTTTCTTTGTTTTAATTTAGATCTTAATGATTTGACATGTTGATTTTAAGGATTAATTTTCCAACAACATGAATTTGTTTTAGGCTATTTTGGTTATTCTTAAATATGCTATTAGCATAGCTAACCGAACCCTAACTTAGTTTATGGTTGTCCACTGTTCATCCATTTGGATGTTCTTCAGGCTAATTAAGCAATTTGATCTAGAAATTATAACTAAATTAAGATTTTGTATTTATTTCAAGTCAGTCATAATTTTAGGCACTAATGGGTACAGGGGAATGCGCTGGAGAGCTTACATTAAACATTTTTCAAGGTTAAATGTTCTGAAATTTGAATATACTGCAATAGAGAGTGTCCAAGGTTGATGGGAGTACAAACCCAGTGCGCAATATATGAAAACATTTCGCGCATTAAGCTCACCAAGACTAGTTCCACACTGAGCCAAATTAAGCTTTTCAACAATCTTGCTCCCAATTCATTAATAACTTAGTAAGAAATAAGGGTACCTTATTTCTGACTCTGTTTGTCCTAAACGAAGTAAAAACTCAAAGCAGAACTTGTGAACCATTAGGAAGTCTGTTATAGTGAAGGTTCCGCTGGTTTGCCTTCCCTAAAAGTTCAGTCATTCCTATATAACTTTCACAAATTTAAAGAAAATACAAGATATCAACCTAATCTATGGACAAAAGTAGAACTAAAAAAGGAACTTGAATCTTAATTCGCTATAATACCATTATTTTAATGTTGTTGTTGTTTTTATTATTGTCACTATTGCAATATTTGGAATTTTAATTATAGTCCAGGTATATCTAATCATCTACCATTCTCATCCAAATCGATTGAATTTGTAGGTATGAATCCAAGTTTATTGACAAGATTATTGAAGATACCAAATTTAATGTGAGTCGCACACCCTTACACGTCGATCCGTACATAATTGGGATACACTCTCAGGTTGAAAAGATAAATATGTGGCTGCAAGATGGATCAAATAATGATAGAGTACGTGCTATTTGTGGGATGGGCGGTGTCGGAAAGACAACCATCGCAAAAATTGTCTATAATCAAAACTTTGAAAGTTTTGATGGTAGTAGCTTTATCACAAACATCAGGGATGAGTCAAAACAACTTAAAGGTTCACTTAAGTTGCAAACACAGCTTCTATCAGATATTTCCAAGAGGAACCCTAGAAATATACATAATGTTCACGCAGGACTCGCTGAGATCAGAAATCTTGTATTTTCTAAGAGGGTGTTTCTTGTTCTTGATGATGTGGAAGATGTGGATCGACTATATGACGTACTCGGAAGGCCAGATTGGCTTTTTCGAGGAAGTAAAGTCATTATAACTACTAGGTATGAGAGGATGCTACAACCTCATCAGATGCTTAGGGTTGAGAAATTGGGTCAAGGTGAATCAATTAAGCTCTTCAGTCTCAAAGCTTTTGGAAAGGATTTTCCTCCAAAAAGTTACATAAAGCACACTGTAAAGGCAGTACAAATTTGTGAAGGGCTCCCGTTAGCTCTTAAAGTTATAGGTACTTCTTTGTCTCGAAAAAGAGAAAATGAATGGGTCCCTGAATTAACAAAATTGGAATCAATACCTCAGAGGGAAATCCTGGAGATACTTAAAATCAGTTATGACTCTTTACAAGACAATTATGATAAAAGTTTATTCCTAGATATTGCTTGCTTCTTTGTTGGAATCAATAAAGATTACGCAATCAAAATACTAGAGAAATGGGATCCTCTTGTAAAAATTAGAATTCAAAATTTAATAGATCGTTGTCTCTTAACAATTGGTCATCGTATGGTGTTGACGATGCATCGATTAATTCAAGACATGGGACGAAAAGTTGTTCAAGAAAAAATCATGTGAGGTTGGAGAGCGTAGTAGACTATGGCATCATCAGGAAGTCTTTGACGTACTGGAATATGAAACGGTAAGAAGCATATCATTCATATTTGTTTCTTATCTTGCATATAATGTAATAATTTATCCTCTCTTTTTTTCATGTTATTTTCTTAATAGGGTACATAAGCAGTTGAAGGGCTTACCTTTGATATGCATATGTTGAAGGAAGCTGGCAATCATGGAAAAAAAAGCAACTATGAGGAATTTCGTGATAAATCAATATTGTCGATGTATGCCAGCTCATTAAAGCAACATTTTCTTAACTTTAACTATGGGCAATCAATAAGCACAACTATAACAAGTCAAAATGATGTATACTTAAGAACTGATGCATTTAAAAGTATGAGAAAGCTAAGGCTGCTCGTGCTCAATTATGTACAACTCATGGGAAGCTTTGACAATTTCCCGAAAGGATTAGTATGGTTGTCTTGGTACAGATTTCCGTTAAAATCTATTCCGGTTGAATTCCACTGAAAGAAATTGGTTGCTCTTAACTTGAGTCACAGTAGATTAGAACAAGTTTGGATGGAAACCCCGGTATGCTATTTATTTGTTTGTTTTTCTTTTTTTCTAAATTTATGGTGATGATTTACGTATGTATAGAATTAATGGTCATTTTTCATTCCCTACAGTTTCTTGGATCATTGAAGATTTTAGATTTGAGTTATTCTGAATGCCTTGCAAGAACCCCCAACTTCTTACACCTCCAAAACCTTGAGAGATTGATCCTTAAAGGTTGTGTGAGTTTGGTTGAGGTTTGCGATTCAATCGGAAGCCTCGAGATGCTTGATTTACTTGATCTACAAGATTGCAGAACTCTAAGGAAGCTTCCAAGAAGCATTGGCAAGTTAGGATCTCTGAAGACTCTAACAATCTCAGGTTGTAATATTGGTGAGTTGCCAACTGAGATGAGAAATATGCAATCATTAGAAGTGCTTGAGGCAGATGGGATTTTCACAAACCAGTTACGCACTAGCAGTGGGGGGGTCAAATGGTGGGAACGGATTATTTGGCCAATGGTGGCAACACTAAGGAAAGGTCCAGAGACTATATGGGCTTCCTTACCATTCTCTTTGAGAGAATTAAGTTTGGCCAGGTGCAATCTATCTGATGAGTCATTCCCCATGAATTTCATTCATCTGCCATCATTATATGACTTGGACTTAAGCTATAATCCATTTCATAGACTACCGAATTTGATCAGAAGCCTTAGCTTTAGATTGTCTAGGCTCAATATACGTGAATGTCATAGGCTCCGATTACTTGATTTTAATGGTTTATCGACAAAATCTATTGGGATAGAGGCAGAAGGTTGCAGATCACTAGAAACAGTAATGCCTCTAAATGGGAGTGTTGATTTTTGGTCATCTAATGGCTATGAGCTAGTAGAACTCCAAGAGTCTTTTAAGAAAGAAGATAAACCGAATTTTTTTCGCATAGAAGCAACTTGCAAGAATATCCAGGTGCCCCTTCCTTCTCCCTCTCTCTATATATATACATACAATGTATAATAATTCCTTACCTTTAGGTATGCGGTCAATAATCAATATTATGATTCTTGTGGTGCAGGGAATGCATGATTATGGTGTATATAGCATATGTTTTCACGGCGGGAGAATTCCAACATTTACAGGTGAAAAGTGTGAGGGTTCATCATCAATATGTTTTACTGTACCTTTGCTACCTACTTGTGGAATCCAATACTTGAATGTGTGGTGTAAGTTGCAGCGTAATGATGAGACAGTGTATTTGCATAAGTATGAAATACATTTATTAGTTAAAATCGAGAATAGGACAAAGGATCTAACTTGGATAGAACAATACAATCGCCCTGGATATGGTAAATATATGGGATGGTTGAACCGATGGAGGTTGGGGAATCAGTTGAAGGCTGGAGATGAAATTATTATTACATTTGATTGTGATTATAGTAAGAAGTTTAAGGTAAAGGAGTGCGGCTACAAAATTGTGTATTCTGACCTAGAAGAAGAAAAAGAAGAAGAAGAAGAAGAAAAAGAAGAAGAAGAAGAAGAAGAAGAAGAAGAAACAGTGAAGGGAAGTACCTTAACCATCGAGGAGTCACCTCATCATTTAGCACCACTCCGGTTGAGCAGAGGAAATTTCTTCAGCTACGTTATGCATACAGTTGAGGAAGATCCCAACAAAGATTATTGATTCCTGAGAAGTTTACAGTAAACATTATTGAATCAATGGTTTGCACCTTTCACCCTTCTATTTCATTTCATATTTACAGAGCTGAAGACTAATTCTTTTCTTTTTCAAAAAAAGAAGAAGTGGGAAACAAAGATTATCTAGAATATTAGATGATGAAATTTTATCTAACTCTATAAAATCTAAAGTATATTTAGGGCATCCCCAAGATCTTTTAAAAACAATCTTACTTTTCATTCGGTCCTTAACAACCGAGTAAGGTTTATGTTACCCAATTGTGAAGGACCGAGTATAAACTTGATAATGCCTTACTCGGTTGTCAAGAACCAAGTATATAAGATTATACCCATATCTCAAGAATCGAGTAGCAGACACCTTGACAAGCGTAGGTATATCTGTCAATGGAACAAATTTTAATCCAAATCTGATGTATTTAATCAAATATGAAATTAAAATTTTATTTTAATTATCATTCGAATCCACTAGTCCAATAGTTTAATGGAACATATATGAATTTAGGCATATATGATCCGTTAAAATTCCCATCAGAATTTATATAATATAATTTATATTTACTACATATACTACATATATATATATATATCAAGTTGATCGAGCTAAATTATTATTTGTGTCTTGGAGCACTCATTTTATTTCTAATTTGCTTAAAAATAACCCCTCGCCATATATATGCTAATTTAGAAAATCCCCCATGATTATATGTAGAATCACTGGTTGATACAAAGCATAGGTGAGGCCACACTTAACAATTACATTGATTCTTTTATGTATACATTATAGCGATAACACACTTTGTTTTTCCCAAATTTGAGATTTCGATTGAGAGCATTGTAGAAAATAGTAGGATAATAAATGAGATAATGGGTTATATGGCCTCGCTCCGTAATGTTTTATAACACTAAGGACGAACTCATGTTTAATAAAGAAAAGTTGTACTAATTTTATAATTTGATTTTGCAATAAGGACACTTTTCATAATATTAATTTATTTTAATAAAAATGATAAATGTACGTTGATGGACAAAAATACGCGTAATATAAACATCTCTTAGCCCCTCCTCCCCCACCTAAACTTCCAATACCTCGTCTCTCTCTCTCTCTCTCTAGATTCCATTCAACCATCAAATACTCTCCTCTGTCTCACCAACGACCTCACCTCCTCCTCCACCACCACCACCACTACTTGATTCTCTGATCATATCGCCGGGAGGAGCGTTGTTCTCATCATCTTCTTCTTCTTTTTTTCTACAGGGGCAATCATAAAACAGATATAACTTTTGATTCAACCGTTGGATTTAGCTGATTTTCGGATATGTTTTTCAGAAGACAAAGTTACAATATTGTTACAAAAATGAAGATGATTAGAGGTCGTTTTGCTATTGAAATCGAACAATTTTGACAGCCCGACGAGATTTAAAAAAAATCTAATTGTTCCTCTTTTTTTTTTACGAACCCTACGTCGATTCATATGTATATACATATATATAAATAGAGTGGATGTTGATCTCATTAATTTTGTTATTATATGTTTTGTAATGGTGCTAAAATCATTTTAGCACCTTCTGGTTGTAGTGCCAAACGGATTTAGCACATTTTAGTTGTTGTCTAGGTGGTGTGAAATGCATTTAGCACCTTCTGGTTGTTGTCCAAGTAGTGCTAAATGTAGGAGGGACGATATGTAAATCGCTACGGGCGATCTTACACCAATGGAAATATCATGCGGAAACTAATAATGATGACGGATAATTTCTATGTCATGCATATCATAATGTTCATGAAGAAAACACCAGAGTACATAAGCAAGAACAAAACAAACTAAGACTGAAGAGAAAGACGAGACAACAATGATTAATAAAAACAAAGCATCTTTCATTTAAAGACGAGGGAATTACAAATGAGTCTGCCACTCATCAACCTAGCTACCACTCCAAACCCATATCCCTAAACAAACACAAAGATTATCTATATATAGGAGAAGAAAACAGAGAAAAGCGAGGCCTAAACATGTGGCCGACATACCTTTAACAAAAGCAAAGCCATAACAACTGAAAAAGCAAACTAAAGAAGGGGGCATATGATTCTACAAAAGATAAAGAAAACTGAAAATGACAGCACACAGCACATTAGAACAATAATTAAAAAATATATGTCACAACTAGGACCACTTGAGTTAACTCGATTACCATCTTCTGTTGACATTGAGTCGAGGGACTGAGTCGGACGAGTTCTTCAGTCTATTTCATTTTCGGAGTTTGGGTGAAGTGGTTGTCGTAGTGATCATGGTGGACGGGGTCATCGTTTTCATTGAATGAAGGGCCGGGGACATATGCATCCGTATCAAAACTTTATGATCCGGTAGACCAAAAATGGTCTTCAGGATAATTAAACAGATGGATGGCGAGATCATTGCACTAGACATCAAAAGAATCATCCCATGGATCTGTTCTATATTTAATGTGTTTAGGAATCTTGGTGACATCCGCTTCATTCATGAAACAAATATAATTTAAAAAATAGACTTAATCGAGATTATATGGTTCTCGAATCGATTTCGCTAAATTATATGAGTACCACTATTGGATAGTAGTTGGGCGTGGATAAACTTCACTAGGTGATGGCGGAGTTCGACTTGGGCCATGGAACGTGATCAGATAGTACCGATGATAGTGAGCTTGTAACAACTTCTTCCATTCAGAAAGTGGTTTGAACCAGGTGAAGAAGGTTAATAAATTTGGCGAGTCAAGATGAGGAACGTCGTAATGAGCAGGACTAGGGTGATGAGGAGTAAGGGCAACTTCAAATTTTGCATAGAGAAGACAACAGGATGGGAGCATCAAAAACAAAGGCAATAGTATATACTCGGGTAAGATACCATAGGAGAACAAGGGCATGTTTGGGAAGACAAGTTGGTCGGTGAATATGAAAGAGAGAGCAGAAAGGGTAAGTTGGACGGAACTTAGTCCATGGAAAATTGTACCATATTTCTGTAGGGTAAGAGAGAGGGATCGAACAATCATAGCCTTATCTCTTTGAGCGATTGTGTGTTCACCAATTTTTTCATTAATTTCTGGGGGAAGTATGGAAACTGCTTCGAGGATTGGGAGAGTGTGAAATGGGTTAGGGTTTGAGGAGGACGAGGTTGTCACAAAGGAGGATGAAGCTTGATTAGAATTCATTGTTCTGAGGTAGGTTATCGGGCAGATTGAGGGGATGACTTGAGGAATGGTTCGTGGAGCATTATATGCTTGGGGAGTGAGGAAATGTGGAAACATATAGGCAATGTGGGATGGGAGCTGAGGAGGTCGTGAGAAAAAATCTGCAATTATATTGTTCTTGCCTTCGATATGAACCACGGTGAAAGACCATTCTGACTATCTAAAAAGCTGAGAGTTTGGAATCATTTTCTTGCGAAAGTTAATCATCTTGGTTTATATCCATTTCTACCATAAAATGGTGACCAATGAGGTGAAACTTGAACTTCGCAATGCCTCTTTTAACTGCAAGGATTTCCTTAAATGTCAAATGGTAATGAAGTTATCCTACTTTGAATTTCCCACTTTTATATCCACAAACATGGCGCTTGCCGTTAAGTTCCTCAATCAAAATTCCTGCCCAAAATTCATTGCTTGCATCTGTTTATAGAATATGCTTGCCATCAAAAGGAATCTAGAGGGGACGTAAATTTTGGGTTAACTCTTTGAGGTTCTGAACACACTTGGTTTGTTCATCTGACCAAGATGAAGGTTCTTTCTTTAACATAGTTGAGAGAGGTGCTGTAAATTTTGCAACACGGGGTATGAATGGAGCCATATAATTTACAAGTCCCAAAAACTACTGGACTTGGGCGACAGATGTAAGTTTATTTGGGAATTTGAGAAGGTCCTTGGCAATGTGGGGTTGGAGCTATAATTTGCCATCAACAATTCTCATTCCTAAGAACTCAATATCATGTGAACCAATTAGCATTTCCTTTTCTTATAATATTACACCATGGGTGGTGACAAGGTGATAGAACTTCTGGAGTCACTAGAGGTGAGACTGCTCATATTGGGAGACCAAGAGGATATCATCAATGTAGATCTACATTCGAAAGCAAAGGCTGGAATATTTTGATCATAGCTTTTTGAAAAACTGCTAGCGCGTTCTTAAGACCGAAGGGCATTACGGTCCATTGAAAGTGATGATCAGGAATACAGAAAGTTGTTTTCTCTCTATCTTCAGGTTTTATACCAACTTGCCAAAATCCTGCCTTCAAATCAAACTTCAAAAAATCTTTGCATGCAAGATTTGGCTGAACAACAAATGCTTTTAGGGCAGAGGGAACTTGTCACTTGCAAGGAAGTGATTCAGGGGCTACTAATTGATAACCAACCGGAGCTTACCTCCAACTTGTTATGAGCATTTATTGACGTAGAACGCTTCACATGCCCAGGGAGATAAAGTTTATTCAATTAAGCCTTTTTTGTTTAAGAGCTTGAACTTCATGTAATGCTAATGTAAAATGCTCAGGGTTCATGCCAGAATGAGTGGCACGAGTCGGATTAATATCCTCATTCCTCTTAAATGGAAATGAGATGAAGAATTGAGGATTCTTCCACAAAGGATTTTTACACTTAAGAAGGAATTTTGTATGGGATTCGGCACACGCTGAATCAATAAGCTTTTGCTTCATACTTTAAAGATCAAGGCTAACCGGAATAGATTGGGCAATCACTAAGGATTCGTCTTGCGGATCAAGGAGAAAGACTGGGTTTACTTGGAAGACCTTTTAGGAAGGTATCCATGATAGGAAATAGTTTTTAAACCTTAAGCCTTCCAAGGACCAACGAACATTATCTAATTTTCCTATGACATCGAAACCGAGGAACAAATCTTTATCAATAAGATTTGTTCCATAAACTCGGTGCTTAATTGAGAGTCTTGGGAAGAATTGGAAAGTGATTAGTTTGCTTCTCTTTGTTATGATGAAAATCTAGTTATTAGCAGCTTTAAATGCGACAGAGCATTTCGTCCAATGACTTGCTGGTAGATTTTTTGGCTGCGTCAAGGTTCTTGCGGCACCAGTATTAAAGTAAGTAATTAATGGAATGGGATTATCATAAGTATCTACTATGAGCTTGATTTTTTCATTAGGAGAAGGGGTGGTTTCAGAGACTGCCATGCTAGGCAATCTAGCATCAAAACTAACTTGCTCGAAACTATAGAGAAGAGCGGTCTCATCATTACTTTCATTTGGGTATGAATCATCGGAGTTAGGTTCTGAGTATGTGAAGGAGACGAACATGATAGTTTGAGTAGTAGGTTCATCTTCAAGAGACAAAACTGATTCAAGATCAGATTCATCTATATGAGGATCAATCTTCTGTAAACAACCCATAAACAATGCCTTCTTGGAAGATTTAGACTTTTCCTTTGTTTTGCAATCACACGAGGAATCCTTGTGGTGACGCTTAATTTGAAAATGATCTTTGTTGCAGGAATCTTTCAGCATCTTCCCTGCCTTTTCAACGTCATCAAAGAACTTCTTCTGGTTGCACAAACAATCAACTTCATCAAGCATATGATCATAGATCTAAGCAGCTACGACATCTTTGATGGTTAGCTTTTTAATCTTCATAATCTTGTTTACCTCGGTAACTAGAGTTTGAAGGAAAGAATTTAAGAAAATTTGACAAACATTGTCATAATCAAGTCCACCTATTACAAAATATCATTGAGACATTTTGTTATAGTGTTTCTCTAAATCTTTCAGCCTTAATGAACAACACTTCATTTGCATGAACTCTTCTTGGGCTAAACCTTCATATCAGCCAGAATGGCCTAGGAATTGTGGGAAGATATATGAGAGAAAAGTGTAAATTTTTAGGGCGCGCTGCATCTGAAGTTGTCTGTATTCACCAAGGCTTTCATACCATTCTTTCAATCATTCTTCCATTCTGGTGATGAAACGAAGGAGAACAATGGGTAGCTTGTAGAACTGTCTATCAGTATGGAGCCAAGTAGTCAATAAGACCATTCTATCACGCCACTTTGCTGGAGGGATATCTTCAAATATGAAAACTTGATGGTTTTCATGATTCGGATGAGCAGAACGAACATGATCTTTTACAGACAATTCTTCAACTTCATCTTCTGGATCCTCAACCATAAGATCTTCAAACGTTTCTTGCTCTTGCTCTTGCTACTATTGTTGTTGGGGTGGTTGTTGCTGTGGTGGAACCACTTGGGCGGAGTAAATATTCTCAAAATAGGCAAACAACTCTTTAACAAATGGACTAGCATGATGGAGAACAACTGGATCTTCACGCTCATTAAATAGCTTTCTAAGGAACGAAGCTCTGTGATTGGTAGGATTATTCTCATGCACACTAAGGAACAATGTATCTTGAGGTTTATAGGATGCTACAATAGACTCTGAAGTATATTGTAGTGGTGTAAAAGGGGAAACTAAAGCCAAGGGCTAGACATTAGAGGGAGTGGATGACTCTCCTATTTTCAAAGTTCCTGGAGGTTTAGGAGTGAAATTCCACGAGTTTTTTTTTCTTGGAATAAACCATCGGAGCCTTTTGTTTATGAGGGATTCTAAAAGGTTCATTTGGTTTTTCAATAAAAGGGGTTGGCCATTGATGAAATTTTTTTGGCAAAACTCTTTTGGAAGCAGGATCTGTAGGTCAAACATCTTTGACACGGATATCGGATTGAAACTGGGGGGATGTAGATGGAGTTTGATAAGTCCATGGGTTGGTCATCATTGGTGGGTCTGGTCTAGACCAAGGAGTTGTGTCCAAAACTGGGGAGGGAGTTACTGTGGTCATCGGAGGCATAGATCTCTGGATGGCGAAGAGCTGTTGTTCCAAAGACTTATTTTCCTTCTGTTTTTTAGCAATGATCTGATTTGTGGTGTTAATATCTGTAATTGAGGAAGCTACAAACATTAATTGTTCATGGGGATAATGAATTTGTGCCTTGAGATCAGCAATAGCTGCATCCATAGTATCAAACTGGACCATCTTAGACTCAATGCGAGCTTGAGAAGTAGCAATTTTGTACAATACTCAATTCTTGGCAACGGAGTTTTCTGCCTACCAATTGAGAGCAGCCTCAGTGGCATTTATTTGATGTTTCTCGCTAGAGGGAGTGGTGGTCTGAGGGTTCTCTATCTTCCACTTATGCTGGGTGTTTTGAACATGATTTTCAAAATAATCAAGAGGTGGAAAATGGGAATCATAATTTTCTGAAAATGTCTCATACATGAAACATGAAATATGGGATGAGACCATGGTGTAAGAAGGGTAGGTAGTGATGATGGAGGAATATATTTTTCTTTATCAAGGGCTTTGAGGGCCTTTTGATAATATTTAGACAAGGGTGGTTTAGAGGAGAGCTTTGTGACGAAGGAGGCAAAGGTTTGCACGTATAGATTTCAGGTAGTGGTTTGGGCAATTGATTATCATAGGTAACATAATAATCAAACTTGCCAGAGGATTCACCAAGAAAGCCAACAAAGGGGTCTTTGTTATCTTGAGAAGACTTTTTCTTATTATGAGAATGCTTAGGACAATCATCATCGTCATCATCACACTCATGCTTAACACAATCATCACACGAGCATGCATCATACCATATATGACCAGAGGCACTTTTGCGTTCATAACATGGTGTACCATCTTTGTTAAACCACAAGATTAGAATAGGAGGATTCTAAAGGACTGGTCTTCAGGAATAAGAGACAATATCTTAAACGACATTATTGGGGTGACAAAGGGGCTTGGGTTGTGTGGTTTGGATTGGGATATATGGAACTTGACTTCAACGGATTTATCAGCATGACGGAGGTAAGTAACACCGGTGGATGAGACGGAATTGGGATTTGCCTAGGCGTGCAACTATTTATAAGCGGTGATCCATTTTTCTGGGAGCAACTTAATTAATTCTTCAAGGGGCAACTGTCTAGTAATATAAGTCACATGACGAGCTTGATTAGACATAACATCTAAAAACAAAGCTTCGGATTCCAAAGAATTAAGAATTGATAGATCAAATGCATGATATTTCAATCTGTAGATCATTTGGTGGTAAACAGTAGCAGCTGCTGTACCTTCAACCATGGGAGCACCTGTGATCTGGATTTGCAACTTAAGAGCATCAATGAGAAATGGATCATTCAACAGAATGTTGAAATTTGGGATTATCGTTATAAACACCTTTCTAGTGTTGAAAGTAACTTGAGCAGTGCCAAGACAAGCTTGCTAATACTCGGAGAATCGAGAGTAAACCAGAGCGATCATAGAAACAACAGGAAGGCCTTTCCTTCCATGAAAAGTAATAGCGATACGCACAGTACCAAAATCGAGATGTTTGTATTTGTTAAGCAAGGGCCATACGGGGCATATATTTGGGGATGGAAAAAGAGAAATGTGTTTTTTCTGACCAGACAGGACTATGATGTCACTAAATGTTGAAGACTGGACATATTCTTTGACAGGTAGTTTAGAGGATTTGGAGCTAAGCAGACTTCTTATGCTTTTTGAAAAAGTTATGGAAGACGGCTTACCAAAGACATTATACGGATTGACTGTAGGAATATCTATTTCATGGATTTTTTGATTTTCTGGTAAATACAAAATTTCATGTAAAGATGAAATATGATCGGAATCAAACCTACTTGAATTAAAGGAAGAGGAAGAAGATAACGAACGAGACTTTACTAATTGAGCACAAGAATCAGGACGTTTAAGAAATTGAGCCATAGACAAATATTTACAAAGACAGATTTCTTCACCTAAAGGATATCAGATCATTATATTTTTCTTCTTCAAAACAAAACTTCCCAGCTGCTAAACAAATAGCCTGACGAGAGGCAACCTTCAGAGTTTTATATTTTCTTGTGTTATTCCAGCACACAAATTCCTAGCCTAAAAGGAGTTTAACAGCGGCACCATACCTAAACTTGTCCACACGCTCAAGGACCTTACTGGAGCATACACAACTGATATAAACTACTGAAGAACTATCCATATTTTCTGAGTAAAATTGCTCACATACTTTCTGATGTGAGAGATCCACTATAACCAAAGCCAGGTGTTCTATTGTAAGAGATCCACCAAAGTAGTAGTCACAGAGCATAGTAATCATGGCACATGATCCGTTATGGTAGACATATAGCATACTATATAGGAGCAATAATCTCATACTGCTTATGGGATAATTACCATAGACTTGTTAAAACGAAGAAGAAGAAGAAGAACTGTTGATCTGAACCATATAGGTTCAGAAACCTGAGAGATGATTACTCACAAGAGGACATACTGACCTAAACGCTCTAATACCAAGGAGGGACTATCTGTAAATCGCCTATATGTTTCCACATTTCCTCACTCCCCAAGCATATAATGCTCCATGAACCATTCCTCAAGTCATCCCCTCAATCTGCCCGATAACCTACCTTGGAACAATGAATTCTAATCAAGCTTCATCCTCCTCTGTGGTACCTTCATCCTCCTTAAACCCTAACCCATTTCACACTCTCCCAATCCTCAAAGCAGTTTCCTTGCTTCCCCCAGAAATTAGTGAAAAAATTGGTGAACACACAATCGCTCAAAAAGATAAGGATATGATTGTTTCGATCCCTCTAGCAGTTTTTCAGAAAGCCATAATCAAAATATTCCAACCTTTGCTCCCGAATGTATTGATCTACATTGATGATGTCCTCTTGTTCTCCTGAGATGAGCAGTCTCACCTCTAGTTACCCCAGAAGTTCTATCACCTTATCACCACCCATGGTGTAATGTTATCAGAAAAGAAAATGGTAATTGGTTCACATGATATTGAGTTCTTAGGAATAAGAATTGTTGATGGCAAATTCCAGCTCCAACCCCACATTGCCAAGGACCTTCTCAAATTCCCAAATAAACCTACATCTGTCACCCAAGTCCAGCATTTTTGGGACTTGTAAATTATATGGTTCTATTCATACCCCGTGTTGCAAAATTATCACACCCCTTAATTGAAGACAGGACATATTCTTTGACAGGTAGTTTAGAGGATTTGGAGCTAAGCAGACTTTTGATGCTTTTTGAAAAAGTTCTAGAAGACGGCTTACTAAAGAGATTATACGGATTGACTGTAGGAAGATCTATTTCATGGATTTTTTGATTTTCTGGTAAATACAAAATTTCATGTAAAGATGAAATACGATCAGAATCAAACTTACTTGAATTAAAGGAAGAGGAAGAAGATAACGAACGAGACTTTACTAATTGAGCATAAGAATCAGGACGTTTAACCTATTACTAGATTACCTACTGATCCGTTGTTACAAAATGAACCCAGGAAGATTCTGTCCTTTAACTCAAATAAAAACCAGTTTTCCAAGGCAGAGATGAAGATGGATATATTTGGTATGACGTGTGTCACTGTGACTCTTGTGAAGAAAGAGAGTATGAAGATATGATGAATCCAGCTGAGTTGAAGCGGTATAGAAAGAAAAAGGCAGGCAAGCCTTTGAATTCCCAGGAGATGTTACAGGAACATTTTGAAGCTAATGATCCATCTGTTGGATTGTTAGGAGAACCATCAGGCAAGTTTGATTACTATGTTTTGTCTGGTGAAAAACCTTTTCCTACACCACCTCCTGAAGAAAGCTCATGTTCACCACCTCCACCCGCTCCTAAACCCAGTCCTCCAAAATCTGGCCCACAAAGACCACAGCCTCCAAGACAAACCCCATATGCAGTTAAAGCCTTAAAAGCACTTACCCTTCTAGTTGAGCAGCCGACGATGTTCCAGAACTATGTTTCAGAACCATTGTCATGTTACATGTTTCAAGAAGAACCGACTTCCCATTCACAATTTCCTCCAACAAAAGACTTTGAGAATCTTTCCTAGCGAACTATGCACATGTGAAAAGTTCCAAATCCCATCACTTTGGATCCTCATGGAGAACTAAAAAAGGTAACTGCTGCAGAGGCCGCTCTAAATTGGCAAGAAGAAAACGTTGTTCGTTGTTGCCCAGAATAAAGTTCTTCTCCAGATTACTCAATCCACCAAGCACATAAAATCCAGAATGATGTCCTTTAATGACATGGATGTTGCTGTTGCAGATATCAAAAAACGTCTTCAAGTGCTTCATGATCAAATGTTTATGGTTGCTACCAAGGTTACATATATGCAAGCTTCAGCTTCCTTCTTTTTTGAAAAAGAAAGATAAAGGAAATCGTTAGAAGCTTAGCTGAGAGCAATTGGAAACTCACCCTCCTGCAGGCAAGCAGAAAGATAAATTGGTCCCGTTGGAAATTTATCGTTACTGAACACAGTTACTGTTGGAACAAAAGTTGTTAATCTAGGCAGTATTGCTTTATGGGAATATACCCTAAGAAGGAGATTGCCTAAATGGCCAGCTCCTCAGTTGTTACATTCTGAAGGCATTTTTTCCAGAAGAAAGCTAGCCACTCTAACTCTAAGACCAAGTATTGCCCGTGTTCGTTGTAAAGATCAACTTTCAATCAAAGAATTCCAAGATCGTAACCTAACCACCTCAGGTTATGGTTATCCGATGAACCTTGATTTTAATAAACTAGCCTACTATAATAAGCCAATGCAAATATCTTCCCAAACCAAGCCATTGACTTCCCCAACTATATATAAGCCTCTAGATCCACCAGATCCAACTACAGGACCCTTTTCCAGATCCATGGATATGAGTCCAGTAGAAATCCCAGAAAATAAACCAGCCAATCATATATCTTATTCCTTAAAACCTTAGCCCTTGCTGATAGACCCCAAGTTTCTGCTCAGTCAGATGATCTTTTTGAAACATTTAAAGAAATATATTCAACACAACCAAACCAGCAACAAAACCTCATTCAAATAACCAAAATCCTCCCCAAGATGATACCACCCCCAGAGGTAGTTATTCTCAATACTTATGAAATAGCCGCTCATGATCCATACCAAAAGTTTACAATTGATGATGTCCCTCCAGCTAAATGGAGAGAAATGATAATCTCATTCATTGCTTGGATGACAACCGATCATGAATATTTTGAGTTAAAAGCTGTCTACAAAAGATTCCTTGCAAGATTAGTCCGAAGACTGAAAGATTGGTATGAATCCCTTGGAGCATACAGGCAGCTCCAACTTCAACAGGCTCCCAATATTGATGAATTCCTAGGTCATTTGTATAGTGAATTCATCGGTAAACCCATTAGACATACTGGCGTCTCCAGAGATTAATTTCTCAATATGAAATGTTGTTCTCTAAAACTACGTGATTTAGAGAGTCATTGTGAATGAATGTTAAAAAGGTTTTACATCATTGGCGGGATAGATGATTTGAATCTAAAGCAAGTGTTTTTCCACTCTTTTTCGGACGCGTTAGTTTTAGAAGCAAAAAAGATATTCAAGCTCTAAAGCATTGATATCAAATATATGTCCATTGCAAGCATATACAAATATCTCATCAATTATGTTGGGAGAATTTGTAACCAGAAAAAGTTGTTTGATGATGCTGCCAAAACAAGTAGGATGCTTAGTTCTGTTTGTTCCAAAGATTATCTTGAGATCAAGTGCAAGATAGAAAAGTCGTGTGATTGCCGTCCGCATAATTCTCATCACAGTTCTTCCAGGTGAAAGAGAAATTCGTCCAAACCTCACAAAGGTTATAAAGAAGTTAAACCCTGGAAAGCCAAGCGTACTTCCAAAAAAAAAGCTTAGAAGTTTGTCAAGAGAAAGAATGTCAGAGGAAAGAAAATTGATGGATACTTCATGACGCGCGCAAAATAGTGCAATTGTATACACCTAAGTGTAGGCGGTCAAGTTGTAGTATAGTATTTTGGGAGTCCGAGTGTCAAACCACAGGGAGGGGGCGAAAGCTTTGTATACCACAAGTTTATATAATAAAGTTTGATTAATTAAAAGTTGTATTGTGAATTGTTTTGTGCAAATTTAAAATAAACTTTATAATTATGAGATTATTCTTGTATTCAAAGAAAGCAAAGGCTTAGGGGGATCATTTGTTGTTTTATAATAACCATGTTTTGTGATTCCAATATGGCTCATTTATTTACTTTAGTGTGATTTTTATTTGCTTGTCAAAAAGAAGCCTAGACATTGGTAGTAAAAGATTTCAAGAAAATACAACCAATCCAACTCCACTAGGCCACCCAATAAGGAAAGACAAAGATCACATTAAAATAATAAATAAGCAATTAGAAAGTTCTCAAATATAGGCACAAAGTGTATTTAAGTGTTGTAGGTGACAAGGGAAAATAAAACACTTTACACTTAATCACAAGATGTGACCATATTTGAAATACACCTTTCCAATTTTATATGAATAGCATAGCCATCCATTTACAATGGTGGTTATTGAATAATATATGCTCACTTGAGGTGCTTTGTTTGTATATTAATGATTCATATAGTACTCATCATACTTGGCATGAAAAGTCTAAGTATCATTGATATACTAAACTTATCCTTCAATTACCAAAGAATTCCATATACTTGGCAAAAGAAAGCAAATGAAATTTAAATGGGAGTTTCATATTCTTTATGGTGTTTTAAACCATCAAAGATTACTGATTATAATCAATAGATAACAAGCATAATTATTTGACAACACTAGGCATGAAGCTTAAAGGAATTGGAATCTAAACTATGTTTATGTTTACAACAAATTCACCCCCTAGCCTAAACTACGTGATTTACCCCTCCATGGATGTTAAAAGTATGTTAAAGATGGAGTAGAATTAAAATAACACTTGTATTAATAGATATGAAATGAGTCTATTACAAGTGAATGAAAAATACAAGAAGAAGAAGAATAAATCACTCTATTTCTCTCTCTTGATTTTCTCTCAATTACAAGAAATTAATCTCTCTTCAAAGTTGTATATCCTCATGCTTGAGCCATGCCCTCTATTTATAGAAGTCTTAAGGAGGTGGGGGCAAGTGGCCATGTTGTAAATCCTACATCGGAAAGTGGGGGAAACCTTGAGACCCATATATGTGAACCTTGGTGCCTAACTAAGTGTGAGGCCTTTTGGGGGGTGAGCCCTGCCAAGAACAAAACCGTAAGGGGTCTAATGGACTGGCCCTGATGGGTTACAAATCGCTTTCGCCCAAAGCGGACAATATCACACTGTCATAAGACCGGGGCGTTACACAAGTTGCAAAAGGTGAGTTGTACTTGAGTTGTGCAAGTTGGCAAGTGGGAGAAAATATTTGCAGGTGCCTGGGATCGGTCCTAGAATACCTGGGATCGGTCTTGGCTCATGGGAAAGGTCTAAGATTGGTCCTCGAGTGCTGGGATCGGTCCCATAAGCCTTCTACCTCCAACAACTTATTCTAAGATCGGTCCTGTAGTACCTGGGATCGATCCCAGGTCCTGAGCTAGCTTTGATTCTTCCTTCTTTCTTTAAAACTTTATAAATTCTTTTCCAACTCTTAATCATCTTTTTTATTATACTTTTTGAGGATGTTTTTGATCATTATTCACACATTAATCCTTCATACATGTTTTAAGCTTGCAAAATTGGATTAGTAACCTGATTTGCTATTGAAACAAGTTGTAATTTGGAGTTTATTTGATGTGTTTGGCCATACAAGTTTACTATAATGTGCATGCATAGGCTTATACAAGTGCATTATAATGCACTTATCACTTTATCTATAAGAAGAAAGGCCATTTCGCCAAAAATTGTCTAAATGCAGAAAAGAAAGCACAGTTCATGGCGTTACCTCAAAAGCTTGTCCTAGATATTGGTGAATCTGATGTTGAATCATTTTTGTTAGTAAAAGACAAAGCCTCGCCAGAAAAAATCAAGCAGATCTCCTAAACAGATGAATCCTCAGGTTCTGATGAAGAAAATAGTTCTGTTACCAGTGAAGAACAAGAAGATTACCCATTATTGTCTTCATTAGAAACCTTCAGTGCCTTTGATGAAGAATGCCTATCGCTATCATGCGTTCCCACCCCGTTAGGAAAATTCTAGATGATCAAATAGTCCTATGAGATGCCGAAGAGCTTAATTGCATTCTTTGATACTGGTGCAGCCCGTTCCCTATTGAACTCGTCACTATTACCAGAATCCTATTGGAGAAAGTGTTCTGTAGGATTCTAAGTTGCCAATGGAGACATTCTCATGGTTGATAAGATAAGTAAATATGTTCAATTTCAGATTTTCCCAGGCTTGTCTATTCATCACAAAGTGTTTGGAACAGCGTTACCACAGAAAAGTTTGTTGATTGGATTTCATATCCTGCATCGTCTTCCAGATTTACGATGGTCAGCCGATGGTCTGAGATACAAAAATTATTTCTTACCATGGTCCAAGCCCAACAATCTTTACTCATACTCATTCCAAAAAATCCCCAGATTGAATTTCCACTATTATAAATAGTACCCATTGATGTTCTCAAACAGTGAATCATTAATCAGTCATGTGCTGATTCCCATCATGATTTCCTGCAAAAATGCAAAAAACCATTATGGCATAACCCAAAGTATTTTGTGTCACTTCCTTCCAAAATGAACGAGGATGTGAATCCCACTCGTGCCACTCATCTTGGTATGAATTCGGATCATTATGCCCTTGCCATAGAAGAAGTTACCACCTTGAAAAAGCAAAACCTGATCGAAGATACAAATTCCCTTTGGGCTTGTTAAGCCTTCTATGTTAACAAAAGATCAGAGCAAGTTCATGGAAGAGATAAGATTGGTAATTAATTACTAATTGCTGAATCATTTCTTAGCTGCTGATAAGTTCCCTCTTCCCAAAAACATTCCATGTTTGGTCATTTGTCCCATGCCAAAGTTTTTTCAAAGTTCATTTTGGCAGTTAGGAATTATCCCAGAGGATCGTCATAAAACCGCATTTTGTATACTAGACCAGCACTTTCAGTGGACTATAATGCCTTTTGGTTTGAAAAACGCTCCGTCCATCTTCCAAAAAACCATGATGCAAATATTTCATCCACTTCTCCCAAATGCTTTAGTATACATTGATGACATCCTTTTATACTCCCAAGATCATGAATCCCATTCAAAGCTTCTTTAACAATTTCATCAAATAGTTCTTGAAAATGGAATCATGTTGTCTAAAAGGAAAATAGTCCTTGGAGTAACTAAAATATATTTTCTTGGAATGCAAATCAAAGATGGAAAATTCCAGCTTCAGGAGCATATTACAAAGGATTTACTTAAATTCCCAAATGAAGTTACAAGCGTAATGCAAGTCCAGCAATTTTTGGGACTTGTAATTTACATGTCTCAGTTCATACCCAAAGTATCAAAGTTCATAGATCCTCTAGCTACCCATCTCAGAAAATAGCCTCCTCCATGGTCAGAAACCCATACAGTATATGTGAAAGCTCTCAAGAAGCTTACTCAACAACTCCCCCCATTGCAGATACCTTCAAATGGAACCAAAATACTCTAGACATATGTAAGTCAAGAGTATTGGGCCGCAATTCTTTACGAATAAATTAAAAGAATCAGAAGCATTTGTGAATTCAAATCAGGAAAGTTCAAACCTGTAGAACTCCATTAACATTCAACTTTCAAAGAAATTCTTGCAGTTCACAGAGGAATTGAAAAGTTCCAGTTTCATCTTATTGGACACCATTTCAAAATAGAAATGGATATGACCTCATTCTCGGCTATGATTCAATTCAAGCAGAAAATGATACTAAATTCCCACCTCTTACGTTGGTCAGAATGGTTTTCACAATGGCCATTTGAAGTAAAATATTTGAAAGGAAAAGAAAATGTTCTTGCTGACTTCCATTCTCGTCCTACCCAAGTTTCCCAAAAGGGTTCCCACATCGCTCCTCCCATCAAGCCAGTGTATCGTAAGCCACTATATAAACATCAATTACCATTGTTTATCCATGTGTCTTTCCAATCACACAAATCAACATGAATCCTTCATCCATCTCTAGCTCACAGCCCTCATCATCTAGTTCCAGCCAGCCAAAAGCAATCAATGATCCCAACCTTCCCATTCTTGATGTAATGTCTCTTTTCCCTTCAGAACTCCAGTCAGAAATTGGTGATAAAACTGTTATTGCCCATGACAAAGAGATGATCCAGAAGTATTTGGAAATCACTACCCAAAAGTATGGATTGGTGTTTAGAGGTCTTCGCCTCCATCCATCATATCCTTATGTTTCATTGTTTCACATCCATAGGCCGTCTCGATTGCCAAAGCAAGCCCTTGTATTTATTTGGTACCTAACCAGATTATACACCATTTATTTTATCTTCGATGCCCCAATCTTGTACCAGTACTTCAGGCTCGCATGAGATGATTTGCAAATAAGTGATCTTTATGATATAGCTCACCCAAGTTCTTTTAACCTTATGACATTTCTCCAATGGTTTAAATCTTTAGATCAATGGAAGAATGCTTTGCATACCCACTTCCATCCCTATATGGTAATCACTTTCCATAATCCCATGAAGACTCCACCTCCAGATGGAAGCAATGTCGTTATTCAACAATGGTATACAAACAACTTGGCGAAAATAACTCGCAAACCATACAATCTTAATTATCTTGGTTTTATTAACTATATATATTATTTGACCAATGTTGATGTTACCAAGATTCTGGAGTATATTAACTATGGGATAGATCCATGGCATAATCCAACTAACAGATGTTGCAATGATTTATCCATATGTTTGTTCAACTATACTGAGGATCATTTTTGGTCAAAAGGATGGCAAAGTTCTGACAGATACCTTCGCTGGAATTGGTCCTCCAACAGATGATGATGATGATGATCCTTCTGATTTAAATGATTACAAACATTATGATCTATATGAAAATGGAAATGAGACAGATTAACTCGTTTGAGTGACTCACTGTCGGCGATATGTTCTCATTACCTTCCATTGCCTTATAAAGAGACCTCATCAATATGGAAGTAACGCTACTATTATAGAATGGTATTCTTAAAATTTAGCAAAGTCCAACAGAGAACCGTACAACATTAACTATGTTTTCTTCCTCAATTACATTTTTCATTTAAACAAAGTTGATGTTACGAAGATTGCTGATCATGTAAAATATGGAGTTGACCTTTGGCTAGAAGATGCATGTTGCACCAAATTATTCTATTGTCTTTTTAGTTATGCCCATGACCATTTCTAGAAAGAATGTGAACAAAGCTCGGACTCTGAACCTTTTGTTCAAATGGATGATGAAGATGATGCAAATCATGAAGTAAACATTTTTGATCTCATGCATGATTTCGGAGATGATGATGATTATACAGACCATGGCAATGATTTCTATGATTTTAATGAAGACGAAAATGAGACGGATTAATCCAGAGTGTGACTCACTGTCGGCAGAACGAGTTAGTTCTTTGGACAGCTCGAATCAACTTTAGGCAAGAAGATAAAAGTTTGTCCTTTACTTTAAAAAAAAGTGTGGTGTGCTTTACTTTTCTCGAGAAGGAATAATTTCCTTTTCCAAAGTTGTATTATTGCATTTAGCTTTTCAGTTGTATGGCTTAGATTTGTTTGGTGTGCTTAGCCCTCCTTTATATAAAGGAGTTAAAGTTTTCAGTTTAGTAGGAGGTGTGTAAGAGAGAGTTGTAACCTATATCTTTGTAATCAGTTTTTTTCTTCGATGTTAAGCAATGGTTTGATAATCTCCGTGTGTATTGTTTCAGCTATTCTATTTTCCTTTTTGATTTGGTTATTTAGTGTTTGTTGTTGGTTATGTTTATTGTGGATCACTGATCATGATCTAAGTTAATTTTTTTAGGTGTTTGGTTGTGCTTAACAACGTCCATATCCTTATATGGTATCAGAGGTTTGTTCGATGTTCCATGAGTAGTCATCTCTCTGAGTTCTGATCCAAAAGATCAGGTTAGAAATTTCATAGAGTCCAAAGCTTCTGATTAATTATATATATATATCTTAAATATGAGTGTTTTGATATCTATACTTTAATTAGTAGGAGGTGCAGTACTTCTATAAAGTGTGCTCTACGTCTGCCACATATCAGCAGATCTATGATAAGTATGCTCTATGACTGCCACAATTAGTGGATCTCTCACATCAGAAAACTTAGAATCTTGTTAAGTGGATATCTCATATCATAAATTTGAAGTTAAGTCTCACATCAGAAAACATAGAATCTTGTTGAGTGGATATCTCGTATCAGAAATTTGAAGTTAACATACTCAGAACCCGAGTATAGTTCTTAAGATATGTGAAAGAGTATAAGCATACGTAGATAGGTGTTTAAGGAAAGAGCGTTGTTAAGGTGTGACGCGCCCGAAATACTTCCGCGCTTAGGAACCCAAGTGTAGGTTGTCAAGTTATAATACTTGGTAAGTCCAAGTGTCGAACCACAAGGATAGTCGGAAAGACGATGTGGTGATTACGAGTCCAAGGCTTTGTTCAAGAGAATTTGTTTGGTTGATTTTAGTTGTTGATTTTAAAGTCTTGCAATAAAAATTAAAGTGATGTATCAATTGATAAGAAAAGGCTAAGGCATTATAGAATTCGTTTGCTTTGCAATGTTATGTAAAATAAATCTCATTCAAAATTCTCAATGCAATTCCTAAGTGTTGAGTACCTTACACTTTTCTAAGCAAAAGGGTGTGAAGCAAGAGCAACCCATTCCCATATAAATGCCATATAAAGAAAGGGTGTAAGTAAAGCTCAACACAAATGTATCTCTCATTTTTATCTTGTAACAAAGGGTGTGAAGCAAGTGCAACCCATTCCCATATAATGTCCAACCAAGATGCAAACTTGAGATACACCAAAAGAAAAGGCATAAAATTAAACTAGGCATTGAGAATTCATTGTTAGTTTCCCCTAGGCAATTGACTTGATTATGAAAATGGCCAACTAAAAAGTTTAGCACAATAAATCATAACATTTCATTTGTCTAAGATTGGGAGGTCTAGGTGGAGATTAAATCATCCGATTTAGACACATTTGATAAATACAAATTGAATCCTTAAGGTGATTAGTGTAGTTGATTATGGCATAAACTTAAGAGATCCTCCTTGGCAACACTCTAACTAAGAAAATATTGAGTCTCAAAATCACATAAAGTGTAGAAAGCACTCAACATATCATTAAAGCATTCAAGGATTGGAATCTCAAATTTATGGTATTTCCATGAATATTCAAAAACTAAACATGCTTGGCAATGTAAAGTATCTCAATCATAGAAGGAATGGACATAGGCTAATAAGAAATACACAAGTGCATCATCTCCTCATTAATGCTTGAGATCTATGTATACAAGGCATACAAAGTCAAATCACCTTATGAGGATTATCTTACTAGCTTATGAATGGTTGATTGAATAGAGAAGATGAAGGATTCAAGAAGTATTTAACAACACTAACAATGGAATGAGAAACAAACTTACATAATTAATGCAATGCAAACTTCATCCTTTAGCCTTAGCAATGAAACTACTCCATGATAGTTGTATGAACAAAAACCATTAAAGGGATTTCCATTTCTCTCAAGAGTTTCTCTCTCTAGATTTCTTACAAGTGATAGATGATAAACAAAGTGCAGGAAAATAATACTTATGCTACTTGAATCTAGATCTAGAAAATTACATTCATTACAAGAGGGACAAAGAGCAATTAAATAATGGGAGAGCAATGCCCAAAAATGGGTATTCTAGCACACTTTCTAAGAGACCCCTGGGTAAACACCTGAGCCTAGAACAAAAATAGAAAGTCCAGCACTTGTTGGTGAGTTTCAATGCATCAAAAGGGGAGAAAAGCTGCTTTTGGGAGCTGTGCTGTGCATTCTGGGAGGTCTCTGATCGATCAGAGCACCCTCTGATCGATCAGAGGGCATGTTTGCATTAAAAGGTGGCCTCTGATCAATCAGAGGCTCCTCTGATTGATCAGAGAACACTTCGGGAGACTGTTTTTCTTCTCTTTTGGCTTCTATCTCTCTTGAATCCTTCCCAAAGCTTCCCAACTTGCTTCCAAAATCTATGAGCACAATCAAGACACTAGAAAAGGCTACTTTGAGCCATGTTAAAGCAATTCTTGATATTTTGAGTGTGTGTGCAAAAGTGGGTTAATTTAATTAATCTAGGCTAAAATAAACGCGATAAACACAATCAAAAGAGCGTTAGCGACTACAAAATTATGCGTTTATCAGAACCTTTTGTTCAAATGGATGATGAAGATGATGCAAATCATGAAGTAAACATTTTTGATCTCATGCATGATTTCGGAGATGATGATGATTATACAGACCATGGCAATGATTTCTATGATTTTAATGAAGACGAAAATGAGACGGATTAATCCAGAGTGTGACTCACTGTCGGCAGAACGAGTTAGTTCTTTGGACAGCTCGAATCAACTTTAGGCAAGAAGATAAAAGTTTGTCCTTTACTTTAAAAAAAAGTGTGGTGTGCTTTACTTTTCTCGAGAAGGAATAATTTCCTTTTCCAAAGTTGTATTATTGCATTTAGCTTTTCAGTTGTATGGCTTAGATTTGTTTGGTGTGCTTAGCCCTCCTTTACATAAAGGAGTTAAAGTTTTCAGTTTAGTAGGAGGTGTGTAAGAGAGAGTTGTAACCTATATCTTTGTAATCAGTTTTTTTCTTCAATGTTAAGCAATGGTTTGATAATCTCCATGTGTATTGTTTCAGCTATTCTATTTTCCTTTTTGATTTGGTTATTTAGTGTTTGTTGTTGGTTATGTTTATTGTGGATCACTGATCATGATCTAAGTTAATTTTTTTAGGTGTTTGGTTGTGCTTAACAACGTCCATATCCTTATATGGTATCAGAGGTTTGTTCGATGTTCCATGAGTAGTCTTCTCTCTGAGTTCTGATCCAAAAGATCAGGTTAGAAATTTCATAGAGTCCAAAGCTTCTGATTAATTATATATATATATATCTTAAATATGAGTGTTTTGATATCTATACTTTAATTAGTAGGAGGTGCAGTACTTCTATAAAGTGTGCTCTACGTCTGCCACATATCAGTAGATCTATGATAAGTATGCTCTGTGACTGCCACAATTAGTGGATCTCTCACATCAGAAAACTTAGAATCTTGTTAAGTGGATATCTCATATCATAAATTTGAAGTTAAGTCTCACATCAGAAAACATAGAATCTTGTTGAGTGGATATCTCGTATCAAAAATTTGAAGTTAACATACTCAGAACCCGAGTATAGTTCTTAAGATATGTGAAAGAGTATAAGCATACGTAGATAGGTGTTTAAGGAAAGAGCGTTGTTAAGGTGATGGACAGCCGTCTGTTTAGCTCGATGACTTGCAGATGTGGTCCGGTATGCTTGATACTAAGTCACAAATTTCTCAAGGTTGTTGTCTTTTGACATTTAATAAAAGATCTATAAAATTCAGAAGAAGCTAAGGATTATGTGAATTTTCTATCTATTATCTATTAGTGAAAGAACTTAGTTTTTATCAAAATAATAAAAATATGTCACCATTTGCTACTTGGAATCCAACAGAACATTTTTGCCAGTAAGAATGAGGGAGCTTGGATGGATTCATGAACGATATAGCTGCACCGGTATCAAAGAAAGCAACCAAAGGAGTAGGCTTATAATAGGACTTCATAATGAGATACACCTCTGCTAATGGAACTAGAGCAGGGGCTAATGACAAACATTCTTCCAATGAGTTTATTGCCAAAAACTCCTTTTCAGTTTCTGAGCTGCTTGAATGTTCCTGTTCGCTTTCTGATGAGCTTGAGTCTACATCTGAATAGTTGATATGCATAATTATTTTTAGAGACGCTTGATTTTCAGTGGATAACACATATTCAATATCATATTCTAAAACTTCAAGGTGGATTTTCTGCAAAAGGGCCATGAATTGTTCTTTCTTCTTCGCATTTGGACAATTCTTCACATAGTGACCTTTCTTGTGGCCGATGAAACATCCATCAGAACATTTTTTCCTAAAACTATGTTCCTTGACGTATTTCCAAGAATTCTTCTTCTTGAATGGGCGTATATTAGACTTGGATTTCAAAGATTTATCATCATCATAGTACTGAGATTTATTCTTGGAACGATGAGATCGTCGAGAACAATGGTGTGAAGATCTTTTTTTGTGGTTTTTGCAATCACAGTCTTTGTTTTGCTTACATTTGATCTTCATCCAATCTCTGTTGCACGAAGAGGTTAACTTGTGGCTGTTCTTTTGCAAGTTTTTCATAAAAGGTCTTTTGGTTGCACATCCTTTTAACTGCATCAATGAAAAGCTCATAGATATCTGCTAGTGTGAGATCCTTGATTTCTAGCCTTTGTAGCTTGAGTATTTTGAATGAAAACATATCTGCTTAAGATTGACATCATTTATGCCACCAATAATGTAAAAGCATTTTGAAACTTATTCATAGTGGCCCTCAATATCTTTGAGATCTAACGAACTATTAGAGTGATATACTAAAAGCCATGATTTTATTATTATTGGTTTTGATATATAGACTCGGTTTTGCTATTTTAATGAGAATCTTTATGGGCAATGGTTGCATTATATTATTTATTTAAATATTGTGCATGTGTGTGTCTTTTATTCCATATAGTAGATGATTTGGTGTGTAGAGTATAGCTTACACACAGAGGATCATATCATCGGTTCTTGTGGAATATAAGTTTATTGGTTCACGGTCTTAGATGGAATTGGACAACCATCAATAGGATTGTAGCACAAGTTTTAGTAGTTTATCTTGACTACAGAATATGGTAGAGTTTTAACTCGTTGTGCTAGTACACTTTGTGTGTATTTAACAGGACCAATTTGGGTTAATTGTTTTTATACTAACTATATAAAACAATTTAAAATCCCATGGTTATTACGACTACTTATGCTCTTAATCTTGAAATAATTAATAGACATATATATATAGTGTTTATTGTTTTGACTCATTTAAAGTGAGATTCATTTATGGATCAATAATCTTCGTGAATTGGATGGCGACACTATATGTATGATGAATATTAATTATTGACGGAATCCACGTCCCGGTATAGGGATTGATGATAACCCCTTAAGAAGCATATAAGTTTTGATCATGTCAAACCTTGCAGGTGGATTATGTTAATGCGACATGTCAAATAAGTTAGGTGGTATGCTCAAGGATTAAGAAGTCATTTAAATATAATTTAATTTTAAATGACGGTTATCTAAAATCTTAACGTGGGGAGAATAATAAGTATTTAATAACAAGGAACTCGAAATATAATTTTGAGATAAGGACGGGAGTGCAATTATAATTCTTTAGTGGTGTGAATTATAATTTATGGAAGGAATCAATTCTTAATCAAATTAGGATTCCGGTTTTCCATAGTAAGCCCAAATACTTATTTCACCTGAGGGTCCCTATCGTAGCCTTATATATATGCCAACCTTGCCTCTTCTCTCGACACAATAATTCTCACAAATTTAGAGTTTGTGCCGTAGAGAATAAAGAGTAGAGAATAAGATCTTGGTGATACCGGAGCCCACACTCGATACAAGATTGTACGACAAAAGGAATACGATAGAAAATCTTGAGGTTCTATTAAGCCCATGTTCTCAATTCATCTCCACCAACCCCTATTCGTGCTGAGACGAGATCAAAGTAGAGAGATCTCGAAGGTAAAATTCGATTCCGCACTAGGGTTTTACATAAAAATTTTGTTCGGTCATTACGCAATATTAAACGATTCTAGAACTAAGTTTCCATCACGAACAACACTTCATATTCAACAATTCGTCACGCATGATGTTGATATGCCTAAGAGGCTTGCCAACAAACTCTATATACATGAGACCTAAGAACTTGTCGACGGTTTCTTATTGTTGGAGTTGTAGCTGCCTATATTGGCCAAGGGATTCATACGAATCTTTAATCCTTCCTTGTAAACGGGCAAGAAATATTTTGAAGACTTTTGGAAGTGGAAAATTTTCATGATCGGCATTGATCCATACAGTAAAAGTAATGAATCTTTCTCTCTATTCATGTGGTTGGATGTCTGTGAGAATCCGCAAATGCGACCCCCCGGGTCTCGTCCCCGTTCGTGGTGGTCTGAAGCGTCGGAAGGGATTCCGTCGCTCCATTTGCTTGGAGTTTGTTTGATGATTCATATCGGGTGTCCCTACGTCTATTCTAGATGCAAAGGGGTTCGTTCAGAGTCGCCAGTACGTTTTACGAGAAAACGGACAAAAAGGTTGTGTAAGGGGAAAGGCTATAGACAAGCCTTTCTTTACACGTTTGTCTGCGAAACCAGGTTTCTATAGGGTTCGGGAACTATATTACGGTTAGGGAAGGTGTTAAGCACCCATTCCGCCCTTTCGGTCTCTAGTGGACTTATATGTTTATTCTATGTTGAAAAACTTGGATGCTTTTACTGACAGTCTACTACTTTTCAAATGAAAACCCTAATTTCTGGGGGAAGACGGGAAAGGGATGAAAACCTTTGTGTTCCGAGATCCGATGTTTTATTTATTTGAAAAGATGTAAATACACATGACAAAACCTTTTATTTTGAAAGAGTGTCCCGTATTATTTCCTCAGATAATGACGGTTTTCTCGTGTTGTGTTTACTTTTGTGAAAGTTCGGATCTAATATCGGGACTAATTTAATATGGAATCATGACTCTTGAGAGGAGAATTATCAGACACATCGCAGTCTATAGAGAAGACAGGATATGTTGATTTTTAATTCCTAAATAAGTCTTATCAGTCCGGGTTTTGAAAACAGAATTTTATCCGGACGATAACGTACTTATTCTTCTGGTTTTGAAAATGGTTTTATCAGGGTCTTTTGTGTCGAAAACGATAGACTATTTGTAACTTGACAATAAGTTTATTCAAATAAAACGTGGACAGAATAACAGAAGTAACACAAGTACACAGATATCTAATTTTAAATACTAGAAGGGACTTTCTTTACCTTCCTGACGAGAATAATAATAAGAAAGAAAATATAATACGGGAGAGGGATCTCTGACGATAATAATCTTCTCTTTCTTCAGATATTTCCGAGAAATCGATTCCGGAGACGGGACACGTCGAGTGTCGAAGATAGATTCGATAATTCTTCAGAAATAAGATAATAGTAGAAAAGTGCTTGATAAAAATCAAATCTAAAGCTCCAAATTCTCAGATTCCATTTGCTGCCCCTGAACCCTTGGGGGTGTTGGCCTATTTATACTGCTCGGGGAAGATTGTCGCGCGACATTTCCCCAAAAAAGGCAAGTGTCGCGCGACATATCTGTTTGTCGCGCGACATTCCTGTATGTCGTGCGACAAACGGCTGAAGTGATGGGTCCTGACACTGTGATGTGTCAGAAAGTGGTTGGTCGGGTGCAGAGAGGGATTGTCGCGCGACATAGTGGGATTGTCGCGCGACATTCCAATGATTGTCGCGCGACAATGTGATATGTCGTGCGACAATCCTTCATAAAAATAGGTTTGTCGCGCAACAAACCCCCCCGGGGTAGTTTCGGGTGCTCGGGTGTGTCCTGGACCCAAAAAATAGTAGTCTCGTAGGTCGTTAGGGTTCTTGCGGGGGTCACGGATCGGGGTGTCTACAGACCCTCTCGACTCAAGCTCCTTGCTTGCAAGGAATTGAGGCGACTGGAAGAGACCATGATCCATGGCTCCCGCATGAACTCTAAAGAAGTGTTTATGCAAAAAGTGCTTGTGAGTGCCTCCGGAGAGGGCTTCGTGTTTGGTTTTGCCTCCGGAGAGGGCTTTTGTTACCTCATTGCCTCTCTCGAGGGCTTTGACTTGCTCCACTTGCCTCAGATGAGAGGACTACCATTGCGCCTCAGGTGGGAGGACTACCGTTGTGCCTCTCTGGGAGGGCTTCGCCTCAGGTGGGAGGACTACCGTTGTGCCTCTCTGGGAGGGCTTTGCCTCAGGTGGGAGGATTACCGTTTGTGCCTCTCTGGGAGGGCTTCGCCTCAGGTGGGAGGACTACCGTTGTGCCTCTCTGGGAGGGCTTTGCCTCAGGTGGGAGGACTACCGTTTGTGCCTCTCTGGGAGGGCTTCGCCTCAGGTGGGAGGACTACCGTTGTGCCTCTCTGGGAGGGCTTCGCCTCAGGTGGGAGGACTACCGTTTGTGCCTCTCTGGGAGGGCTTCGCCTCAGGTGGGAGGACCACCGTTGTGCCTCTCTGGGAGGGCTTCGCCTCAGGTGGGAGGACTACCGTTTGTGCCTCTCTGGGAGGGCTTCGCCTCAGGTGGGAGGACTACCGTTTGTGCCTCTCTGGGAGGGCTTCGCCTCAGGTGGGAGGACTACCGTTTGTGCCTCTCTGGGAGGGCTTCGCCTCAGGTGGGAGGACTACCGTTTTGCCTCTCTGGGAGGGCTTCTAGATCTGTAAGAAGAAGGAAAAAATGCCTTTGGGAGGACTTTCATGAGTAACTTTTGCCTCTGGAGAGGGCTTGTGATTTTGATTTTTGTAGAATTTAATTTGTCTCTCTTTAGATTACTAGAGTGAGAGAGAGAAGTTTTTGTGAGGGTGAAAAGAGCTCCTCGAGGTCTAATCTTATCCGAATGTCCGCATTCCTATATCTTTCTTGAATTTTGTTCTCATGTTTTCCTCGAGTGAGGGTACTTTTCTCAGAAGGCAGTTTTCGATTTTCTTTTGCTTTCCGCAGCGTGATGATTCGAGGATTTTCCAAACCATCTCTTCTGTATCGTGCTGAAAAGAAAATTTGTCTGAAAGTCCAATCTCTGATCTCTGTTCTTTTCTCAGTTTCTCTTTTTGGTGGGCCCAACATCGTTTTCTGTTTTTCGATGCCCTTATTTCTCCCTCTTTTGGGAAAGACTTTTCCTGGCCCTCTCTGTTTTTGACCAGGAGTCTTTTCATCCCTTTGTCGTGATCAGGAGCCTTACTCACCCAAAACGAAGCCCTGAGCCGATTTGGCCTAGCTGTCACTTTTGGTGTGGCTCTCCCTGTCACTCTGCATTTCTGTTTCTCTCGCTTGCTTTGGGCGTTCATACGGGTTATTTCTCTTTTCTACTTTTTCAATTTTTTCCATCCCCGTCTTATCTTGCCATTCTGCCTTTTCTTATTTGATGGTCTCGGTCCTTCTGTGAGATCAAAGACTACTTTTAATCGTGAAATTTTGTTCTCGCTTTTTTCGGAGAGATGATTTGGAAATTTTCTCTTTGAATTCTTTATGGGTGTGCGGTTTTAGCATTTTTTTCGAAAACTGCTCCTCGGAAGTCCTCCTGTAGGAGATAAAAATGAGAAAAGAGGTCAAAAAATCAGGGGGGACAGGAGATTGTCGCGCGACACTTCGGTGGGATGGCTCTTTGTCGCGCGACAATGTGGCCATTTGTCGCGCGACAAACTGCCCCACTATATAAGCCTCCTGCTGAGCTCATTCCACCTCATTCTCTCCCTTCTCTTTCTCTCTCTAGCTCTCCTTCTCTCTTCTTTTCTTCTCTCCCAAGCGCGGAAGCTCTGCCGTGTTTTTGACTTTTCCGACCTTCTTCATATATCCTACCTATACCTGATGGACCCTGCTCATCCCGACAGACTGGAGGGCGACCAGGAGGAGGTTACTTTCACTGATGCTCAGGGCGTTCTCCGCTGCAGCCCTCATCATGACGACTGGGCGGATTTGGATTGGTATGATGAGGATGGGATAGACCGCGGTCGAGCGGTGGTCTATCGGGATGCTATCCGAGCTGCTCCGGTCCCGGATGTCCCGTGGCTTTTGATGGAGCCTGTCTCTCACGAGATTCGTCGTCGATCTCTGGTATGTCTTCTTTCGTGCATTTATCTGTTCTGCTTCTTGTCGTTTCCTGTATTCGTTTTTAGATAATGTTAGTATGCATGTCTGCCTAGGAATAACGCCCGATTTTAGCGAACACATACTTTTACCTGTGATACCTCTTAGTTTTTAGGAAAAATACATAATTTACCCCTTATAACCCTATATCTCTCATAATTACACCAAAGTACCCTCAGGTTTGGAAAATTACATAATTTACCCCTATAGCCCTATAACTCTCATAATTACACCAAAGTACCCTCAGGTTTAGAAAATTACATAATTTACCCTTATAACCCTATAACTCTCATAATTACACCAAAGTACCCTCATGTTTGGAAAATTACATAATTTACCCCTATATCCCTATAACTCTCATATTTACACCAAAGTACCCTCACGTTTTGGAAAAATACATGATTTACCCTTATAGCCCTATAACTCTCATAATTACACCAAAGTACCCTCAGGTTTGGAAAATTACATAATTTACCCCTATAGCCCTATAACTCTCATAATTACACCAAAGTACCCTCAGGTTTGGAAAATTACATAATTTACCCCTATAGCCCTATAACTCTCATAATTACACCAAAGTACCCTCATGTTTGGAAAATTACATAATTTACCCCTATATCCCTATAACTCTCATATTTACACCAAAGTACCCTCACGTTTTGGAAAAATACATAATTTACCCTTATAGCCCTATAACTCTCATAATTACACCAAAGTACCCTCATGTTTGGAAAATTACATAATTTACCCCTATAGCCCTATAACTCTCATAATTACACCAAAGTACCCTCATGTTTGGAAAATTACATAATTTACCCCTATAGCCCTATAACTCTCATAATTACACCAAAGTACCCTCATATTTGGAAAATTACATAATTTACCCCTATAGCCCTATAACTCTCATAATTACACCAAAGTACCCTCATGTTTGGAAAATTACATAATTTACCCCTATAGCCCTATAACTCTCATAATTACACCAAAGTACCCTCATGTTTGGAAAATTACATAATTTACCCCTATAGCCCTATAACTCTCATAATTACACCAAAGTACCCTCATGTTTGGAAAATTACATAATTTACCCCTATAGCCCTATAACTCTCATAATTACACCAAAGTACCCTCATGTTTGGAAAATTACATAATTTACCCCTATAGCCCTATAACTCTCATAATTACACCAAAGTACCCTCAGGTTTGGAAAATTACATAATTTACCCCTATAGCCCTATAACTCTCATAATTACACCAAAGTACCCTCATGTTTGGAAAATTACATAATTTACCCCTATAGCCCTATAACTCTCATAATTACACCAAAGTACCCTCAGGTTTGGAAAATTACATAATTTACCCCTATAGCCCTATAATTCTCATAATTAAACCAAAGTACCCTCATGTTTGGAAAATTACATAATTTACCCCTATAGCCCTATAATTCTCATAATTACACCAAAGTACCCTCAGGTTTGGAAAATTACATAATTTACCCTTATAACCCAATATCTCTTTCTCTTGTCTGCAGTGGGTTGGCCGGGGTTGGGGTTCTCCCAACACTATATCTTCGGAATGGCGACGGGCACCGGCCCCTGTCCAGGAGTTGATTCTTGCGACTCCTTTTGGCTCCCTCTTCGACGCCCTCCCGGAGCGGGTTTCTAAGGCGGCAGTTTTGGTGTCGGCCCTGGCTTGCCATTGGTGGGATACTACTCATACCTTCCATTGGAGCTGGGGTGAGATGACGATGACACCCCTCGATCTTTTTGCTCTGACCGGGATTCCTTCAAGGGGGTTCCTATTCAGATCGATGTCCCTTTGCGTCTGACAGCAGAGGGTATCGTTAGTGCGCTTGGATGGTTCCCGGAGCGGCGGAGTTCCGGCGATACGATTCCTCGGGGTGTCTTGGTTACGCGGCTAGCCGTAGAGAGAGCTCGGTTAGTTGCTTCAGGGGTTCCTATGACCCGTCAGGAGGCGCGCCAGTGTGCCCGCGTCCTTCTTCTGTTGACACTCCATGATTTGTTCGAGGCACGTGGTGGGGACACGGCTCACCTTTGGTGGTTGCCCTATCTTCAGGACTTCAGCCTCATGTTTGACTATGACTGGGGAGGCTTCATTCTTGCAGTCCTCTATGATGCCATGGACCAGGTCTCTCGCCATTTAGCCCTGAACCTCAAGGGCTTTTCTCTGCTGTGGGAGGTACATACTTTAGTCCTTTTGTCCTTGCTTCAATTCTTTGCATATTACCTGTTGATCATTACTGATTTCTTTTATCTTTCCTTTTCAGAGCTGGTTTGTTGCTTATACTCGCCTGGGTCGTGCCCAGGTGGATCTCCTCGTTGAGAATGAGGACCAGTTTCCTTTTCTCCGCCGATTCATTGCGGGGAACTACCGGGCTCCCTATGTATACCGGACTCGGGAGACCGAAGCTGCTGCCGTTCACGACCTGTTGGAGGAGCAGGTAAATATTTTAGTTCTCTTGCTCTTTCATAGATAGAATATATAAATTATTGGAAATAAAAAACTTGTTTTCTTTTTAGGTTGAGTGGGCTCCTTGGGGTGATCTGAGTCCCCATTATGGATATGGTCGCGCCCTGACCGCCTCGAGGACTAGGCGGCTTATCCGGGATGAGTATGGCCTTCTCTTCTACTTGGGCGAGAGGGTCATTCGCCAGCACACGCCGTCCCAGTGGCCTCGTGTTCCATTATTCCCTCCTGTTCTGATGAGGCGGACGGGCGAGATCGATCCGGTGACGGTGCAGGCCTTGGTCGACGGACTCGGCTTCCAAACGTTCGTCGAGGAGGGAGACTACCCCGTTTTTGCTGCCCGTTATCTGATGAGGGAGCCGAAGGGGACTCGGGGACGGGTCTTCTATGAGAGGTACCGGGCACTCAGAGGTGATCCCAACTACATACGGGGACAGACCCATTTAGCTAGGGCGGTTCCGGGTCACTTGCCACCTGTCCCCGATCAGAGGGACAACATTCCGGATTCTGAGGACGAGGATCCTGAGGGAGAGAGGGATGTTCCTGCTGCGGCCGAGGGCGGTGGTCAGCCAGAGGGTGAGGGAGGTGATGCGACAGCTGTTCCGGAGCCGTCACCTCAGGCGACACCTGTGAGGGAGCAGCGTGCTGAGGGTTTCGAGTTTCCCACCGGCCCTTCTGTGTCTTCGGGGGTTCTTTTTGCTGCTGCTGAGGCTGCTGAGGGGAGAGCGGGATTGTCTGAGAGGTCCTGGGAGCCTGCGGACCTTGGGGCAGACTATGAGCAGTTCGGGCGGACTCCTCCAGCTGCGGTGGCTACTCCTTCTAGTGGGGTACCTCCTTTGAGGGCGATGGCCATAGTGGATCCTCCGGGGGTCCGTACCTACGCCACGTTGACTCCTCTTCCGGCGACTGTCATGGGTCCTCCTGCCCGATCTCCAGGTTTCGGGGGTTCTTCATCCCGGCCTCCCTTGTTCCCGATCCGCGAGGAGGGCGGGTCCACTTCTGCTGGTGTTCCGACGGGGACGTCTATTCCGTGGGTAGATCTACCCCCACTCCCCAGGGACATCTCTTACGTTGGCGCTGGATTACGTCGATATCCCGTCCCGGAGTATCCCCTTCCTGAGGATACTTTTGATTATCTGGGTGGTCGCCCTGATGACGAGGTACTTTTTTCAACTTCTCTTGATACCTTTACATCCATATCTTTCTATTTTGACTGTGCTGATTCTTTTATCTTCTGTCTTTTTTTTACAGCGGGTGAGTGTACGGGTGGCAGACCTACGGGCTTGGCACGCCCAGTATCTTTATAGCTGGAACCTGCTCCAGTACGTCGGTCGAGACCCTCCGGCCTACATGCGTGATTATTAGAGGGCTATCGACTTCTCCTTACGGCCGGACGACCCCCTGACCTCCTCTCATGTTCGGTCGGAGTCTAGGCGGAGTAGCAGTCGGACTTCTAGGCGATCCCGATCTTTGGTGATCCGTCCGACGGCACCGGTTCAGTCTACGGGTCCTTCCCAAGCGGCAGCTCCTCCCGCTCCCAGTGTCCCAGTCGTTGATCTTACTCCCGAGGAAGGCTCGGGTGATAGTGGGAGCGTGTCAAAACGCGCCCGAGTAGATTAGCTTTCCCTTTTCTGCATTTAGTATTAGTTTTGGACAGATATGTATTTATTTTTAGACATGTTTAGACAGATATTTAAAAACTGTTTTTTTTATAGGATTTATAAAATATCTTTATCTGCGTTTGATTATACTTTTATTCTCTGTGTGTGAAAGATACATATATAAGAGTCAGTGATTTAGAAGCCATACCTTGTAGTGTAGTGATATTTTTCCTGTAAACCAAGAGCAAAGTGAGAACAAGAAAGCATCTAAAAATGATTCTTTTGGCAAAAATGACTGTTATGTGTAAGAAAAAACCAAATTAGGGTGACCCCAAAGGGGTTTGTCGCGCGACAATCCCTCCTGGATATGAGTTTGTCGCGCGACAAACAGGTACAAGTCCCTCTTTTTTGCTATAAATACACCCATCTTCCTTCCTTCATCCCCACACTTTCCAAAAATGTCTTCTTATCGCACAAAATCTGATTTTTCTTATGTCAATGCTAGAGATGCTTTGATATCTTCTGAAAATGGTCTGAACTTTGGTGCCTTCAGTCCTTTAGCGAGTTGGTGCCATCGTCCCGTCGATTTTTCCTTTCTGTTAGGTGCCTTGTATTTCTGGAGTCCTGCGGACCATCTCTTCCGTTTTGGACTAGATGAGCTCTGCCCGACCTATGAGGAGTTCTCCTGGCTGTTACGTTCTGACGTTCGTCTCCCGATGGCAGTTCCCATAGAAGAAATCGGTCCCCGTGACATGCTAATTGCTCTGTTAGCCATTCCCCTGGCAGCCTGTGATGGTTTTATTGCCGATGGTTTTCTTGACCTCCATAAAATGGTGAGGTTCTTTCATCGTTATGAAGATAGGGCCTCTTACGGCGTGGGGCGTACTGCAGCGGCCCTGATTTGCCTGGTTTCTGATATGCTGCTGGTGACGGGTTCTTCCCGTGTTGATCCGACTATCCTGAGTCTGATTTACCAGGCTAGAAATGGGGAGTCTATAGTGCCGATCATTCTTGCAGAGACCCTGAATGGTCTTGATGATGTTCAACGGGGGGCCTCGCCCTTCTTCCGGGGGAGTCCGCGTCTGCTATACATGTGGCTGCTAGAGCGCTTTCGATCGGTGGGTTTCAACGGAGCTCGGCTCGACAATCCGACTCATTTCTTCCATCGGCCTCTCTTTGGTGCTTTGACCATGTCTTCCTCTGATTGGACGGCATGGTTTTCGGAGAACTTTCGGGCTATCCGGTGGAACATTCCTTGGTGGAAGCTGAGGGCGATGGTACTTAGCACTGGGGGTCAGAACTATGTTCGGCTCCGCGGGCTCTGGTTCACTTCCTTTTATCTCCCTGGGCGTCTTTTTCGACAGTTTAACATTCCTCAGGAGGTTCCCCTTGGTCTAAACAACTTCTCTTCTGAGTCTAAATTTGTGACCCCACATGTTTCTTTATCGGTAGAGAGGATGTGGCGTGCTCGACTGACTCGTCGGTTCCACTATGCCCGTTTTGGTATTACCCGGCCCCTCCGGGCTGATATCATCCGCTCTTGCTGGCAATCTCTGGAGGGAGAACTGATCGACGACCCCTTTCAAATGGAATGGTTCCGGTTCATGGATACGGAGGCTACTGATGATAACATTGTCTTTGCATATCAGATCTTGGACGAAGCTCGGATCGATTTGGCTATTGAGGACCCAGTGTGGCCAACCCCTAGGGATTAGTTTTTTTCGTATTTGTTATGTCTCCTTTGTAACCTTCGGTGTTCTGAACCACCTTTTAATAATATATGAGGGACTGCTTGCGGGAAATAAATTTATTTATAAAGTTTAAACCGGGCCTGAAGTCACTTCTCAGGTTGCCTACGTTCCCCTTTTTGATTTTTACAAAGAACAAAAAGTTTTGAGTTGGGGCTCAGGTTTACGTAGTTCTTATTACATGCCACACCTATTGATAATACTTCTTCAGTCGATCCATGTTGACTGGTGAATGTAGTAACTGCCCATCCAAATCAGTGAGTATAGTGGCACCTCCTGTATCGATTTCTTTGACGATGTATGGCCCTGTCCACTTCTGCCCGAACTTACCCCTCGGATCTCTGGCCGGTTCTCGAATTTCTTTCAATACAATATCGTTCTCGTTGATACCTCGAGTCCTTACTTTCTGGTTAAATGCTCGAGCGATTCTCTTCTGATACCCCTGATGGTGGTATGCGGCTTTCAATCTCTTTTCATCTAGTAGGGCTAGCTCGTTGTAATGTGCCTGGACCCATTCCAGTTCATTGACTTGATTTTCTAGTATTACCCTGAGGGAGGGGACTTCTAACTCGACAGGGAGGACTGCCTCCATCCCGTATGTCAGCGAGAATGGGGTTGCCCCGGTGGAGACCCTCTCGGTGGTGCGGTATCCCCACAATGCATATGGTAGTTTCTCCGGCCAGTTCCGGCAGGTGTCGGTCATCTTGCTTAGGATATTCTTCAAATTCTTGTTGGCGGCTTCAACTGCCCCATTGGTTTGTGGCCTATATGGCGAAGATTTATGTCGGGTGATACCGTATTCCTCCATGACTGTATTAGCTTCTCCTTCGAAGTGGGTGCCGTTATCTGAGATGATCTCGTGTGGGACCCCATATCGGCAGACAATGTTCCTTTTGATGAATCGGGCAACTTTCCTGGCATCCAGCTGGCTTTGGGCGAGATTTTCCCTATGACGTCGATTCCCCAAGTTGCGAAAGGCCAGGGAGCAGTCATGTTGTACAACTCTTTTGGAGGAAGCTTCTGGGATTTAGCATAGATTTGGCATTTGTGACAACGGCGTACATGGTCAGCACAGTCGGTTTGTAGGGTAGACCAGAAATACCCTTGCCTGATGATCTTGCGGGCAAGTGTATGCCCGCTCATATGAGGTCCGCAATCGCCCCCATGTATCTGATCCATCATTCTAACCGATTCTTCTTTGGTGAGACATTGAAGATGAGTCCCGTCGTAGTTCCTTTTATATAATCTTCCGGCACAGAGTATGAATTCTGATGCTAGTCTTCTGAGGGTGACCCACGTTCTCTTGTCTGTTTCCTCGGGATACTGGTGGTTCTTCAGAAGGTTCCAGATGTCATAAAACCAAACGGTCGAGTCACCATTTTTTTCAGTTTCTACCTCAAGGGTCATGCAGTGCGCGAGTCCTGATTTCTTTTGTACCGTGAGGGTTATTTCTTCCATCCCCTCCGGAATATCGATCATAGATGCCAGGGTTGCCAATGCGTCAGCAAAACTATTCTGGGACCTGGGGATATAGTAAAAGTCCACACGCTCGAACTTTCCTGCGACATCCTCTAGTCGGGCGAGGTAAGGGACTAATTTATCATCTTTGATCTTCCATTCCTTCAGAACTTGGTGGACCACTAGTGCTGAATCTCCGTATACCTGTATTCTCTTTATACCCTTTTGAAGAGCGATCTCTAACCCGAGTATGCATGCTTCATATTCGGCCATGTTGTTGGTGCAGAAAAAGTCCAGACGATACGATACCGGGGAGTGAGTTTGGTCCGGAGAAACTAACAGGATGCCTATCCCGTTTCCGTTTCGATTGGCGGCCCCGTCAAAGTACAACTTCCAGTCTTCATCGATCTCGACGTTCATGATGGTTTCGTCCGGGAACTCGGCTTCTTCTAGCTGTTAGGAAATTAGGGCAGTAATCATGCATCGCATACACTAATTTACGCACTAATCATTGAATCCTATGATCTATGCAGTTCAATAAGATCGACAGATGACATACCTTAATCGAGATTTGATGTCAATGAAACGAACAGGATGGATCTGATCCTTCTGTTGTTGTCGTCCTTAGCGTAGAAAACACGACGCCTCTACGGTATGCACACACGAACGAGATGAGATCTTGCTTGGTGTACTAGCGCCCTCTAGGGTTCTCTCTGCTATTTCGAATTTTCTTGCCTCTCTCAATTTCGTTGACGGCCAAGAAGAACAAAGGTTCCCTTTTATAAGGGAACCCTAGTGAGAACCCTAAGCAACAAACGAACTGGGCCCAAGTCCAACTTGGCCCGTTTTAATTCGTTTTGATCCAACTCGTTTTGGTGTGCGACCCTGTAGGTTTTACACTCTTTGGCCGTACAATTAAAACCCGTTTTATTATACGAACAGTAAGCGGTTTCTAGTAAAACATTACTATTATCCAAAGGGTATAAAGGTCAAAAACGACACAACCTTAAATTGATATTTCACACATTAACTCCTTTTGTCAATCGATATCTAGATTGAACACAAGACTAGGCAAGTGTCATTCTTGTATAGTTCAATCTTTATTTCTTGATCTCTAAGTATAATTAATCCAAAACAAATGACATCTCATTTGTGCATGGCCATGCAAATATTAATTACACTTATCAAGGGGCCCAACGATATCTCTCTCAATATATGAGAGTGACAAATCCCATCTTGATCAACCACATACCTCTACATAGTTCATAGTATGCTCGGTCATCATCTTTATAATTACTCGGTCAAGAGCAACGTTTGATAATGCCTGACATACTAATCCCTATGTTGGTAACCATGGCGATCTCAGGTCTGAGGATAATACGATATCACAAATGGGGAACATCACTGATGACATTATGTAACACTCCTCGCAGTGTCCCCAAAGCGGGTCAGTCCAATACTTTGTTCCCTAACAAGTATCAGTATGTTCAGCTTGATATCTCCATATCCATGACTTGTGGAACATAGTCATCAGCTGACCCATACTCTAATCATTATATCAACGTGATCCTAGGTTATTGATACATGATTAGGGACATCTAAACAATATTATTATTACATTACTAGCATCCCACAATCTAGTCACGTACTTGATGAACTAGTATTAATAAATATTATTTACAAGAGATTATAAAGTAAAATAAATAAACTTTATTAATAAAAATAAGCATAAGATATCCAAGTACAAATCATAATCTATGAATAGTCCTAGGACATATCTCTTTCAGTCTCCCACTTGTACTAGGACCATTCATTCATAAAACGAATGCCTAATGCACTAAAATGACGATCATGTTTAGTTTGAGAAAGTGGCTTAGTCAAAGGATCAGCTACATTCTCGTCTGTGGGAACCTTGCATATCTTCACATCACCATTACTGATAAACTCACGAATGAGGTGATAACGTCTCTGAATATGTTTGGATTTTTGGTGCGACCTTGGCTCTTTAGCCTGAGCAATAGCTCCATTGTTGTCACAATACAAATCCACTGGATTGGTGCTACTAGGAATGACACCAAGTTCAGTGATAAACTTCTTTACCCATACTGCTTCCTTTGCTGCTTCTGAAGCAGCAACATATTCAGCTTCTGTTGTAGAATCAGCAACTGTGGCTTGCTTAGAACTCTTCCAACTCACAGCTCCACCATTGAGACAAAACACAAAACCGGATTGTGATCTGAAATCATCCTTATCTGATTGAAAACCAGAATCCGTGTACCCATTTACAACCAACTCTTCTTCCCCACCATAAATCAAGAATATATCCCTAGTTCTTCTTAAGTACTTGAGGATATTCTTGACAGCGGTCCAGTGACTCTCACCTGGATCTGACTGGTATCTGCTAGTCACGCTCAATGCGCATGCTACATCGGGACGAGTACACAACATAGCGTACATGATAGAACCTATAGCCGAAGCATACGGGATTCTACTCATGCGATCTCGCTCATCTTGTGTCTGAGGACACTGAGTCTTGCTTAGTGTTGTGCCATGTGTCATTGGCAAGAACCCTCTTTTAGAGTCTTGCATGTTGAACCTACGTAAAACTTTGTCAAGGTAATTACTTTGACTCAGTCCTATTAGTTTTCTTGATCTATCTCTATAGATCTTGATCCCTAATATGTAGGCTGCCTCGCCCAAATCTTTCATTGAGAAACATTTTCCAAGCCAGGTCTTGACAGACTCAAGCATAGGAATATCATTCCCAATGAGTAGTATGTCATCTACATACAATACCAGAAAGACTATCGCGCTCCCACTAGTTTTCTTGTATACACAAGGTTCTTCTTCGTTCTTTCTAAAATCAAACTTTTTGATAGTTTCATCGAAACGAAGATTCCAGCTCCGAGATGCTTGCTTAAGACCATATATGGATCTCTTAAGCTTGCATACCTTGTTAGCATTTCTTGGATCAACAAAACCTTCAGGTTGTGTCATGTACACATCCTCTTCTAGGTATCCATTAAGGAAAGCAGTTTTGACATCCATTTGCCATATTTCATAGTCATAATATGCGGCAATGCTTAAAAGGATCCGGATTGATTTAAACATGGCAACTGGCGAAAAGGATTCATCATAGTCAATACCATGGATTTGTCGATATCCTTTTGCAACCAATCGAGCTTTATAGACATCGATCTTGCCATCTTTATCAATCTTGATTTTGAAAACCCATTTGCAACCTATGGCTCTACAGCCATTTGGCATGTCAACCAAGTCCCATACTTGATTGTCATCCATGGATTTCATTTCGGATTTCATGGCTTCTAGCCATTTCTCGGAACTAGAGCTCTCCATTGCTTCTTTGAAAGTCGAGGGCTCATTGTTGTCTAACAACACTATGTCTTGCTCATCTGAGACGAAAAGTGATAATCTCTCAGGTTCGCGACGTGGCCTACTTGACCTTCGTAAGACTGTAACTTCTTCAGGAGTTTCTGCAACTATTTGCATACTTTGTTGAGGCTCTTCATTAAGATTACTATCATCTCGAATTTCTTCTAGATGTATAGTGCTCCCACTGTTTTCTTTGGAAAGAAACTCTCTTTCTAAGAAAACTCCATTCCGAGCTACAAACACTTTGTTCTCAGTTGGATTATAAAAATAATATCCTTTTGTTTCCTTAGGATATCCTACGAAGAAGCATTTATCAGATTTGGGTTCCAATTTAGTTGTGATTAGTCGTCTGACGAAAACGTCACAACCCCAAATCTTTAGAAAAGACAGACTTGGAACCTTTCCAGTCCATAACTCGTAAGGTGTCTTTTCTACAGCCTTAGATGGAGATCTATTTAGTGTGAACGCTGCGGTTTCAAGAGCATATCCCCAAAATGATATTGGAAGAGATGTCTGACTCATCATTGATCGAACCATGTCTAACAGTGTTCGGTTTCTCCTTTCAGATACACCATTCCATTGTGGTGTTCCTGGTGGAGTAAGTTGTGAAACAATTCCACAACTCTTAAGATGATCAATGAATTCTTGGCTTAAGTATTCTCCTCCTCGATCTGATCGAAGAGCTTTAATAGTCTTGCCAAGTTGATTTTGTACCTCATTTTGAAATTCTTTGAACTTTTCAAAAGATTCCGATTTATGTTTTATCAAGTAAACATAACCATATCTACTGAAATCATCAGTAAATGTGATGAAGTACTGATATCCTCCTCTGGCAGTTGTGTTTAGTGGTCCACATACATCAGTATGAATGAGGGCCAAAAGATCACTTGCCCTATCATTGTTTCCATTGAAAGGGCTCTTGGTCATCTTTCCCAGTAAACAAGATTCACATCGTTCAAAAGACTGAAAATCAAATGAATTTAGAAGACCATCTTTATGGAGCTTCAACATGCGTTTCTCATTTATATGGCCTAAACGACAATGCCATAAATAAGTAGGATTCGAATCATCAGACTTGATTCTCTTGTTATTTACGTTATAAACAGGTATTTCAAGATTTAGAATATAAAGACCATCCAATAATTGTCCAATACCATATTGCATATTATTCAAAGAAAATGAACAACGTTTGTCCTTAAAATTGAATTCAAAACCTTCTTCGTCTAACAAAGAAATAGAAATAATGTTTCTGCTAAAAGCAGGCACATAGTAACAATTATTTAATTCTAAAATTAATCCTGAAGGCAAAAGAATCTCAAATGTTCCTACAGCTAGAGCGGCAACTTTTGCTCGATTTCCAACGCGTAGGTCCACTTATCCTTTAGCCAGCTTCCTACTCCTTTTGAGTCCCTGTACATTTGCACAAATGTGAGATGCACTACCAGTATCTAATACCCAAGAAGTAGAAGAAGCTGAAGTAACATTTACTTCTATAACGTAAGTACCTGAAGACGAAGGGGCTAGTCCCTTCTTTTTGTCGTCAAGGTATTTCTTGCAGTTTCTCTTCCAATGACCCTTTTCATTGCAGTGAAAACATATCATTTCAGCTTGTGGATTAGGCTTGGGCTCAGAATCTTGCTTCTTGTTCTTCCAGTTCTTAACTGGAGCTTTACCTTTGCCTTTGGCATTGGACTTTCCTTTGCCATTTCCACCCTTCTTGAAACCCTTTCCCTTTTGAACCATCAGAACATTATTCTTTCCTTTCTTAACAATATTCTGCTCAGCTGTTTTCAGCATCCCATGCATCTCAGTTAATGTCTTCTCCAAGCTGTGCATATTGAAGTTCATAATGAAACCATCATATGACTCAGGCAGCGACTGGAGAATGACATCAGTGGCCAGCTCTTGGCTAATAGTTGTCCCCAACCTTTCTAGGTGATCAATGTACCCAATCATTTTGAGTACATGAGGACTAACTGAGCCTCCCTCAGGAAGCTTGCAGGAAAACAAAGACTTAGTAGTCTCGAAGCGTTCGACTCGAGCTTGTTCCTGAAACAAACTCTTTAGTTCCTTAACCATGTCGAATGCATTCATGTTTTCAAACTGCTTCTGCAGATCAGCATTCATGCTAGCAAGCATGAGACATGAAACATCTAAATCATCATTCAGATGCTTCTGATATGCATCTTTCTGTGCACGAGGAGCATTAGCTGCTGGTTCTTCAGGAATAGCATTTTCGAGGACATAATCTTTCCTCTCCTGTTTGAGAACAATTCTCAGATTCCTAAACCAGTCTAGGAAGTTGGTTGTATTTAGTTTTTCCTTCTCAAGGACAGATCGCAACGAAAAAGCGGTTGTGTTATGGTTCGTCATCTATCTACAGCAAAATAACATATGCAAACATTTAATATGCTTATTTATAAAAAATTCCTACTATGTCTTACACACAATTGTCCCAATAGGACATAGTAGGTCCAAGATCCATATTACACAAGGTATTAAGAAAGCTTTGGCTTTTCACTTAAACTTTGTTAATTAGGTAAGCAACATTTGTTAATTACATCCTATGTAATTCTTGGTTTGTTGAGTTTTACATCTTATGTTTCGGCTTCTCAACACTTTGCCTCAAGGCCCAAAACCGTTTTGATGGCCCGTGAAATCAAACCAACACTTTTCTGATTTATGGATGTCCGACTTCCATACTATTAATTTATGATGATTTAAGATAACCCCGTTTTGGCAGGCGTCTTCTAAAATAATCATAAAATTAATAGTTATCAGTATTGGAAAGGCACAAATAATTTCATTTGTTCTAGGGACATAAATATGCAGTCTCACAATAATACAACAGAATATTTAAACATGCATCAACCAAAAATATGTGATATAGTATGGCCAGAGAAATAAAGCTACTAATTAACTATGCTCTCCCATCCTTTGTAGCTTTGGACATTCCAAAGTTCTTGGCTATCTTCTCTTGTGATGAGGGATCCTCCATCTTCTATGCGAGGTAATTATACAATCAATTGTACATCCTAATACAAGAGACTAGTAATTGAAACTAGTAATTGAAATTACATTGCAAAACAAAAAAACGACACGCAGGCCGTATTTATATATTACAATAAAAACAAGACGACACGCAGGCCGTATTTAGTTTGGCCATACTATATCACTATAAATAATAACCCTGCAAGTTAGTATTATCCCATAACACAACACATTGCATACTCATAAAAGGAAACATAAATTTAATCAATTATTAAATAAACAATTAGGGGTCGAGGGGCAACGCCCCCGCGGGGTTTGGGGCAGCGCCCCAACGGGGTCGAGGGGCAGCGCCCCCGCGGGGTTTGGGGCAGCGCCCCAACCGGGGTCCGGGGGGTGGACACCCCAGCGGCGGTCCCGCTGGCCGGTCAGCGGGCTCGGTGTATGACCTGCAAGAGAATCATACTTCTGCCACCGTGGAAAATTTGAACGATTTCAAATTATTTCCTCCAGAAACGTGTCTGATCTTATCAGACAGATTCGTCTAGACTAATCACATTAATCTGCCCTATCTCGTTAATCAAATCAACGTGAACGAACCCGATAGCCGTGATCTCATCAAGTCTATCAGATTGCGTAAACCCTAAACGAACGATTCTGAAAAACGCTAAACATGATAATTGCGGAATTAAAATCACAACAGCATATGATGAACCCTAATCAAAAACGACTTAACAGAATCATGAACATGTCGATAACAGTCATACAATAATCACGTTTTTGACATATCAGATCTCTATTAATCAGATTATAAAGGGACATATCGTATATGTAAACTGATTAACGAAAACAGAAACATGCTACAGAAAACGATTAACCCATTAATCGATATTACTAAAACCTAGCATGATACTAAAATCCGAATATGAAATTAATCGAAATTTTAAACGAGAACAGATCTTCAAGTTATAAAACGATTATAATCATGATCGAAATTAAAGAACAGCAATAACCTCCCTCTGATACCACTGTTAGGAAATTAGGGCAGTAATCATGCATCGCATACACTAATTTACGCACTAATCATTGAATCCTATGATCTATGCAGTTCAATAAGATCGACAGATGACATACCTTAATCGAGATTTGATGTCAATGAAACGAACAGGATGGATCTGATCCTTCTGTTGTTGTCGTCCTTAGCGTAGAAAACACGACGCCTCTACGGTATGCACACACGAACGAGATGAGATCTTGCTTGGTGTACTAACGCCCTCTAGGGTTCTCTCTGCTATTTCGAATTTTCTTGCCTCTCTCAATTTCGTTGACGGCCAAGAAGAACAAAGGTTCCCTTTTATAAGGGAACCCTAGTGAGAACCCTAAGCAACAAACGAACTGGGCCCAAGTCCAACTTGGCCCGTTTTAATTCGTTTTGATCCAACTCGTTTTGGTGTGCGACCCTGTAGGTTTTACACTCTTTGGCCGTACAATTAAAACCCGTTTTATTATACGAACAGTAAGCGGTTTCTAGTAAAACATTACTATTATCCAAAGGGTATAAAGGTCAAAAACGACACAACCTTAAATTGATATTTCACACATTAACTCCTTTTGTCAATCGATATCTAGATTGAACACAAGACTAGGCAAGTGTCATTCTTGTATAGTTCAATCTTTATTTCTTGATCTCTAAGTATAATTAATCCAAAACAAATGACATCTCATTTGTGCATGGCCATGCAAATATTAATTACACTTATCAAGGGGCCCAACGATATCTCTCTCAATATATGAGAGTGACAAATCCCATCTTGATCAACCACATACCTCTACATAGTTCATAGTATGCTCGGTCATCATCTTTATAATTACTCGGTCAAGAGCAACGTTTGATAATGCCTGACATACTAATCCCTATGTTGGTAACCATGGCGATCTCAGGTCTGAGGATAATACGATATCACAAATGGGGAACATCACTGATGACATTATGTAACACTCCTCGCAGTGTCCCCAAAGCGGGTCAGTCCAATACTTTGTTCCCTAACAAGTATCAGTATGTTCAGCTTGATATCTCCATATCCATGACTTGTGGAACATAGTCATCAGCTGACCCATACTCTAATCATTATATCAACGTGATCCTAGGTTATTGATACATGATTAGGGACATCTAAACAATATTATTATTACATTACTAGCATCCCACAATCTAGTCACGTACTTGATGAACTAGTATTAATAAATATTATTTACAAGAGATTATAAAGTAAAATAAATAAACTTTATTAATAAAAATAAGCATAAGATATCCAAGTACAAATCATAATCTATGAATAGTCCTAGGACATATCTCTTTCACTAGCATGTCTCCTAATATTGGATTGTGGGCCAGGTAATCAGCTATGATCTTGCCTTTGACTGCCTTTTGGGGCATGTAGGTGATGTCGAATTCGGAGAGTAGAAACAACCATTTTTCCATTCGATTCGAGAGAGCCGGTTTCTCGAAGAGGTATTTCAACGGATCGATCCGTGATGCCAGGATGACTGGGAAAACTAGCATATAGTGTCGTAGTTTCTGTGTTACCCAGACGAGAGCGGTACACGATTTCTCCAATGGTGTGTAGTTTATCTCAAATGGGGACAGCTTTTTGCTAAGAAAATAGATGGCCTGCTCCTTCCGGGTATCGGTCAGGTGCTGGGCTAGCATTGCTCCCGCAGCCGAATCAGTGACGGTTAGGTATAAGATTAGTGGCAGTCCGGTCTGGGGTGGGGCTAACACTGGGGGTTTGGAGAGGTATTCTTTGATTCTATCAAAAGCTTCTTGGCACTGGCCGTCCCACTCTCCTGGTGAAGATTTCCTCAGGAGTTTGAAGATGGGTTCGCAAGTCTGAGTGAGCTGAGAGATGAACCTACTGATGTACTGCAGATTACCCAAAAATCCTCGGACTTCTTTCTCGGTACGAGGTTTAGGCATGTCTTGGATAGCTTGAACTTTAGCGGGGTCCACCTCGATTCCCTTCTTACTGACGACATATCCCAGGAGTTTTCCTTTGGTTACCCCGAACACACATTTCTGCAGGTTGAGTCTCATCTGATATTGGCGGAGCCGATCAAAGAAGGTTCGCAAGGCTGGTACGTGGCCTTTCCTTTCTTTTGACTTGATTATCATGTCGTCTACATACACCTCTACTTCTTTGTGAATCATGTCGTGAAAGATAGCCGTAGCTGCCCTCTGATACGTCGCCCCGGCGTTCTTTAGCCCAAATGGCATAACGGTGTAGCAGTATGTTCCCCACGGTGTGATGAATGCTGTTTTCTCTTGGTGATCTGGGTGCATCTTGATCTGGTTATATCCGGCAAAACCATCCACAAATGACTTCAGGGCGTGGTTGGCAGTATTATCTACTATCAAATCGATGTTGGGCAAGGGAAAATCGTCTTTTGGACAAGCTTTATTGAGATCCCGGTAATCAACACACATGCGGACTTTCCCATTAGCTTTTGGAACAGGCACGATGTTGGCTAACCACGAAGGGTATTCGATTACCCGTAAGAAACCCACACTTAATTGTTTCATCACCTCTTCTTTTACTTTTAAGGACCATTCTGGCGTAAGTTTCCTCAGCTTCTGCTTGACGGGCCTAAATTCTGGCTTGGTATGTATCTCGTGCATGACTATCTGGCTGTTCAAACCTGGCATATCCGCATAAGACCAGGCGAAGACATCCACATACTCTTTCAGAGTTTGTGTGAATTCTTCTCTTTCTGTCTCACTTAGGCTTGCCCCAATGCGGACCTCTCTTCCTTCCTCCTCTGTTCCGAGGTTAATCACAAGAGTGTCTCCTTCCTCGCTTTGTATACGCTGCTCCTCCCGTTCCGGGTGTTCGTTCAGTCTTTCTAACTCTTTATAAGCTATTACAGAATTACAAATAACAGGATAACGCAACACATAGTTTTCTTCATTGATAATAGTGTTTACAGGTACAAATTTAAAGAGTAAATCTAGGAGTGGCTCTTTCCTAGCCTTACTTTCACTCTCACCTCTCACCCTTACAATTTCACTCTTTTCTCTTTCCCTTTGGTAGTCTGGATCAGCGTATATCAGGTGTACGGGGTCATCCCTCGGCTCGTCATCCCCTAGAACCATGATGTCGAAAAGATCTCCGATAATTTCTTCCTCCTTGCCTGTCTTGTCTTCATTTCTTTCTTTCAACCCGATCGTTAATTTGGTGGAGAAACTGTGTTCAATGCTTTCTTTGACATATAGGTCCTCTTCATAGAAGATTTCCCATCCCGGCAGGTTCTCTCCATCACTGTTTCTCCAAGGTTCCTGAAAACCGCAAAAGGGGAAGTCTTCTCCTTCTTTGACAAAAAACCCGTTCAAAGAGCTGAAACTCGGATACTGATGCCCTCGGCCCCTTTTTTGCTGATCGTCTTCTTCAGTGTGTTGGTACCCCAAACCTTCCCTTTCGTACCTCGTTACCGGTTCCAAGGCTTGAAGTAGTCCTGATTGTCCCATTCCTAGGCCGGCTCCAGGTAAATATTTCATCATTCTTAGCATATTTGTAATCTTGGTGCTGAGACCGGGGATATTGTCTGGGGGGAGATATTCGATTATCTGAGTGCTGAGAGTTTGTACTTGAGGCTCATAAGAAAAGCCTCCTAACTGTATGCTCTGGCTCCCGATTCCCAAAACAGGTAACTCCACATCTGCCAAGGTCCTTTCAGGATCTCCTTGGATGGTAATTATGTCCCCTTCAAACGGTATCTTGATCTTTTGGTGCAAGGAGGAGGGGAGTGCTCCTATGTCGTGTAGCCACGCTCTTCCCAGCAGGAGGTTGAAACTGGAGGGAATGTCTATGATTTGGAAATCGGCCGGAAAATTTCCGGGACCGACCCTGAGATCTAGCTTTACAGAACCCAGAACGGCCCTTCTGGTATTATCATAGGCCCTGACGGTTACGGCGGATGGTGAAAGCTCTGAATCCAAGATACCCAAGCATCTGGCAGTCTTCAGGGGGCAAACATTTATGGTCGACCCATTGTCGATGAGGACTTGTGGCAAGATCTTCCCTCGGGTTCGGACGGTGATGTGGAGAGCCAGGCTGTGTTTTCTCCCCAATGGAGACAAGTCTTCATCTGAAAATGACAGACTTCTTTGGACTGTAAGTGACCCGATCATGTTTGGCAGTTGTTCGGGTGTGGAGTCCGGTGATATCACGGCTTCGTCCAGAAGTTTGATGAAAGCAGTCCTGTGGGGTTTGGAGGCAACCAAGAGGCCCCAAATGGTGATGTGTGCCTGGGTTTTCTTCAACTGCTCAAGCACTCTATCTTCTCATATTTCCTTAGGTGGCGGTGTTTTCTCAGTATCCGGTGGTGGTTGGTATACCCTTCCTGAACGGGTGATTTGTTGGATCCAAAGGGATGCCGGGTTTGATTCCTCTGAAGTTTCTGACGATTCTGGCTCTGTCGACCAACTGAAAGTCCCGGGGGAGGTTTCTGTCATACAGATTGTCTCCCTGGGGGAGGTTTGGGATTTCCATGATTGTTTCTTCTTATTCTGGGTCCATCCTATCCCAAATTTTCCGGGATTGGTTTTGATTGTGAGTGGTTGTGGGATCCCCTGATTTGTTTTTCCTAAACCCTGCCCGGGTAGGAAGTTCATTTTGGCCATCCATTGGTCAATTATTGGATTGAGGCCTGGGGTAACTTGAGCCTTTGCTGGCAGTACAATGAGTGCCCTGTAGGTTGGGTCATCTCGAATGAGCCCCACGGGATCGAAGCCTTCTTCATTAGTGGTCAAGGCATTAATCCCTGCAGGTGGAGCATGGTTAGGAAGTGGATTGTTGGTAACATTGGGCCCGCCGGGTGCGGGGATGGTTCCGGCTTCAATGAGGTCCTGGATTCGATGGCGGAGAGCTAAACAGCGTTTCGTGTCATGGCCTGCCGCTTGATGGTACGCACAGTTCTCATTCATTCTCCAAGTGTTGGGAATAGGGTTTGGTAGGGGGCGTGGGTTGAGTGGAGCGACTAGTCCAGCTTTTTGGAGTAGTTCCAGGCTCTTAACCAGAGTAGTGGGGAGGGTGCAGAAGTTTCTCCTTTTCTTGGCCTCAGTGTTTGAAGAGTCTCCCTGCGTAGGCCAATTCATTGGGGGGACTTGCGGTGACTGCTGGAATGGGTTTTGTTGATACGGGTACGAGCTTAGTTGGTTTACGGCTGGAGTGGCCGTCTTTCTTCCGGCGTAAGAGGCTTTCTTGGTATCGGTTTCAACTTTCTTGGCCAGTTCTTCCTCTACTTGTGACCCCATACTTAACAGGGCTCTGAAGTGTGGGAATACGTGCTTTCCCATGCAACTCAGTACGGCTGGAGTGAAGTTCTTCTGAATGATTTCCAGCTGTTCTTCTTCCTCGGGTCTTTTGGACATTTGGGAGGCCATCTCCCTCCAGCGGGTGACAAAGTCGCTGAAGCTTTCTTTCTCGCCCTGTTTGGCCATTTCCAGGTGTTTACGGGTAATTTCCAAATCCTCGTTGGACCCGTATTTGGTCATAAATTCTTTGACGATATCTCCCCAAGTCTGCGTGTGATGCCTTTCTAGACCAAAGAACCATCTCAGGGCGGCTCCCGTGAGAGTCATGTGAAAGGCTTGTGCTAATTCCGGCTCTCCACAACCGGACACTTGCATGGATCTGATGTAAGACTGTAGGTGAGTTTTAGGGGGCGTGGTTCCAGTGAACTTGGTGATGGAAGGGAGTTTGAATCCCTGGGGCAATCTCGCTTCTAGGTAGAGGGAGAAGGCATTCATATCCGTGATCTCGTCTGCACCTTTTATTAGGGACACCCCCTTCTGTAGGATCCTCATCTGCTCTTTCAGCTTCTTCATTTCCTCACTCTCTCTTGACATCTCGTCGGGCTGTTCCCGTGCTATTACCGATTTTGCATATACTGCCCGAAGTCGGTTGATGTCTGGGTATTCATTAGGGAGGGCTGCTGGGGCCGGTGGTGGAATGGGTTTTGCGGGAACTTGTGGCCATGGTTGGTATTGGGGGTCAAAACCGGGTTGTACTTGGGGTTACGGCCAGACTATGGGTGGCTCCTGCTGTTGGTAGGTGGGACCTGAATCCGGGGCCCATTGGTTCTGATTGTTGGGGTCGGTTTGAACGGGACCAACTACGATAGGGCCCGTTTGGGGTGGATTGGTTCCTTGAACTAGGGGGAGTACTTGTGAAGACTGTCCTTGGTTCGGATCTCGATTCGGTGGTAGTCGATCAAACCCCGGTGGTGCAGTTCGTTCGGCTGATAATTCTTCTATTCGGATCCGGGTACCCTGTTACTCGTTCGTGAGGTTTGCCAGATCCCTGCTTACGGTCATGAGTAAATGGTGCATTTCGGCTAGGGTTGGCTGAGCTGATGATGCCTCGGCTAGGTTCTGATCTGTCTCTCGATTCTCACGTTCATCGGCCATTTCAGGTGTGCTTGGTCTTACTAGTCTTCCGGTGTGATCACGGCCGGCCCAACCTTCCAGTCTGTTTGTTGCTTCACGACTGTAGACGAAACCACGTGGCGAAGATGAAGGAAGACTGTGATGCGACTCGATTTTTGCCAAAAGAACCACTAAAAATTGCCGAGAAGAGCCTCGGATTTAAAAGGGCGTCCAAAAGTAAGCCGTAAGGTGGTACATCCCCTACGGCTGTTTGACAAGTGTTTTATCTTGACTCGATCTTATATGCAGCGCAGGTGTACGAACGGTTAAGGCTTCAGGCTCCCTCCTTTTTGGCAAGACCTTGCGATATACCCCAGGGGCGGGTACGTGCAAGAGCCTTTTGATATACTTCCCGGGTACGTGAGTGTTCTCGTCACTCGATATACCTCGGGGGCGTACTTGGCCAAGGAGAGTGGAAGTAAATGCTTTCGGTTTATGTTGGCCCAAGCAAGCCAACTCCCTACTCACTTATAATACTTCCGAGGGTTTGGGGTAAATTCACACTCGTAGAACCAATGCATGATTTGTGAAGGTGCGTGTGAAAAAGGTTGGGTTTACAAATATCATTATCTTGATTACGTATTTTTGAAAAATTCCCTTTTTCTGAAAAAATGTTTCTTCTCAATTAATTAACATAAGTAGGGAAAGCAGAAAAAAGAAAGTATTTAAATAAACAAAAGTCCACATATAAGAGTCTAGTTCTCTAGTGTCCCCAGCAGAGTCGCCACCGTGAGAATCCGCAAATGCGACCCCCCGGGTCTCGTCCCCGTTCGTGGTGGTCTGAAGCGTCGGAAGGGATTCCGTCGCTCCATTTGCTTGGAGTTTGTTTGATGATTCATATCGGGTGTCCCTACGTCTATTCTAGATGCAAAGGGGTTCGTTCAGAGTCGCCAGTACGTTTTACGAGAAAACGGACAAAAAGGTTGTGTAAGGGGAAAGGCTATAGACAAGCCTTTCTTTACACGTTTGTCTGCGAAACCAGGTTTCTATAGGGTTCGGGAACTATATTACGGTTTGGGAAGGTGTTAAGAACCCATTCCGCCCTTTCGGTCTCTAGTGGACTTATATGTTTATTCTATGTTGAAAAACTTGGATGCTTTTACTGACAGTCTACTACTTTTCAAATGAAAACCCTAATTTCTGGGGGAAGACGGGAAAGGGATGAAAACCTTTGTGTTCCGAGATCCGATGTTTTATTTATTTGAAAAGATGTAAATACACATGACAAAACCTTTTATTTTGAAAGAGTGTCCCGTATTATTTCCTCAGATAATGACGGTTTTCTCGTGTTGTGTTTACTTTTGTGAAAGTTCGGATCTAATATCGGGACTAATTTAATATGGAATCATGACTCTTGAGAGGAGAATTATCAGACACATCGCAGTCTATAGAGAAGACAGGATATGTTGATTTTTAATTCCTAAATAAGTCTTATCAGTCCGGGTTTTGAAAACAGAATTTTATCCGGACGATAACGTACTTATTCTTCTGGTTTTGAAAATGGTTTTATCAGGGTCTTTTGTGTCGAAAACGATAGACTATTTGTAACTTGACAATAAGTTTATTCAAATAAAACGTGGACAGAATAACAGAAGTAAAACAAGTACACAGATATCTAATTTTAAATACTAGAAGGGACTTTCTTTACCTTCCTGACGAGAATAATAATAAGAAAGAAAATATAATACGGCAGAGGGATCTCTGACGATAATAATCTTCTCTTTCTTCAGATATTTCCGAGAAATCGATTCCGGAGACGGGACACGTCGAGTGTCGAAGATAGATTCGATAATTCTTCAGAAATAAGATAATAGTAGAAAAGTGCTTGATAAAAATCAAATCTAAAGCTCCAAATTCTCAGATTCCATTTGCTGCCCCTGAACCCTTGGGGGTGTTGGCCTATTTATACTGCTCGGGGAAGATTGTCGCGCGACATTTCCCCAAAAAAGGCAAGTGTCGCGCGACATATCTGTTTGTCGCGCGACATTCCTGTATGTCGTGCGACAAACGGCTGAAGTGATGGGTCCTGACACTGTGATGTGTCAGAAAGTGGTTGGTCGGGTGCAGAGAGGGATTGTCGCGCGACATAGTGGGATTGTCGCGCGACATTCCAATGATTGTCGCGCGACAATGTGATATGTCGTGCGACAATCCTTCATAAAAATAGGTTTGTCGCGCAACAAACCCCCCCGGGGTAGTTTCGGGTGCTCGGGTGTGTCTTGGACCCAAAAAATAGTAGTCTCGTAGGTCGTTAGGGTTCTTGCGGGGGTCACGGATCGGGGTGTCTACAATGTCGTCAATGGTAAATCTCTGGTAATTTTCATTCGCAGAGACCTTTGGTAATGTAACATCTGAATCGGAACTAGAATAGGGATCATCAACAATAGGTTCTTCTTGTCGTTGCTGCTATGGAGGGGGTTGCTGCTCTTGTGGAGGTTGTTGTTGTTAAGGCTGGGCTGAGAACAGTTCTTTAAAACTTTCAAACAAATCCTCCTTTTGTGCTTTGACTTGAGGCCTATCTTGCATCGTAAGAGATTTCAAGAAAGTGGAAATAGGATTTTCTGCATTATGTTCTTCTTGGACTAGGAACATGTCCATTTGTCGGGTTATGGCTCCTTGTGTTACGTCGTGCTGGTAATCAATAGGATTAGTTCTTTGGACCATTCGAGTGATTTTGTCATGCGGATACGGGCCAGGCAAATTCAAACCTTCTGAAACCCATTATTTCAGCTATTCTATTTTCCTTTTTGATTTGGTTATTTGGTGTTTGTTGTTGGTTATGTTTATTGTGGATCACTGATCATGATATAAGTAAAGTTTTTTAGGTGTTCAGTTGTGCGTAACAACATCCATCTCCTTATATGGTATCAGAGGTTTGTTCGATGCATTTAGCACCTTACTACCTCAGATACCAATAGGGGGTGTACGTAATTGACTAACTCAAAAAAGCCTAATACTGACTCTCAAAATCTCTTAAACCATAGTAATCATAGAGACATAGCCAACACAAGAGGGCTAAAATATAACAAATAAAAACAGAGAGGACAGCGGAGACAACAACGATGATTATAAAATATTGTCTTGCATTAAAAGGGAATTACAGAAGAGGAAGCACCTCTTTCACCAAACTTGAGAATACAAGACTTTAACAAAGAGAGAAATCCCAAAACCTAATTATGAGAAATGCATCTGCTTGCTCCTTTTATAGAGGGAAGGGCAAAGCAAAAGGATGCTCGCAACCATACACGTGAAAAGCTAGCTAAATAATTAAAGCAAAAGCAATTACAACTTTCAAAAATTAAATATTCCTTCTGATAAGATAAAAAGGAAAAAAAACCACGCCAAACTTTTACAAAAGCATCTAAATAATTATACAAAAGCAGATTCGAGCTGTCTTATGAGTTAGCTCGCTTGTAGACAATGAGTCATTCCAATGAGTTAATATGTCTCATTTTCATCTTCATCGGGATCATAATGTTCGTAATCATTTAAATCAAGATGATCATTATCATCATCTGTTAGGGGACCAATTCCAACGAAGGTATCTGAGTCAAAACTTTGAGAACCATTAGACTGAAAATGATCCTCAGCATAGTTGAACAAACATGCTTCTAAGTCATTGCAATATTTGTCATCTGAATTTTTCCATGGACTAAAACCATATTTAACATGTTCTGGAAAATTAGTAACATCAACATTTTTTAGGTAACAGATGTAGTTAATAAAACCAAGATAATCAAGATTGTATAGTTCTCGACTTGTTTTCGCCAAGTTGTATGTGTACCATTGTTGGATAACGACATTGCTTCCATTTGGAGGTGGAGTCTTTATGGGATTATGGAAAGTGATTAACACATAGCGCTGAAAGTGGGTATGCAAATCATTCTTCCATTGATCTAAAGATTTAAACCATTGGAGAAATATCATCAGGTTAAGGGAACCTGGGTGAGCTATGTTATAAAGATCACTTATTTGCAAATCATCTCCTGCGAGCTTGAAGTATTGGTACAAGATTGAGGCATCGAAGATAAAATCAATGGTGTATACTCTGGTAAGGTACCAAAGAAATACTAGGGCTTTCTTTAGCAATCGAGATGGCCTATGGATTTGAAACAACAAAACGTAAGATATGACGAATGGAGGCGTAGACCTCTAAACACCAATCCATACTTTTGGATAGTGATTTCCAAATACTTCTGGATCATTTCTTTGTCACGGGCAATAACAGTTTTATCACCAATTTCTGACCGGAGTTCTGGGGGGAGGAGAAACACTGCATCCATAATGGGAAGGTTGGGATCATTGATTACTTTTGGTTGACTAGAACTAGATGATAAGGGCTTTGAGAAAAAGCTTGATGGAGGAGCAATGTGGGAAGTCTTTTGGGAAACTTGGGTAGGACGAGAAAAGAAGTCAGCAAGAACATTTTTTTTTCCTTTCAAATATTTTACTTCAAATGACCATTGTGAAAACCATTCTAACCAACATAAGATCTGGGAATTTGGTATCATTTTCTACTTGAATTGAATCATAGCCGGGAATGAGGTCATATCCATTTCGATTTTGAAATATTGTCCTATAAGATGAAACTGAAACTTTTCAATTCCTTAAACTGAAACTGAAACTTTTCATTTGTATCCACAAACGCTTCTGGTTCCTTCAATTTCTTCATAAAGAATTGCGGCCCAGTACTCTTAAGTTACATCTGTCTGGAGTATTCTGGCCTATTTGAAGGTATCTGCAATGGGGGGAGCTATTGAGTAAGTTTCTTGAGAGCTTTCAAACATGCTGTATGAGTTTCTAACCATGGAGGCGGCGATTTTCTGAGAAGGGTAACTAGAGGAGCTGTGAACTTTAATACTTTGGGTATGAACTGAAACATGTAATTTACAAGTCCCAAAAATTGCTGGACCTGTGTTACGCTTGTAAGTTCATCTGGGAATTTAAGTAAATCCTTTGCAATATGCTCATGAAGCTAGAATTTTCCATCTTTGATTTGCATTCCAAGAAACTCTATTTCAGTTACTCCAAGGACCACTTTCTTTTCAGACAACATGATTCCATTTTCAAGAACTATCTGATGGAATTGTTGAAGAAGCTTTGAATGGGATTCGTGATCTTAGGAGTACAAAAGGATGTCATCAACGTATACTAAAGCATTTGGGAGAAGTGGCCGACGTATTTGCATCATGGTTTTTTGGAAAACGGACAGAGCGTTCTTCAAACCAAAAGGCATTACAGTCTGCTGAAAGTGGTGGTCTAGTATACAATAAGCGATTTTATGACGATCCTCTGGGATAATTCCTTACTTCCAAAATCCTTCTTTTAAATCAAACTTTGAAAACACTTTGGTATGGGACAAGTGACCAAACATGGAATGTTTCTAGGGGAGAGGAAACTTGTCAGTAGTTAGGAAATGATTCAGTGGTTGGTAATTAATTACCAATCTCATCTTGCCACAAACTTGCTTTGATCTTTTGTTAACATAGAAGGCTTGACAAGCCCAAGGGGAATTTGTATCTTTGATCAGGTTTTGCTTTTTCAAGGCGGTAACCTTTTCTATGGCAAGGGCATAATGATCCAGATTCATACCGGGATGAGTGGCACAAGTGGGATTCATATCCTTGTTCATTTTGAAAGGAAGTGACACAAAATACTTTGGGTTCTGCCATAAAGCATTTTTGCATTTTTGCTGGAAGTCATGATGGGAATCAGCACATGACTGATCAATGATTCGCTGTTTGAGAACATCAATGGGGATTACTTATAAAAGTGGGAATTCAATCTGAGGATTTGTTTGGAATGAGCATGAGTAAAGATTGTTGGGCTTGGACCATGGTAAGAAATAATTTTTATATCTCAGACCATCGGCTGACCATCGTAAATCTGGTAAACGATGTAGGATATGAAATCCAATCAACAAACTTTTCTGTGGTAAAGGGGTTCCAAACACTTTGTGACGAATAGACAAGCCTGGAAAAATCTAGAATTGGACAGATTTGCCCATCTTATCGACCATGAGAATTTCTCCATTGGTAACTCGGAATCCTACATTACACTTTCTCTAATAGGATTATGGTAATATTGACGGGTTCATCAGGGAACGAACTACACCAGTATCAAAGAATGCAATTAATTAAGCTTTTCGGCTTTTCATAGGATTTTTTGATCATATGGACTTTTCCTAACTGAATGGGAATGCACAATAGCAAGAGGCATTCTTCCTCAAAGGCAATGAAGGTTTCTAACGAAGACAATAGTGGGTAATCTTCTTGTTCTTCACTGGTAACAGAACTATTTTCTTCATCAGAATCTGAGGATTCATTTGTATAGGAGATATGCATGATTATTTATGGCGAGGCTTTTTCTTCTGCTAATAAATCTGATTCAACATCAGATTCACCAACATCTAGGACAAGCTTTTGGAGTAACGCCATAAACTGTGCCTTTTTTCTGCGTTTGGCCAATTTCTGGAAAAATGGCTTTTCTTCTTACAGATGAAGCATCCATTGGTTTTCTTTCCTCTGACATTCTTTCTCTTGATAAACTTTCAAGATTTTATTTTGGAAGTACACTTGGCTTTCCAGGGTTTAACTTCTTCATAACCTTTATGCAGTTTGGATGACTTTTTCTTTCTCCTAGAAGAATTGCGATGAGAATTATGCGGACGACAGTCACATGACTTTTTTGTCTTGCACTTGATCTCAAGATAATCTTTGGAACAAACAGAACTAAGCATTCTACTTATTTTGGCATCATCATCAAACAACTTTTTCTGGTTACAAATTCTCTTAACAGAATCGATGAGATATTCATATATGCTTGCAATAGACAGATCTTTGATATTAATGCTCTGGAGCTTGAATATCTTTTTAGCTTCTGATACTAACGTGTTCGGAAAAGAATGGAAAAACACTTGCTTCAGGTTCAAATCATCTATCCCACCAATGATGTAGAACCTTTTTGACATTCGATCATAATGACGCTCTAAATCACGTAGTTCTAAAAAATAGCATTTCATGTTTAAAAATTCATCTCTAGAGATGTCAGTATGTCTGATGGGCTTACCAATGAATTCAGTGTACAAATGACCTAGGAATTCATCAATATTGGGAGCCTGTTGAAGTTGGAGTTGCCTGTATACTGTAAAAGATTCATACCAATCTTTCAGTCTTCTGACTAATCTTGTAAGGAATCTTTTGTATACAACTTTCAATTCAAAATATTCATGATCAGCTGTCATCCAAGCAATGAATGAGATTATCCTTTCTTGCCATTTAGTTGAAGGGACATCATCAATTGTAAACCTTTGGTATGTATCATGAGTTTCTCTTTCATGGGTATTGAGATTAATTACCTCTGGGGATCTTCAACCATGGGATCATCCTAGAGAGGATTTTGGTTATTTGGAGGAGGTTGGTTTTGTTGCTGGTTTAGTTGTGCTGAATATATTTCTTCAAATAATTCAAAAAGATCATTTGACTGAGCAGGGACTTGGGGTTTATCAGGAAGGGCTAAGGTTTTAAGGAATGAGGATATATGATTGGCTGGTTTATTTTCTGGGATTTCAACTAGACTCATATCCATGGATCTGGAAGAGGGTCCTGTAGTTGGATCCGGTGGATCCAGAGGCTTATATGCGGTTGGGAAAGTTGATGGCTTGGTTTAGCAGATATTTGCACTGGCTTATTATAAGAAGTTGGTTTATCAAAATCAAGGTTCATCGGATAACTGTAACCTGAGGTGGTTAGGTAACGATCTTGGAATTCTTTGATCGGAAGTTGATCTTGATAATGAACACAGGCGGTACTTGGTCTTAGAGTTGGAGTGGCTATCTTTCTTCTGTGAAAAGTGCCTTCAGAATGTAACGGTTGGGGAGCTGACCATTTAGGCAATCTTCTTCTTGGGGTATCTTCCCATAAATCAATATTGTTTATATTTACAACTCATGTTCCAATAGAAACTGTATTTGGTAATGGGAAATTTCTAACAGGACCAATTTCTTCTTCTTCTGCCTGCCTGTAGGAGGGAGAGTTTTCAATTGCTCTTAGTTGAGCTTTTAACAATTTCATTTCTCTTTCTTTTTTCAGGAAGAAGGAAGCTGAAGCTTGCATGTCTGTAACCTTGGTAGCAACCATAAACATTTGGTCGTGAAGCACTTGCAAACGTCTTTTGATATTTGTAACAGCAGCATCCATGTCACTAAAGGACGTCATTTTGGACTCTATGCGCTTGGTGGATTAAGCAATCTGGAAAAGAACACTATTCTGGGTAATAGCGTTTTTTGCTTGCCAATTTAGGGCGGCTTTTGCAGCATTGACTTTTTTTGTTTCTCCATGAGGATCCAATGTGATGGGGTTTGGAACTTTCCACACGTGCCTGGTTCGCTGGGAAAGATTCTCAAAATCTTATACTAGTGAAAACTGTGAAGAGGAAACATGTTCTTCTTGAAACATGTAACATGACAATGGTTCTGGAACATAGTTCTAGAACATTATCGGCTGCTCATATGAAAGGTTAAGTGCTTTTAAGGCATTAACTGCATATGGGGTTAGTCTTGGAGGCTATGGTCTTTGTGGGGCTGATTTTGGAGGGCTGGATTTAGGAGGTGGTGGCGGTGGTGAACATGATCTTTTTTTAAGAGGTGGTGTGGGCAAAGGTTTGTTACCAAACAAAACATAGTAATCAAATTTGCCTGATGGTTCTCCTAACAATCCAACAAATGGATAATTAGCTTCAAAATGTTCCTGTAACATCTCCTGGGAATTTAAAGGCTTGCCTGCCTTTTCCTTTCTATACCTCTTCAATTCAACTGGGTCCATCATATCTTCATACGTTTTTTTTTCACAAGTCATACTAGATATGTTCATCTTCATCTTTGCCTTGGAAAATAGAATTTCTATTTGAGTTAAAGGACATAATCTTCATGGGCTCATTTCATAACAACGGATCAGTTGGTAATCTGGTAATAGGCTCAAACATGTTTATCTCGGTTGTGAAGGGATTTGGCTGTGGGGAAAAGTCCGCTGGTTAAAATGGATTTCTATTTGTTTGTTTGGCCTTTTGAGATATGTGGGTTCAGTGGATTAGACACTTTCGGGATGAGCTTGCTCTTGGAGTTGCTCATAGGAAGTAATCCATGATTCGGTCAAAAGCTTAGTTAACTCAGGACGAGTCAACTGTCGAGAAATATATGTAGTTGTATTGGCTGCGCTTGAATCTATTGTAGGTAACAAGGCATCAGCAGTATTGGTTCCCAGGATGGAGAGATCATAAGAATGATTCTAGATCCTGTAAACCATTTGATGGTGGATTGTAGCTACTGAGGTTCCTTCTACCATTGTTGCACCGGTTATCTGAACTTGGATTTTCAATGCTTCACCAAGAAAACAATCAAACAACGGGATATTAAAGTTGGGATACAAGCTGAAGAAGACTGTTTCAACATTTAGAGTGACATGAACATTGCCAAAAACTGCTTGATGATACTCTTTCATCATTGTGTGAAGCAAACCCAATCGGGCTATGTCGGGGAGACCTTTATGACCATGAAAAGTGATCGCAAATCTTAAAGCACCAAAGTGGAGGTGAGTATATCCTTGAGCGATAGCCTTCCTAGGAAGATCCTTTGAGATAGGAATCGTAAAGAAATGTTCCTGTGCACCAGAAGGGACAATCAAATCATCAAATTTACTAGCCTGGACAAACTCCTTTATGCGAAGTTTGGATGATTGCTGGCTAACAAGCTGACGGATTTGTTTTTTGAATGAAAGTGTTGTGGGTTTTGAAAAGACATTATGAGGATTTGTCATGGGTAGATTTGTTTCGGGAATTCGGTCTTCATTTGGGAGATGAGTGATTTCGAACAACGACTCTAATCTACCTGAATATAATAAAGATGAAAAAGAAGACGATGACACAGACCTTGACCTAGATAAGACTGGAGAATTTGATTTTGAAGATTTTAGAAAAGACGACATCTTTGAAATTTCTTAAAATTCTTATGAGAAAACCAAAGCTCTTTATCCTAAGGTAACAAACTAGAGATTAGGTTTAATATTAAAATTCTCTGTATATCAACTGATTTTCCTTATTACCACCAATGAGTCTAAAAGACTACCATACAAATATCATGATCTAGTAGCAAGCATACCGGACCATTCTGCGAGCCAAACGAGCTAACAAACGGCACCACGCCTCAATATGCTCAACGCTCAAACACCCGTTCTACGTATGCTTTTACTTTATCATGCTTTGTATGAACTATACACGTTTTCTGAGTAAGAAAGCTTTATGTCTTCTGATACGAGAGATCCATCCAACGGTTCTAAGTTTTTCGATGTCAGAGATCCACATAACATGGCAATCACAGAGCATACTAATCATAGAACTTAGTTGGTATATGGCAGACGTAGAGCATACTAATCAAAAGCTGTAATCTCATACTAATAAAAGAATAGCTATCTAAACTTTGGTGGTTTTCAAAATCAATTGTTATAAACAGAATATTAAAATTAAAACCATTTCTAGTCTGATCCTTAGACCAGAACTATGTGGAGACGACTACTCACGAGGCATCTTACTACCTCATATACCAATACGGGGTGTACGCAATTGACTGACTCAAAAACGCCTAATATTGACTCTTGAAAGCTCTTAGACCATAGTAATCATAGAGACATAGCCAACACAAAAGGGCTAAAATATAACAGATAAAAACAAAAAGGACAGAGGAGACAACAACGATGATTATAAAAATATTTTGCTAAATTCATTTAGCACCTTCTGGTTGCTGTTAGTGTCATAATGAGACGTGAGATGTTATAAGGAAGAAGTATTAGTGTCTTTTTTGTACAGTGTCCTTAATTTACACGACTAATTTTTAAATGTCCTTTATAATTAGGTTATTATTAGAATGAGTCCTTATGCCTAATTGCCCCATAAGAAATTGAGAACAGGGTTAAAAAAAGGGCTCAAATTTATAAGAGAGGTTAAAAAAATAAGTTGAGAATGTAGTTAGATTAACTATTATTTTTTGACTTTTTTCTTAGAATTTTTTTCTTTCGAGGTAAGGAATAAAAAAATATCACAAAAAATAAAGAATGATGGAGACATATATACTCATAAAAATAAGAGCATCTCACAATATACTTAAATTTATTTTTAACTTCTCACACAAATTAATTGTTTTTTCTATCATTTTCCATGTTGATATCAAAGGATGCTCTTACCCAATATTGGGGTTGGTGGTCCAGCAACTTACCGAACTAGACATGATGGTCGTACAATTAATTTATATTAGGTAAGCGCATCCTTAATGGGCAAAGGGCAAATTCACCTTACTTAATATTATAACGGATCAAACTTAGATTAATTATAAAATTAGGGAGTGTTTGTTTTTGCTTCTGAATATTTAATGAAAGAGATTTAAGCATTCAAATGTGTTATATGATGTTGGTTTTTTTAAATCATTAAGAGGTTAACGAATTTTTTTTTAATGATTAAGTATTTACTATTAAGAGGCATTAGTCTCGCTGAATGCTTAATGCTCAATTTAAATCATTGTTTTATACAAAAACTTAAAATTCAGAATCTCATTCAAAATAAAAAACAAACAGAATTTTCAAAGCGTGAATTCAACATTTAATAGTCATCAATAAGTAATCGGCATTTAACAATCAAAGGTTAAAAAAAAAAAACCCTAATTACGTATAATCGTAATAGAGCAAACTTACTATATGTTTAAATTGTATCCATACGTTTAAATTATATCCATACGGTTGTGTTTTACGAGTGTCTTTTACTCAAACAATTAATTTATATTAGGTAACTAATCTTGGAATTACCCCGCTTTATCTTTGGTTGAGCTTGAATATGGTCATGGTTCAGTTTAACTAAGGCTCATGGCTTGAGCTTAGTCTATACGTACTCGTGACTTGAGCTTCAGTGGGCTTTATTTTATTTGTTGGCAGCTATAGGCTAGTTTTAGCTATTTCCCATGAGTCCAATAAAGCATATTGGAATTTATTAATTGCTCTGGGCCAGCCCGTAAGCCATGACAGGCTTTATTTAATTTTCGGATTTGACTTCAAATCCGAAAATTAAATAAAAGACATGTATTAGTAGATCTCGGGTAATAAGAACAAGTGATAGCACCTACAGAACTAGTTATATCAAGAAAATCTAAGACAAAAACACCCGCATCTGATTGATCACTTAGACAAAAACACCCGTAAGCCATCTATTTTATACACGCTAACAACATACAACCTCTTCTTTATACATCAAATAATAAAACCTTTTTTTTATCGCGTATCCACAAAATTCATATTATTGACCTCACAATTTTTTTTATGAATTCATGGTTCACTGACAATTGAAATATCTCCCTAAAACATTAAATGTATCACTTATTCATATTTAACAAACGTACTTGACTTTTTGTATTTTACTAATCAATATAAAATTACATAATTAAATTTGAGGGATATAACAAAAATAATATAAATTATATATTGTATAAATAAATATCAAATAAAAGTCATAACAATTCACTTTTTACTATGAAAGTAGTTCATAAAAATATCTTTTAAATTTATTTTAGACAGAAAAGGACATTTGATCACTAGGAAGGCATATTCTAATCTTCAAAGTTGTTTTCTTTATATCGTATATATCATTAAGTAAAATTATACTAATAGAATCTATCCATTAGATTTCAGTCCTTAATATTTAATCAAATTAATACAATATAACTAATGCAATAACCATTTGGGTAATCATTATTCAATTAATAAAAAGATGTAATCAATTGAATAACAATTAAAAAATATTTTAAATTCATAAATCTAGAAATATACTAGTAATTATTGTAAAAATAACCTTAATTATATCCCAAGTATTGTGTTTCTTAATTAGAGTTGTAATATATATATATATATATATATAAGATATATCCCAAGATCAAAAATTTATTATTTCAAAACTGAACATGTCAGCCTAATATGAAAATGAACCCAACATTGGATTTATTAGACCATGTGCACATCCAGATACAATAGTGAGTTTTTTATTTATTTTTTAATAATAGATCATTTATGAACTCTATCATACCCTTTTTTTGTATAGTAACTATTTCATACCATTTGAGTAATGATATACATACACAAATTATATCCTTAATTGTAATATTCAATAGCTTTTTTTAAAAAAAAAATTATATATAAAATTATAGTTGTAATGGGTCTTGTTTCTTGATTTTGATTAATATGTTACAAATGTATACATTTTATTTAAATTCAATTTTTGAATTTAATATTATGACATTTTAAAATTTATAAAAGGAATTGATAAAAGAGAGTAATTTGAAAGAGTAAAGAGTGTAAAGTATTAGTTGATTGTTTGTGTTTAAAGTGTATGTGCATTTTATATTTGATCTGACACTTTAATGTGAGTATAGATATACATCTAAAGTTGTAGATTATGTGTGAAGAGATGAGAAGAATTTTGAGTCATTGATCTAGTAGTAGGCTTTTAATATAGATATCTTGACTTTCTTTCCTTTATAATGTAGATATATATATATATATATATATGTATGCATAAAGACTCGCACAATTTTTCGGTCGTTAAAATAAAAAAGGAGAAACAAACATTGATTTTGATTGCACGTTGTTTCTTTAGCTTTTGCTACTAGGGATAATGTAAAATTGTCGTATTAATTTTGTCGACGGTGGAGGGTGTACTAAGAAGAAAAGAAAAAAAAAATAGTGGGGTGAGTATTAAGATAAAATTAGGGTAAGCTAATGTGATGAAAAAAATAAATTAGTAGGTGCATTAAAGATAATTCAAAAATAATAGGCGAAGGTTTTTGTTAAGACAAAAATGGGGGTGAGAAGAAAGGATTTTAGGCTATTTTTTTGGGTATTTTTGTTTACACCCACTGTAGACACCCCGATCCGTGGCCCCCACAAGAACCCTAACGACCTACGAGAACTACTGTTCTTGGAGTCCGGGACCCACACGAGCACCCGGAACTACCCTGAAAAGGTTTGTTGGCCAACAAACATGTTTTTAAGAGAGATTGTCGCACGACATATCACATTGTCGCGCGACAATCCCTGATATGTCGCGCGACAATCATTCCTATGTCGCGCGACAGACCCCTCTGCACCCGATCAACCACTTTCTGACACATCACAGTGTCAGAACCCATCACTTCAGCCGTTTGTCACGCAACAAAGAGAAATGTCGCGCGACACTTGCCCCTTTCTGGGAAAATGTCGCGCGACAATCCTCCTCAGGCAGTATAAACAGGCCAACACCCCCATGGGTTCTAGACGGCAACTTCTCGCCACGGTTTCTACACCAAAACGCCTTATTCTCTCTCATTTTTTCTAATCTTTAAGCCTTCTCCAGAAGCATATGTGATAACATTTATTTTCGCAAGAGTCTCGGATCTAATCTTGGCACCCGGAGTGCCACCTTCTAGAGTCAAACCGTCGGAAATATCTCTAAGAGAAAAGCTGATATCCGTCAGAGGTCTTCTCTGCTGTATTATATTTTCTCTCTTATTCTTATTATTATCGCCGGGAAGGTAACTAAAGTCTCTTCTAGTAATTAAATAAAATATTTGTATATTAGTTTTATTGTAGACTTGTTTAAAACTCGATTTTTCTAACGGGGCACTGCCCCGCACCCCGCGACTTAACCGGGCAGATCGATCCCCGTCCTAGTAAGCGAAGTGGCGACATAGTTATGGTAGATTCCTAACGCGCTCGAAAAGCAGGTTTTCATTAGTTATTTCCAGAAAACGGTAGAATATCAGTAAAAGCATCCAAGTTTTCCAACATAGAATAAATATATAAGACCACTAGAGACCGAAAGGGCGGAATGGGTGCTTAACACCTTCCCAAACCGTAATATAGTTCCCGAACCCTATAGAATCCTGGTTTCGTAGACAAACGTGTAAAGAAAGGCTTATCTGTAGCCTTCCCTCTTACACAATCATTTTGTCCGTTTTCTCGTAAAACGTATTGGCGACTCTGAACGAACCCTCTTGCATCTAGAAATAGGATAGAGGGACACCCGATATGAATTATCAACACATAGAAGCAAATGGAACAACAGAATCCTTTCCGATGTTTCAGACTCCCACCAACGGGAACGAGACCCGGGAGTCGCATTTGCGAATTCTCACACCCACCATAACATTCAATTCACCCCAACAAAATCTAAAATTTGATAGGAAACATAAAAATTGTTTTAGCCAAACAACCCCTTAAATCTATGTTGTTTTTACCCCTCTATAACCCCTCCCCTCCCCCCTCTCTCTCTTTGAGTTAATCCATTTTGACAATTCACTGTAAAAAAAATTCATCTCTTTCTTAATTAACCAATAGAAAATTCCCTCTCTCTAAATTAATCATATAAAAACTTCACGTTAAAAAAATCAATTATCTCTCTATGTCTTGAAATTAATTATTTTTAACTATTCATCAATAAAAAGAATCCACCATATGGACAAGTTTTCAGAGGGAATTGTTTCAATTGCATTTCCCCAAGACGTGTCAAAGTGGTTGCCGAATTTTTATTTTTTTTAAATAAATGATATTTGAGAATAGAATTTAAAAAAATCATTGAAAGGCTTATGTGGAGGTTTTAGTTGTTGAAGTCGAAGTTTGAAACTTCAATTTTGAGTGGCAATGGATGTCGTTAATCTGCAAAAGGAAAAATTATTTAATGTATTGTTTGGCCAATAGAAAAGAGGTGGGGTGAATTGAAAGTAAATGGGAAAATTTGGTGGGGGTGAACTACAAGTTCTCCTTGGTGGGGTGAGAAGAATTGTTTTGTGGGTTTGTTTAAGAATGGGTGATTTTGTTTCCATCCACTGTATCTTACAGTTAATCCACCCTTAAATCATGAAAATTTTGAACAAAATTTTACAATATTACCCTTTTCAAAATTGATAAGTATATCCACCAATTAAAATTAAATTATATAAATTTAGATTCCATTTTAAATAAGATTCCTAATTCAAATATAACTCCTTTTTAATTGACTTCATATTTACCTTTTAAAAAAATTCAAATAGTTTACAGTCAATTTGGATTGAAGGTGAGGGATGGAAAAGAAATAATTAATTATGAGGGGAAGGAATGGAATAGAATGGAAAGTAATGAGTATAATTTTATTTTTATTTGGATAAGTAAGGATGGAAAAGAATGGATGAAAATAAATCTTGTTTGGATAAAAGTAAAAAATAAAGGAAAGAAATGTGATTCAATATGTTATTAACAAATTAGGGTTAAATTTGGAATAACGTGAAAAAATGATTAAAAACTTTTCCTTCACCTCCCAATTCTCCCAATATTGGAAGGAAACAAAATAAATGAATAGAGGGGATTGGTAATCCTTCTCAATCCCTCCGTTTCCTCTCCACTCCCTCTTATAAATCTATCAAAACGAGTAAAATGCAATCCTTCTTCTTTTCTTTTCCTTTCTTTCCCATTCCCTCAATCCAAATAGATTAGGGTTAAAGTTTACATATAATTGCACATGGTTTGATTGATTTGAAAAAATCAATACGTATTTTTCTCGAAGAAAAATTCAAACCCTAGGTTGAAGTTCCACATATTTGACAAATTAATAATACTACAACAAACAACCCTAAACCAACGAAAAGGAAGCAGCCAATGTGATTTTGCAACGGCGAGTTTCACAGTGGCCACGGCATTTATGAAGCTAGCACCGATAAAGAAGGATCGCACCGTTGAGAAAAAGGAGTACTTTGTAAAACCTTAATTTCTTAAATTTTGCATAAACCCCAATTAAATCGGTTCTCAAAACATCAACCATTGCTAACATATTTGGAGCAGTTTTAAAGCCTTTCACAGGCAAAAGCAAAGATTCACAGGACACATTAATAACTATATCCATCAATTTTCCTAACAGGCAAGCATAACAAAAATAGGGGTTTTTTTTTCTTTCTTGGGTTGGGGGTAGGGGGAACGATTTTGTACACCACTTCATTTTTTATGACTCATATAGACATTGTAACAGCAATTTCAAAGCCTTTCACAGGCAAAAGCAAAGATTCACAGGTCACGTTAATAGCCATATCCATCAGTTTTTTTAATAGGCAAGCATAACAAAAGAGGTTTTTATTTTCTTTCTTGGGATTTGGGGTAGGGGGAACGATTTTGTACACCACTTCATTTTTTATGACTCATATAGACATTGCAGTAGTTGACTTTTGAATGGTTTCAATCTCAGCACCGAAATGACGGGCCGTGTTGACGGCTTTCTCGTCCTTAGGAGCGGCGGCAGTTGAAGCCTTCTTCCGGATCACCACTGCCTCCCAGTCTTGTGAGATCGGAAAATTCCCTGCCATTGTTATTCCCCCCTTATTTTCTCTCTCTAAAAATTTTCCTTGATGATTAAATATAGAGAACCACCGGTGCAATTTTATTTGCCGACGAACTTTCTAGGCATCATCTTTGTTTGTGTTATTTTACTTTAAAGTTAATTAAGATTTACTCATTACTTAATATTATAATCTAAATTTATAAAGTGGTTGTACTTATTAATTTAGTGGTTATTTTAGTATTAAATTATTATTCAAAATAATATTTATAAAATTAAATTAATAATTTTTTTGTCAATCTATCCACACTTGTAGATTAACTTAATAAGTAATGAGGATTAATTTAATAGTGTGGATTAACTGCAATATATGGTGGATAGAAACAAAATCACCCTTAAAAATTCCTTATTGTTTAGGTTTTTTTTAATTTGGACTTTGACTTTTATAGGGGTGAGAAAAGTAATAATGTGAGTGTTTTTAAAAACACCTTATCTAAAAGGCTATAAAGATGAATTCACATACTTCAACAAAAAGAAGCTTTATTTATTTGGGTGTATAAATAAATGAGATTTTATATGAAAATTTGTGGAGATGATTTCTGTGTATTTTTCGCCATTGAATATTTCATGATCAACTCTCCTCTGTTTGAATATTTTTGGAGGTGGTCTACTCATTTTATAGATCATTTCTACAAACTTTTATAATTTTTTTCCTATTTACCCATTGTTAAAGGGAGATAATTTACCCATTGATTATTTAATTAATTACCTGCCATTCTATATTTAAAATTTCATTTTGGTTTCTCGCATGATAATTTTTTAGAGCAAAAGCACACGTATTGGATTGGAGATTTAGGTCTAAACTATGAGTATTTGTTTTTGCTCATTTGGTAGCATTTCAATGTGGATGACGGGTCTTTTTCAAAGTTTCTTGTGGTCGTGTTTTTATGTTTTGGAGCGTACTTTATGAACATTTATCTTTGATATCTCCCCGCTTTTCAAAGTTTTTCCTTGTGTTGTTATATCCTTTATTGATGTAGTTTGTATCTTTACGACTTTTATAAGCTCTTTGAAGTTTTTTTTTTATTATTATTGTTGTTGTAATATTTGAACCATATTATTAATGATATTATATTCTCATTTCAAAAGAAAAAAAAATAGAGCAATAGTTCTATGAAATAAGTCCATATGTTATGGTGTTGGGGAAGATACCATCTCCGGTTCATTATTTGGTTTTAAAATGGACTATTTGATCAAGTTTATGAAATTAATTATGATTATTAGTAGTATTTTACTTATGGATAATTATATTCATGTTGAACATTGTTCTTTCTCTCTTATTTTATTGTGGTTGTTGGGCATCATCATTTCTAGCCACTCACACGACATCGGCGGTGGTGAAGTATATATATATATATATATTAGGGTATACCCGTGCCATCTGGCAGAGTCTATTAAATAAGAACTAATAATAAGATAAAAATGAGTAATATGTGATGAATCTAAATCAACAAACTTAGGTTCAATATATCTTCATGTTAGAAAAACTAAAAGTAAACCAGATTGGACTGACTGGTTTTTAATTTTTAAAGAATCTTTTAATAATAGTTTTGTATCATTGTTGACCTAGAAGGTCTTAATCTTATTTTGATAATAACAAAAAGTTAATCATGTGTAATTAACATGCATTGTAAATGTATTTTACTAAAACTGTTTATCAAGCTCCTTTGATTTTCCGAAGTATCCCAAGGACTAAAACCAGAAGCTTATCAAGTGTATCACCACTCCACGAGATTCTCTAGCTCTACTACTTACATGAACTCATGCAATTCATGAAGATCAAAGATTAAAATAATAGATGAAAAAGTTTCAAGGCAAATGATGCAAATGAAGATTATATTGAAGAAACAAATCAAAGCATTCGAAAACTCATTAATTCAATAATTGAGTGAGTGCTTATGATTTATGTTAATTTTCTTAATTGATCAATCTCTATAGCTCAAATATGAATCATGCATCATAAATCTTATTTAGCTTGCTAAATTGCATCAAATCAATCTTACAAAATGATTTCGAGATTTATATTTTATCAAAACTTTCCCAAAATGGTTTAATGCATAAATTATTGTTTTAATACTCTTAAACATGTTTAGAACATGTTTTATTCGCCTCCTTATGTTTTCAAGCAAACATGTTTTATCAGCCTCCTTATGTTTTCAAGCAAAAATGTTTATTTTCTCACATTTTAGATTCGCTCGATTTTTGCGCAGTTTTGATCTAATGGTCTGATAGAGGTCTTTTCGGACTCTGATCATTCTGAAATTTTAAAAGTAGCTAGAAAACATCTTATAGTGCTTATATCCAAAATTTAAGCTTGATCCAAGGGCTGGATTAGGAGATATGATAAAAAAAAATGGATAAAATTGTCTGTCTGCAACAATCTCTCTAAAAACAAGGCAATGCCCATCAATCGACTAAGGAAAGAGCATCAGTCGACTGATGGCCACTCAGTCGACTGATGGCCTCTGCTTAGTCGGCTGATGGCAAAAAAATAGCCGTTGGAACAATATTTTTTACCCCATCTTGTGCAAAAACTTTCCTTAAAACCCTCCAACAGATATATTAACTTAGGGGCTATATATAGGATTTTCTAAACTCATTTTTACACACTTCACAATCCATTCTAATACTTCATATTCATCATCTACTAAGATTGAAAAGATTTAAATCATTCATTGATCATATTCATCATTTTGAGCTTCAATTGTATCTTGTAAACACTTGAGAGTTATTGTTCATTGGTGTGAATCACCAAACAATCTTTATTCATCAATTGTGAGAGGTTTATCTCATAGAAAAACAAGAAGGTTAATTATTGTGATTGAGTGTGGTGAGTAAAATCACACTTGTTAAGTGTTGTGAAAAGAATAACACTTGTTGAGTGTTGTGAGAAAGATTACACTTGTAAATGTTTGATTTTTACTCGGAAGAAAATCGGTTTTAGTGGAACTTCTCAAGGGCACTATCCGGGTGCGGACGTATGGTCTAAACAACCGAACCGCGAGAACAAAACGACTTGGACTCATTTGGTTTAATATTTCTAACTCAAGTTCTTTATTTACTTGCATTTATATTTGTTACATGTTCTTAAGATTGATTGCTTTGCATATTTCCTTGATATTTATTGAGTCAAAGTTTTACTTTTAAAACTTTTCTTGAAACTTTTTAATTCCGCATTAAATTTTGAAAACCTTATTCACCCCCCTTCTAGGATTAAAATCCGACCAACAATCTTATTTTGATCCCGACAAAAATAATTTTTTAACAAATTAAACTCAAGGCCATATGTAAAAGTAATTCAATCACATCTGTTGGTATGATTTGAAAATAGTTCAAAATTTTGACTGATATATTGTAAATACTCCTAAAAATGACATATTAAGATGACCAATAATGTACGAACGTATAAAGTATATCCTTAAATGACATACTGATCTCGTTTAATTGAAATTGATTAGTAAATTTTAAATATTAAATATTGAATTTTTTTATTTTAAGTTATGACATTTTTAATGTAGAAAAAATGATTGGTGTGTGAAAGTTTATTGTGTGTATATTATTTATGTTAAATGTCACTCAATAATTTTTCTTATTTTTTTACATAATTCTATAGTCATGATGGATCTTGTTTAATTAATCTTGATTAATAGATTTAAATATTAAATTTTTTAATTTAAGATGAATCTTGTTTAATTGATCTTGATTAGTATATTTAAATATTAAATTTCTTGATTAGTAGAGTTTAAAATTTTTTATTTTTTATTTTAAGTTATGACACTTTTAATGTAAAAGAAATTATTGGTGTGTGAGAGTTTACTTTGTGTATATTATTGGTGTTAAATGTTACTCAGTAATTTTTTTTTACATAGTTATATAGTCATGATGGATCTTATTTAATTGATCTTGATTAGTATATTTTAAATATTAATTTTTTATTAAATTTTAAATTTTAAATTTTATGTTATGACATTTTTAATATAGAAAAATTATTGGTGTATCATAATATAATTTTTATTATTTTTTTACATAATTCTATAGTCATGATGGATCTTGTTTAATTGATCTTGATTAGTATATTTTAAATATTAAATTTTAAATTTTTTAGTTTAAGTTATTACATTTTTAATATAGAAAAACATATTGGTGTATGAGAATTTGTTGTGTGTATATTATTGGTGTGAGTGTTTTAACTTTGATGTGACATCTTGATATGTGTACAAAATTCATCCAAGGGTGTAGAGTCAATGCACACAATAATATGTATATTTTTAACCATTAGAATTTTATATTGTTTGAAAATAAATTTGTTCAAACTTGATGTTTTATAATATAGATATAAAAAATTATTTGTGTATGGGAATATAATTTTTTTTTTTTTACATAATTCTATATTTATGATGGATCTTGTTTAATTGATCTTGATTAGTAGATTTTAAATATTAAATTTTTTTATTTTTTATTTTAAATTATGACATTTTTAATATAGAAAAAATTATTGCTATATGAGAATTTATTGTATACTATTGGTGTGAGTGTTTTAACTTTGATGTGACATTTTGATGTGTGTATAAAACTCATCCAACAGTGTAGAGTTAATGTACACCATAACATATATATTTTTAACCATTAGATTTTTATACTTTTTAAAAATAAATTTGGTCAAACTTGATGTTTTATAATATAGATATATATATATTTATATATTTTTTGAAAATGAAATGTACAATTAAGTGAAGGACACGTAGCAGTGTCCAAAGTAGCCAAAAGTAGGGCGTGTTTAAGAAAAATAGTTAGGTCTGTAAAACAATCCAAACAAACTTGTTGCAGATTCGTTCGTGAAACAAGCGAAACAAGTTGAACACATTTTGATGATGGAAATGTTAATTAGTAAGTAGGGCAAATATGTCACTTAAAAAAATTACAGTAATGCCTAGAAAATTGCAATGTAAATCACCTGGTAAATAGGACAAGTATGTCACTATAAAAAATTTCGGTGATGCCTAAAAAATTGCAATGTGAAGCCAATCCATTGAATATGTTAATATCCAAAAGTTAGCCAACCCATGTGAATGCAAATGCATTGAATTTGTTAAATAGGGAGGGTCACCATGTTAATGCAAATCTCATTGAATTTGTTGAAGTGTTAAATATATAATTAAAGTATAAGAAATTAATTAAATAGTTGTACATGGTCCTTTTATATATATATATATATATATATTTTAATGCCTACGACTAATAGGTTGTAAGGATCACGGTGACCTTCTTTAAGGATGAAAAAACATATCATTTCGTGTAAAAAATGGTGCATATAAAATGACTTGTTTGGAGCTTACCCATGAGCTTGGTTTTCTCAATTTCATACCAGCAAAACTACAAGTCCGGAGGTCATTTTGGTTCAATTATCAACGCGAGGCAACATGTTGAAACAGCATAGTCCTTTAATTTGATTAGACAATTATTGAGATCTTTGACTCTTTGATTGCTTTCTTCGTCAGTGTCTCTAAAATTTCGAAATCCTGGTAGCACCAAACCTGTATAAAGGTGACGAGTAAAGTTTGTGCAAGTGTATTTATCTCTAATGTTCAAGAAGAATACATCATAAATATATGTAGAAGTAGAAGAAGCGGCTTCTCGGGTTCTCACAATAGTCATCGGCGTTTTATGAGACAAATGATATTGAAGGATAAAACCAGTAGTAACGCAAAGTATAAAAACATTAACTTTGGAAAAGTTTGATATATAGGTATATCTTTCATACGATTTAATTAATGAAATCCTCAAAATATATAAAGGGTACGGTAGTAGCAAATTAATATGGAGGGTACATGTGATTTCTCAAAATTGACTAGGCATTCGCGCATGTAATAATAATACTATGTTGTCTCATACTATTAACACGTAAGAACACATGTAGGTGTGCAGTTTTATCTTAAAAAAAATTATTTCCATGTAATGACATTACACTACTTATCAATCCTTGTTGAGTTCTACAATTTTCCGTGTGGAGTCATTGGTTTGCGCAACCATATATATATCCTCTGTGAGTACAACATATTTTTATTAAACTAATGGAATTTTGTTTTGAAAATAATGGAATTTTATTTTCCAGTGGGTCAATTTTATTAAACTATAAACTAAAAAAAAGGGAATAAGTTTATTTGTAACGCGAGCAATACGTTCTCATAAATCACAAAGTTGATAAATAATGAGCTAGGTTTGAATTCAAACTTTTGTTTAAGAAAGTGCCTGGAAGGATGTGGTAGTAAGTAATATATTTTGTTTAAGAAAGTAGCTGGAACTATGGTTTACAAGTTGTCCCATTTTTCTTCACCTACTTTCCAAAATCTTCCACTTTATCATTTCCTTATTCTTCTCTGAAAGCCTTCATTAATTGACTCGATCAATCCTCCATCTTAATTATTCACAACCAAAATTTGACATCCTCTTGAATATATATATATATATATATAATTGCTTCAAGTTAAGCTTGAGTGCTCCATCATTTCATTTCATTACTTTACTGGAACGAATTCCACACATGAGCTGGGCTAAAAATAAGTTGAGAATATAGTTAGATTAACTATTACTTTTTGACTTTTTTCATAGAAAATTTTCTTTGGGAGGAAGGAATAAAAATATTTCACAAAAAAATAAAGAGGGATGGAAGACATATATATTCATAAAAACAAGAGCATCTCATAGCATAACTCAACTTATTTTTTAACTTTTCATACAAATTAGTTATTTTTTATATTGATATCAAATGGTGCCTTAATCTTCTACACACATATATACATATATATATATATATATATATATTAATAGGAAGAAGGAATGGAAGACACGAGTTTATTTGGGTGTTGTGGGGGGTGGGGTGGGGGGGGGGGGTTCTGTAGCCCACCGTACCCTAGTTTTTCTTTTTTTAATTAGAATACTGAAAATAGGTTTAGCCCAACCCTATTACAAAATATCAGTTTATCACTCATGGAAAGGATAATAATACATTGTAGTTTAAGTGGGCAATATATCTTATATTAAATGGGAAGTCTTGAATTTGAATCCCCATCTAATCTTTCTTTTAGGTATTTATGATCAATTTTAAATACTAATTGAAGTTAAATTTGTAACTAACTTTAAATATTGATTATGATTAAGTTATTGTTAAGTTTCAAATGTTCAAAGTTATTAATATTAAAAAAAATTACTACGTATGATAAAGTTTTTTTTTTTTTTGTTTTTTGTTTTTTGTTTTTTGTTTTTTGTTTTTTTTTTGTCCCTTTTACATAGCCTACCTTTCATAGGATCCATCCTTGGGAAGACATCAAGCATAACTACTGGCGAGTTATAAATTTTTAATAGGGTTCTTTTGTGTAAGTGTAATATGTTTTAGGTAAGTGTTGGTTGTTCAGGATTTTGGCATCTTTTTAATTTTTTTTTTGTTTGGTTGTGCTAGAGTGTAGATCTTTTTGTCTCTTTTGCAAAACAATGAGGGTAACTCTGATGCTCATGCGCCAGAAAATTTGTTGTATCTTCTAAAGAATTTGTAGTTTTGTAGTTTTGAGAGAAGCCTCTCCTTTGTGGATTGAGGAAACTCACCAATTTTATGTAATTTTGCTTTTTAGTGAATGAATCTTCAGTTTTCCTAAGAAAAAAAATAAAAAATTTCTTCAGTTGGTACTTCTTTTGGTTTAATAATAATATTTTATTTCTTTTCACAAAAAATCTATAAATAATAAACAAATGTATGCACTTTCTCATTGTTGAAATATTTATCCATTTAGAGTTCATTTGTTTGTCCTCCAATTCACGAATTGGACAATTTAAAATTGTTTATTGTGTGAATGATAATTTGAGTTTTTGGTTGCAAAAATGAATTAGTATATAAAGTCACAAATTATAAAGTTCGGCAGGTGAGTCTGAATTCTATTAACCAGGAACTTGGAGATTAATCTATAAATCACAATATTTCATAAACTAATTGGAGGGGCCTGGGTGACCTCATCAAGATTGTTACATTTGGGAATGAGAACAATACATGTGTAATTAATTTCACCAAGGAATTGGGAATGTTAGGAAACTGTAATACCCATTGCATAATTTTGACCCATCCTGACAATTTGCCAACACTTTTGGAAGAAAACAACCGGCATATCATTAGGCCTGGAGCTTTATAGGGGTGCATGGAAAATAAGTAGGGTGTACCTCATTACTGTTGAGCTACCGGAGGAGAGTGTTGTTCATTTCATTGCTATTGTCAACCGCGAATCCAGCTCATCTAGGATGGACCGGAGGTCAGTATCTTAGGGCCTGGTTGACTTGAAAAATGAAAATCCCCTCAAAATATTCAACCACACCCTCTATATTGTTGCACCAGGATCCCCTAGCAATTTTCAAATTAGGGATGGTAATTTGACGTCGTCGTATTCTTGTGCCCTTTTGCAAGCCACGCCACGGGAGATCTCTATTTCCACTTCACTTCTTCCATATCAAGATACTCGTCAAGTTTGCGACTCCCATCTCCGTAATAACACCTTGTTGCAGTCTTCTAATTTTATCCTTTGCCTGCAAAATTTGTTGCTGCACGTCTTACTTATAACCCAAGATGGCATACTTTTGTTCTGCTGTAGACCGCTGAAACCCCACATCACTGCTCCACTCTGTATCAGTAACTTCTGCACATTATTGCCTTTCTTCAAACCAGAACTTTTTGTCCGCCTCCAATTTACATCATTGAGCCCCTCTTGTTAGAATTGAGCACAATTGCAGCAAGAAAAGGTGTATCATTTAGCTTTCGGGAAGGTGTCCAACCAATCAGAAGTCCACGTGAACTCATAGAATTCCATGTGACAGAATTCCTGCGTGAATCCAACTCATTGAAAATCTTACTGGCAGTTTCAATGCTCCTAACACTTGGCATACATGTCAAGAGGTGGTGTCTTTCACAAAACAATTCATCAGCATGCCCTTATTATCAAGCATTTTCACAAGTGATTATGCAAGGCAAGGATCACCACGAGACGAAGAAGACAATATGACAGCAAGCCAAGTTGTCTCATCGGGTTAAACCAAAGCATTCATCATGTTAATGAACAATTCTACATCTTCCTCTGCAAACCCATTTTGGGCAAAACCAGATGACACCGCATTCCACAAGGCAACTCTATCAGGCATTTGATTAAAACACCTCCTCGCACTCTCTAAATCTTTAACTTTCGAGTACCCGGTAACCATTGGAGTCCAAGTAATGGCATTCTTCTCCGGCATCAGATCAAACAACCGACGAGCTTTGACTTCATTTCCCCAATTTCCAATGCCGAGAAATCATCAAATTGCAATCTGCAACCATCCTCTCAGACATTTCATCGAACAACTGACATACATCCTGAACCGGACCATATTTAGCTAGCCTTCCACGATGGAATTGCGATAATCACAAAGTCTCAGGTGATTTAAATTGGATACTTTCAATGCTAATGGGCATTTTCATAATATTTCTGTGTAACTAAAATAACTTTCATTACAACAAAATAAAATAATACCAAAAGTTTTCAGAACTTTTATTTATCCAAATTTCAAATGGAAAGTTGAAATTCCATGTCTGAATCTCACCTCGCAAATGTAATAGTCAAAAATCAGTATAATCAAATTTGAATATAATAGTCAAAAATCAAAATTTCCAAACTTATTTTTTTTGGTTCCCCACGGGTGCCCGGGCCAGCTTTGGCACACCTCAACTAATTCCCGTCCAAGGCGCGTGACTACCGCTGGCCAAACATTATTTTGACAATGCCAAAATCAACCTTGGCAGCTCCAGGTATACCTTAAAATTGTCCCAATGGCAACATTGTACCACTGAGCAGGCTTGGTTAAAATTTCCAAACTTATACCAGAGTATTTTTTTTTGGCTCTAAAGGATCCATATTCAATTCAAGATCTTCAGATTACTAAATGGTAGATGTAACAGAAATGTTGAGTACGAGAAAATGATTATATATATAAGTTTTTAATAATAATAATAATAATAATAATAATAATAATAATAATAATAATAATGAAGAAGCGAAACATAGTGCATGCTGCTGGGGACAAGTGAGAAAAAGTGATTCAGATCAAATTTTAGTGGGTGGAATCAAATGAAAGATCGGGGAGGTAAAAGAAGTTTACACACTTATTCAAAAAATAAAAAAACTGGGGAGATAGACATGATCGAAGAGAGAGAAAAAAAAAAAAAAAAAAAAAAAGAAGTTTGCCAGTTACCTAAAACAAAACAAAACCAAATTATATATAATAAATACTAAAGTTGTTTATTTTAATGTGATGATGACATGAGTTAATATTAAAGGGCAATGTCATTTATATTATTATATCTCTCACCAAATTTTTTAAAAGTAAATTTTTAATCATTAATACTTCTTAAAATTTGTCTAATAAAAGGTAAGTGTGTTTATATAAACTCGACTTATATGAGGAGTCGAGGAAAGTGTGTTGCTAAGTACTTACCTAACATTAAGTAATGAAAGGGAGTATTTGTGCTAAGGTTGTGTTAAAATGTGTTATTAATTAAATTTTGGAGGGAGCGTTTTTGATAGATTTAGAGTGTGTAAATAACACCACTCATATTAAATGCATTCATTTATTTTGATTATATCCTTTTTAGCTCTCCTTGTTTTACCATCATGTCTTTTTTTTATTTTTTTATTTTATTGTAACTTCATTTATCTCTCTTAACATAGTTGTGGGTGACCAAAAATTTGAGTCCTCCGACAATAAAGAGTTCTTAGCAAAATCAATTTGAGAATAGATCAATAGGATAATGAACAACTAATTTTTGTTATAGGTAAGTTCCCCGCCATGATTTTCATATCTTTTTGGCATTACATCCTCCTGTTAGAAAATTTATATTTTTTAATTTATGTGGGCAATATATTATAATATTTCAATTATATTTGTTATTTAATTAATGGGCTAATTTTTAGTGGTCTAATTAATTTTTAGTTAAGCACATAGACTACTCAAATAAATGTGGGCCAAATGTGTAGATACTTTGTATGGGCTTGTTAGAGTTTTATGGGAACCCTAACTAGACTATATATAAAGTAGATATTAGGGTTATGATCCTCAATACACCAAATCAAAATACGTCTCCCTTTTCCCCATCTAGAAGAGAACCAAAAAAATTTCCATCAAGACACTAAGGCTATTTGGTTGAGGAAGACTAGACACCCGCTCGATCCGTGCTGTTATTGTGATCGATTCTCGCATTCCGCATTTGTTTGTCACAGATCCAGGTACGCGGTTTAATTAGATCTTGATGATTTGACATGATGACTTAAGTGATTTAATTCCAACACCTCCTTTGTGTGTGCACGATATATTAGCTAAAATACATTTAAGAAAATATGACAATACAAGCTACCTCTAACCCCCTCCCCCCCCCCCCCTCTCTATCTATCTCCTTATTACAATATACCTAGAATTCAAGTCTAGATCTTCTTTTATGAGTATCCCATTTTTTATTTATATGTATAGAATTAGGGTTACAAATATTTGTTCAGGTAAATAATAAAATGAATATAAAGTGTCAAACTTAGTTACTATTCCAATACTTTATAGGTGTCCCAATTTTTGTTCATAACTAATGATTCTTCTACTTTACAAGTATCATGTTCTTATTTGTGGAGGCGACTATCTCAACTAATGCTTGTGACCATCTCGGTTAGATAGTGAAACCATGATATCTTAGAAACCATACAAGCTATAATGACCCAATCCTATTTATAGTACTTGTGAAGCTCATCAACATTTGCATAACCATGTGGGCGCATAATGACATCATCTTGATTGTGTTGCTCACAACATAACCATGTTGGCCTAAGTACACTTTACTCGACAATGAGATCTCTTTATCGTCGTTCCATTCCAAGAATGTTTTGCACAAGGTTAGGCCCATTTGGCAATGGGCCTAATAATCTCGACCCAATAATTAATCCATAATTTTTAGGCTCCCTCAATAATTTATACACTAAACTTTTACACTAATCTTGCATGTCCAAATATCTTAAAATATTGCTAGAGAACAATTTTTTTATAAGAAGTACAAAATTTACACAATATTACTATATTAAGTATAATATTGCTATAAATTTATCTTTTAAATTATTATTTATAATTTTCCTTTCTTAAATAAATATTTATAATATAAATATTAGAAATATTTCTAATATAAATATTAGAGTTACATATTTATAATATAAATATTTCTTTCTTAAATAAATGTTTGAAGCCAAAAACAAATCACTACAATTATTCAAGTATATTCTATGCAAAAAAGGTGAAAAACTACACTATCAATTAAGAAAAGAGATATACTTACAGGAACGCATGGAGTCACTTGAGATTATGTCTTTCTCGTTCATTAGATCAGTATATGCATTTGCCTTTTGTACTGCTACATAATGAAATAACTTATATATATGGATTGTTAATTGCCTATTTGACTCCTGCAGTCTCTTTTTTTTTTTATTAAAAAATATTCTTGCAAGAAAGTTCAAACTTTGAATTTTTGACAAAATAATCACTAAATCCCTTAACATCTTTGTTTGATATTTTTGTTTGAACTAGATATATCTAAGGATGCGTATGCATGTGATCTAATTTATATTTATATAATAAGGGGCTAGGGTATTTGAATCCCAAAATGTATGTTTCTTAAAAACAATCGAGTGGCTGAAAATTGCTTTCACACAAACCTACAGCTCAGATCAATTTATGTAGTTTCTTTTTCCCGTTTCTCTTTCCTACTATCACAAAAATATTTTCTTTAAAACACTCTTTCTCCTACTTTTTGAATGGATAGTTTTTGAATCTCAAAAATAAATAATGTATAAGGGAATACAAAATTGTGTGATTAAGATTTAAAATATTTTTTTAAATAAATAGTAGCGCCTTTGGCACGGATTTTGACCTTAGATATATATATATATATATATGGATGAGTTTTCAATGGTTACCTTCTTTTTCTACTCATTGATGGATACTGACAATAACTAATGCACATTGGTAAAATGTCAAATCCTTTAACCTGTTATAGCAGGTTAAGGTGACCTATTCTATTTTTATGTTTTTAATTAAACTTTAGGTGGTGTTTGGTTGAGATTTTAAAGTCAAGTTTTTAAAATTTTTACCAAAAAGTCAACTTTACTTCACACTTCTTAAATTACTTTACTTTCTCTCTCATAAATTTTTTAAAATACCATAACTTTAAATTCAAAAATCGGAATTAGATAAAAAATATATATTTGAAACCTAATCATCGAGATCTATAAAACAAGATTCATTGTTACTATTTTTTTAATTTTTTTTACCAATTTTTTGAATTAGTTGAAAAAATTTCAACAAAAATTAAATTCACTTTTTAAAACATGTTTTAAAATCTGAACCAAACAAGATTCCTTAAAGATTTTATTTGCCAAATAGACATAAGATAACTCAATTCCAAATTAAGATAAGTGTTTATGGGTGTTTTCGACATTTCAGTTTTATAGTTAATTAATAACATAAGTTTATGAAAAATAACACTTTCAAAATATATTTGACTTTGAATTTTTATCTCTATACAATATATTTACAAATTACATACAATTCAACTATTTTAATAACAATTTCAATTTAATCATTTTATTATCATTCGTGACAAATCATATTACAATAAAAATCTAAAGATTAATTTGAAGCATCTCATATAACTTGTGCTACAAGTTTTATTAGTCACTGTTCAACTAAATAATAATTTTAACACAATAACATAAAATAATATTAATAGAAACGTATTTTCTTAATTTAAAGTATTTCAAACAAACTCAACTTTTAATAATTTGATAAGATACAGAAGTATGCGTACGACTTCCTAAATAACACTTAAAATATATCTTATTTAGTATTAAATAATTAATTATTTGGTTCAATAATCAATGTGTTGTATTTGACAAACAAATTTTGTACCATTTTCAAAATTGAGAAGTATATCTACTAATTAAAATTAATTTATAATTGTACTAATTTAGATTACATTTTAATTTAGATTCATAATCGAAATCTACTTCCATTTTAATTTATTTTCTATTTCCTTTTAAGGTGCATTTGAATTATGTAATTGAATTTATCTTTAAAATTCATAAATCTATGATTAAAAAATTACATATTTGAAAGACAAGAGTTTAAAATTTTGTATTTACTTAACAAATACAAGGAAATTGATTTATAAATCTAAATATTATTTTGCTAAATTGTATATTTAGTTGATTAGTAAGCTATTTTTATTTTTTGACACCGTGGCGGAACTCATGCTTACACAAAATTAAGCCGTTTGATTCGACCCGCCCCTATTATAGTATTTCATTCCTTATAATATAGCGTAATTACCATGGGAAATGAGTGGATTTATGTGTACACTATTCACAACGAATTTATATTTAAAATAATAAAACTTGCACCAGGTTGGGATGTGTTTATATGCTTGTTGGGTTTGGGTTTGGGTTTGGGTTTGGACAACACACGACCCTTTGTCATCCTTCGTATTATTATTATAATTAATATTACAAATATATTTATAATAATAAAAAATATTAATTTGTTTAAGAATTAATTAATATTTTTTTGAACTTCGCAAGTTTGGGATCTATAAAGAACAACCATATCTCTAAAATTTGAAAGTTTTAACTTTAAGATAAGTATCAAATCTTATTATTTGAATATATTTATAAATCTTAAATCATAATTTCACACCAAACAAAAATATTTAGATTTGAGATTCCAAATATAAATCTCATGTTAAAATCTTCTCTCAAATCCACATTCCAAAAGTCTAAAACAGACTGGTGGAGTATAAAACGAATTCTTTATTATTTTTGTGTAAATTCCACTTTGACACGTGTAATTTACACAAAATTTATACAAGACGATTGGAGATAGTCTTATGTTCTTGGTTGACCTTTGTGATAAGATTTCGATCACATGTTCAAATTTAAAATCTTTGTTTGAGATATTTAGTTTGAATTTGAGCTTTTGTTATTTATATTTTTTTATTATTTTATTTTTTAACAGTTGTTATCTTTGATAAGGGATAGTTTTGAAAATGACTATCTTTTATTTATAATAAATTAATTTTTTTTTCATCGATTAAAAAGTTATCCCTGAAACTAATTCGAAAAATGGAATATCCTTTGTTAGAATGAGAGTAATTGATTTGTAATTTTTTTTAAAAAAAACCCATATTTTTATTTATTTAATTAAAGTAGATATACCTATTAATCTAATATATTTTTTAATATTAAATCATTAATAAAATAATATTTATAAAATTAAATCAATAATATTTTTTTGTTAGTTTATCTACACTTATGGATTAATTTAGCAGGCAATACTAATTAACTTAACAATGTAGATTAATTGCAAGATATTAATATAAATAAAATCACCCATTTTATATGCGTAAGGAATGGAGATATCCTGTATTGGAATTACAAAATCATGTAATGAATATCTAATTTATGATTCCTTAAAATTAAATAGAAAAAAAATGCTATGTCATCAGGTAACAACAAGTTACCTACTTAACCTTGCATTTAATACTTTGTACTTCTCCAATGTGCATTAATCATGTTAGCCAACTACATATTTGATCTCAACCATTGATTTTTCATCCAATGGATTAATATTACAATAACTATCCATGGGTAAAAAAATAAGTAACTACTGAAACCTCACCCATATATATGTCAGTATCAATGCATGAAATATGGGCTTCCTTTGTATATCATCCCAATATATTTAACTTATTTGTGATTTTCCTTCTGTGTGAATTTGACTTAGAAAAAATTGAATGGCTATCAGATGATGAAAGATTAGGCGGTTGTAGAGTTGCCCCATTTTCCTTGTCAACCTGCAATGAAATATTTTTTTTTTCAGCCATAGTTTCTTATTTTTTTCCAGAAATAAAATGATTTCCTTTTATTGTCGAGTAAAATAATTTAGAAGAAGTTTGAGTCAAATACCAATTTACATGTACTCGAGAATGAAAAACGCGTTGTTGAGTCCACATCCTTAAGAATAAATTCCAAAGTTGGTGTTTAGGGACCAAATGATCAATGGATCATAACAAATTTATTTCTAAATCCGTAGGCGGATTGCACCAAAATTCCCTATCAAATTTATCAAGGATAGGATTGTGCATAATTCAGACTTCTGGTAGGAAGTAATGTTATTTCTCCTCCAGAAATCTGGAAAAGGAGGTATCTGCACTATTTCTTCTCCAAAAAATAGTTGCAGTTAGTAATTGGTTGTATCTAAGTGAAGGTTATACTTCCTGAGATGTATAATCAAACAAAGTTAGGATTTTTTTATTTTTTTTATAGGTGCGTATAGTAATACATGGACTTTATAATTTTGTGTAAATATTTAAAGTCTGAGTTTGTTTTGTGGAAGTTTTTTTGTTGTTGTTGTTGTTGTTGTTGTTATTATTAATTTTTTTTTTCCTTATTACTAGTCTAGATTGAAATTATGGCTCCGACACTAGTTTCAAACCCTAGACACATGTGAAGAGAATGCGGCTAATATTTGTTTCTCTCTAAGAAAGTTTTATTTCTTTATTTTGAAGAAACAAGAAATAAAAATATAATTAGGCAGCCGCTATTTGTGCTCCAAAAAAATACTTAATAATATTTCACTTTTCGTTCGCCCAATAACAAGCGAGTAATTGCACGTTGCTAACTCGATGACAAGTGAGTATAAGCTTACATACTCGGTGCTTATGGTCGTAGTAAGACATTTTCAAGTTTATACTCGGTTCTCATGAAATGAGTAACGGGTACTTACTTACTTGTTATGGAGCAAATGAAAAATGAAACATTAACAAGTAAAAAGTGGTGTATAAATAGCCGCTACTTAAAATAAAAATAAAGAGAAACAGTAACACATACTATTCGATGACAACGGTTAGACCCGACAAACATAGGCAATAAGTGAAGTCCGTTAGAAAGCCCAAAAGCCAGCCGGTTAAAAATCATGGCTTTTGGTGTAGTGGAGGGACGCCATATATGTGAATGCAAACCTCATTTCAACAGGGTCCTTATTATATTATATATATGTATATTCTAATGCGTACAACTAATTAACAGATTCTAAGGATCACAGTGACCTTTTTTAAGGATGGAAAAATATACCCCTCGTGCAAAAATGGTGCATGTGAAATGACTTGTTTGGATCTTACCCATCAACTTGATTTTTTGATTCCATCCCAGCAAAATCTGAAAGATCTTGAATTTCGATCAAGAAATAAGTCTTAAAATTAAAATTTCCTATCGATCGTTTGGTTTGATATTTCCAATAGAGAAAGCTGCAACCAGTATGACTTTCAAAATTTCGAATATGATAAACAACTTAATTAATTTGGCAAGGGTTGTTTTCCTGATATGATATATGCCACAACTATAATCATTTGAACCATCTTGTAACTGCATATTAACATCTTTGGCTCTGGAATGTATTCCAAACAAGTGTGGAGCACCATCCAAAGGCCGCCCGGGTTGTCTCCGATCACTTCTAAAATTTTCTCGATAAACTTTTGATCAAGTGAGGCCTACAAATTGCAATGTAAATCGCTTAGCAAGTAGAACAAATATGTCACTAAAAAAAAATACAAATTCTAGCAGGAAAATAAACAAAAACATGTCTTAAAAAAGCAGTTAAAAATTTTGTAGTACGCATATACTTGGTAGTTCTACGTTCCTAATATCCTAAAAATCCAACCCCTGTGATTCCAAACGCATTGAATTTGTTAAATAGTTGGCTGAAGTGTTAAATAAAGTAGAAGAAAATAGTAGTACATGGTCTTCATTCTAATGCCTACAACTAATAGGCTGTTAGGTTCATGGTGACTCTCTTTATTGATGGAAAAATATCTCAAACTCATGCAAAATTGGCGCATACGAAATGACTTTTTGGAACTTACCCATCAACTTAATTTTTCAATTCCATCCGAGCAAAACTACAAGTCTGGAGGCTATTTTGGATTCAAGTATCAACACAAGTTCGTCGAGACAACATGTGCAAACAGCATAGTCCTTCGATTATAATTAATGAGATCTTTGACTCTTTGATTGCTTTCACCAATAATCCAAGCTTAATACACTCTCCCCTGTCTATACCAAAGCTGTATAAAGGTGATGGGTAAAGTTTGTACACGTGTACTTATCTCTAATGCTCAAGAAGAATAAACACATATCATAACTATATATGTACAAGTAGAAGAAGCGGCTTCTCAGGTTCTCACAATAGCCATCAATGCGCTACGAAATAAATGATATTGAAGGATATAACCAGTAGTAATGCAGAGTATAAAAACATTAAATTTGGAAGAAAAGAAAGTTTAATATATAGGTATATCTTTCATACAAAGGACGATATTTTTATTAACATAATGGATTTTTTTTTCCCCAAAATTACCTGGGTTTTGAGCTAGGTTTGAATTCAAACTTTTGTTTAAGAAAGTAACCGGAAGCATGTGGTAGTAACTAATATAATATTTTGGTTACATAAAGGCTTGTTGTTGTATATAAACTTTTGTTTAAGAAAGTAGCTGGAAGCAAGGTTTGCAAGTTGTCCCATTTTTCTTCACCTACTGTCCACAGTCGTCCACTTTATCATTTGTTTATCTTCTCTGGAAGTCTTCATTGACTCGATCTATCCTCCATCTTAATTATTCACAACCAAAATTTGACTTCTTCTTGAATATATATAATTGCTTCAAGTTAAGCTTGCGAACTCCATCATTTCATTTCATTGCCAAAATCTATCTTTCTCCAGATAATATAATGGTCGACATAAAATCTCATGAAACCTCTTCTTTAACTCCTTACCATGTGTTTTTGAGCTTTAGAGGTGAAGACACCCGTTATACTTTTACTGATCACCTCTATACAGCCCTAGTTCAACATGGATTCCGCACGTTTAGAGACAACGACGAGATGCATAAGGGTGAATATCTAAAGTCAGAATTAGAAAAATCGATTGCTCAGTCAAAGAGTTCGATCGTTATCATCTCGGAGAACTACGCATCTTCCACATGGTGCCTTGACGAACTTGTGATGATTCTCGAACGAAGGAGGACCTCTGGGCATGTGGTTTTACCTATCTTCTACCATGTGGATCCATCCGAAGTTCGGAAGCAAACAGGTAGGACAGCAGATGCATTTGCAAAATACGAAGAGCAATGTGAGGAAGCAATGGATTCGGAAGGAAAAAGAAAATGGATGGAAAAGATAAAACGGTGGAGATCAGCACTTGCAGAAGTTGCTGACTTGATTGGGGAGCACATGGAAAACCACCAAGTTGATGGGTACACATAAGTTTCTCATTAATCAGTTAATTATCTAACTGTATATATATATCTGCCATATACTATAGCATTCGACATACTATGTTTTTAACCTTAATTTGACCGGTACATGCATTTTTATGGGTATTTTCGTTATTCTTGATTATGCTATGAGCATATAGTTAACGGAACCCTGACGTAGTATACAGGTGAAAGTGCTGGAGAGCAGAAATTAAACATATTCAAGGTTAAATGTTCTGAAATTTGAACAGAGTGCAATGGAGTGTCCAAGTGTGGGTATGAGTGCAACCCCAGTGCGCATTATATAAAAAGATTAGGAGCTTTAAGCTCCCAAGGACTAGTTCCATGCCAAGCCAAATTATTGTTTTCAACATCTTGCTCCCAATTAATTCCTAACTTAATAAGGAATCAGGGGTACCTTATTTCCTACTATGTTCGTCCTAATTAAATTAAGTAGAAACTGAAACGAGAATTTGTGAACCATCAGGAAGTCTGTTACAGTGAAGGTTCCGCTGGTTTGCCTTCCCTAAAAGTTTGGTCACTTCTATAAGAATTTGTACTTTAATTATAGTCTCGGTATATCTAATTATCTACCATTTTTACACAAATCTTGCATGTTCAAATATCTTAAAATATTGCTAGAGAACAATTTTTTTATAAGAAGTACAAACTTTACACAAAACAAGAATATACAATATTGTTGTAGATATTCTTACAAAATGTTTTTCAGTTCACATGGTCATGAAAAAATTAATGTGGATTTTAGATACATTGTTGTAGTTAAATTATACTATATATATATTACTATTGACTAATAATCATGTTATTATCGAATGTTATATATATATATAATACTCAAAAAATAGAATTAGCTATAATACTCCATGACTTATTAATATTAAAAAAAAGTTATTATTAAAACTAAAATGGTACGTACTGCTAAATTGTTAATACTTGAGTTGTTATTTTATATATTAAGTAAAATATTCCTATAAATTTATTTTTTAGTACAGTTGCACATTGTGCAGGGTTACATATATTAAGTATAATATTACTATAATTTTATTTTTTAGGACAGTTGCACATCGTGTAGAGTTACATATATATTAAGCATAATATTACTATAAATTTATCTTTTAGAACACTTGCACATTGTGTAGAGTTACATATATACTATACCAGTCCCCTTCTGGTGCGCATTACTGTTGCGCACCAGTCCGTACGCATTGGGCGTTTTGGCCCGCTTCCCGATGGAATTTTTTGATGAAATTTTGTATGTTTTTCAAGAACATCTCCACCAAATTTCATCAAAAAATTAAGTATAACTACGTGATTACTGGATTTTATATATCTATTTCTGGACCAGTTTTTTTCAATCACGTAGTTAACCTACGGTTGAATTTTTTGATGAAATTTGGTGGAGATGTTCTACACACGATGAATTTCATCAAAAAATTCCATGCCCAATGCGTACGGACTGGTGCGCAACAGTTGCGCACCAGAAAATTACCCTATACTTATAATAATATAAATATTTATGTCTTAAAAAAATGTTGGAAGCCAAAAACAAACCACTACAATTACTCATATTCTATGCGAAAAAAGATGAGAAACTATACTATCAATTAAGAATAGAGAAAAGATCCTATGGGGTTGGCGTAGTGGTTCATTAGGTCCCCGTGAGGGACGATCTATTTAGCGGGACATCGGTGTTTGAATCCTTCTAAGTATAATTGATAAAAAAAAATAAAGGCAAACTTTTGAATTACTTATTTTATCCTCGAACCTTAAATCTTTGACAAAGTGATATGTTAATCACTTAACATCTTTGTTTTATATTTTTATTTGAACTAGATATATCTAAATAGCACACACATTATATATATATATATGTATAAGTCGGTATCAATACATGAAATATGAGCTTCCTTCTTATATTATCCCAATATAATTAACTTATTTGTGATTGTCCTTCTAGGTTAGTTTGACTTACCAAAAATTGAGTGGTTATCAGATTAAAAGGCGATTGTATATATATATATATATGTCAGTATCAAACTTTTGTTTAGCAAAGTACCTGGAAGTATGCGGTAATAACTAATATAACATTTTAATTACATAATTTTTTGTTTAAGAAAGTAACTGGAAGCATGATTTGCAAGTTGTCCCATTTTTCTTCACCTACTGTCCAAAGTCTTCCAATTTATCATTTCCTTATTCTTCTCTGGAAGTCTTCATTGACTCGATCTATCCTCCTCCTTAATTATTCTTGGGTGCACCATCATTTCATTTCATTGCCCAAATCTATCTTTCTCCGGATAATATAATGGTCATTGTAAGATCCCACGAAACCTCTTCTTCAACTCCTTATCATGTGTTTTTGAGCTTTAGAGGTGAAGACACACGTTATACGTTTACCGATTACCTCTATAAAGCTCTAGTCCAACATGGATTCCGCACGTTTAGAGACGATGATTAGATGCAGAAAGGTGAATATCTAAAGTCAGAATTAGAAAAGAAATCTCTTAGTCAAAGAGTTTGATCATTGTCATATCAGAGAACTACACGTCTTCCACGTGGTGCCTTGATGAACTTGTGATGATTCTCGAACGAAGGAGGAACTCTGGACATGTGGTTGTTAGAACATATATTGATTATTTTATTGTGGAAAACGGAAATACAAAATAAGGAAAAACTTATCGATCGAGGCTTGTGTAAATACAATCTCCTAAGGTGAAAATTGCCCGCTGAAATCGATGATGTCAGCCTTCAAGAGCAGACACCTCCCAGGATTCAACGACCTAAGGTTACTACCGGCAACTATAGAACCCTAATGGAACTCTTAAAGTACTCTAATGAATTATATAAAAATAGTGAAGAATAAACAATGAAAGACTGTTTTCTATATTTTTCTCTATCAGAGAAACCAACTATGTATAGAAACACACAATGGCATGGACGTGGGGATAGAAGTGTGTTACATAGAAGGCGCAACCTCCCCAACGTCTCAAAAGACATGGTCAAACACTTATCTAATTAAAACTAAAATTAGCTTAATTTATAAAATGATTAAATAGTAAAGATATTGGAAATTTCAAAGAAGCCCAAAGCCCTTATCAAAACCTTAAATAATATATGTAGTAAGTGGGGTTTGAACCAAGTCTATTCAAGCCAATTCTCTCAAGCCTCTCCTCTCCCACTTGATACACTCTCTAAACTAATTAATTCATTCAACTTATGTATGTATCTATATACAAAAATCCCCCACATGTATGAAATAATAATAAAATAAAAAAGGAATAATATATTGGAGGACATCAAAGTTGTGTATAGGTGAAGGTGTCATTTGACTTGAACCTTAAATGCATGTTGATTTGTCGAGTTTATCAGTTTAAACAGTGAACTTGAGTCTTAAACTGTTAAGTTGTAAGCATAAACTAAGACGGCATATCACACACACACACACACACACACACTTCTGTCATCATCATTGAGTTCCCACGGTTGTGCTCATTTCGGCCATGAGCAAGTCCCATGTTTCATGAGTGCTCTAGAGAATCAACCAACATTCTCATAGGAAGCGGCCTCACTTCCACACTCATATAGGTGCTTCTATCATGAATGTATTGTGTCTATACACTCCACTAGTGATTAGCTATAGAAAGCATTAGGAGTCAAAGACTTGGCCTCATGTCAGCACAGATAGTACTATTACATCATAAGGATATGATAGAGCAATTGAATTGCTACTGTAGTACCCCCATAATCATTCAATTAACTTGTTTTCCCATTGAACTTATGTCATGGCATCTCCAATCAAATAGGCTGAGTTTCCATTAATGATGATTTATTCTTCTTTAGGCTTTAGCCCCATCCCCCTCGATGTTTTATGGACCAGTTCTCTAGCTAGACCTTTAATGAAGGGATCCACCAAGTTATCTTTCGATCTCAAAAAATCAATGGCTATGATCCCATCTTTCAACAACTATCGCACAGTGTTGTGTCTCCTTGGAATGTGTCTAGACTTCCTATTGTAATTTGAATTTTGGGCCCTTTAGATAGCAGCCTGACTATCACAATGTATTGGGACGACAGGAACTAGTTTAGACCATAATGTAACATCAATTAGAAAATGCCTTGACCATTTTGCTTCCTCACTAGCTTTATCTAAAGCTATAAATTCTGCCTCCATTGTTGATCTTGCTATGCAAGTTTGTTTGGCAGATTTCCATGACATAGCACCACCTGCTATAGTAAAAACATACCCGTTGGTAGACTTAGATTCATTAGTATCTAAAATCCAATTAGCATCACAAAACCCTTCAAGCACCACATGATAGGAACTATAATGGATGCCATAATTCAAAGTATATTTCAAATACCTCAAAATTTTAATTAGAGCATCCCAATGCTCATTATTGGGGTTACTAGTATACCTGCTTAATCTCCTTACTACATAAGCAATATTAGGTCTAGTACAATTTATAATATACATTAAACTACTAATAACTCTAGAATAATCAAGAGCAGAAATATCAGGACTTGTATTTTTCCTTAAATGGCAACTAGAATCATAATGAGTTTTAGCAGGTGTACAATCAAACTATTCAAACTTCTTTAAAACTTTCTGAATATAATGCGATTAAGATAAAACAATTCCACTAGAGTTTTTCATAATTTTAATACCAAGAATCACATCAGCAACACCCAAATCTTTCATAATCAAGAGCAGAAATATAAGGATTTCTTTAGTCTACACACCTTTAAAAAGAAATATAGTTTCAAAAAATTCAGCATCTCTACATTCTAAAATATTATTTTTATCGATAAAAGGGTTTTTAGACTCAACCAATAAAAACCTTTAAGCATTGCTATTTTTCACATAACCAACAAATTCACAGTCAATGGTTTTAGGTCCAAGTTTGGTCCTTTTAGGTAATAGAACCGCAACTTTAGTAAGGCACCCCCACACTTTGAGGTATTTAAAAGAAGGTAGTCTATTTTTTTCACAGTTCATAAGGTGTCTTGTCCATTTTCTTAAAAGGAATTTTGTTCAAAATATAGCATGCAGATAAAAGGCTTCCCCTCCCCCACATATTAAAAGGCAAATAAGAAGTGTCAAGCATAGAATTCACCATATTCTTAAGTATTCTATATTTACGTTCAGCCACACCATTAAATTGAGGAGAGTAAGGGGGAGTAGTATACCATTATCTTCACAAAATTTGTCAAATAAACCAGTTTCATATTCTCTTTTTCTATCTGACCTAAGGACTTTAATACGGTGTTCTAACTGATTTTCTACCTCAGTTTTGTACGAAATAAATTTGGAAAGGCATTCATCTTTACTTTTCAGTAGATACACATTGCAAAACTTCGAGTAATCATCAATAAAAGTTATAAAATATTTATTACGACCTTGTGTCACATAACCTTTAAGATCGCACACACCAGAATGAATAAAACTAAGTATAATAGAATTTCTGTCTACTTTAGGATAAGGTTTCTTAGCATATTTTGACTCCACACAAATTTCACATTTTGAATCCAGAGATGTATTAGACTTTGGCATATTGCCAAAAAAACATCAGTATTTTAGTAGAAGCATTATTCACATGTCCAAGTCTAACATGCCACGTATCAATGGTGTCAATCAAGTAGGCAGAAGTAGAAACATTCTTATTATCAATGACATAAACATTCAGTTTAAATAAACCCTGATCAGCATAGCCTTTCCCAACAAAAGAGCCCCCCCTTAAAAGAATAACATTGTCACTCTCAGACAAAATGTTAAAGCCTTTTTTAACAAAAACAAAACCAAAAACTAGATTATTCCTAACATCAGGAACATATAATACATCCTTTAGGGTCAAGATATTATCAGACCTAAGCTTTAGAAAAACTGTTCCTTTCCCTTCCACTTTGGAGGTGGCTGAGTTACCCATATACAAAAATTCTCCCTCACTAGCAGGAGTGCAGGAAAAGAATGCACCTCTAGTGCAACAGATGTGTTTGGTAGCACTAGAGTCTACCCACCAGTCTGTCTTATTGCTGATTAGACTGACCTCTGTCACCACAACAGAAAAGTTCCCTTCTTCAGTCAAATTGGCCTGGTTCTTGACTGTTGCATCGGTTTTTTTGTGTCTGCACTCCTTTGCAAAATGACCTATTTTGCCACAAATAAAGCAGTAGAGAGAGCTGTAGGCTTTAGTCTTAAACTAAGTTTTAGAATGAGAGTTCTATTCGTCAACCTTCTTGCTGCTTGACTTGTGTTTATGATCATATGGTTTGTGACCATGTTTCTGGCTGTTGGATCTGTGATCATTCGGTGACTTTCCTTTAATCAAATTAGCTTTGAAATTATGTTCTGCGAATGTTTCCTTCAGCTCAGATTTCTTGTTATCTTCTTCAATGCGGATTGGCATTGTCAGGTCCTGCATGCTCATCTCTTTACGTTTATGTCTCAGTCCATTCTTGTAATCCTTCCACTACAGTGGAAGTTTTGCAATAATTGAAGACACCCGAAAACCTTCAAAGATCTTATAGCCTTCAGCCAAAAATTCATGAAGAACAATCTGCAGTTCATCAACTTGAGAAACCAAAGATTTATTATCCTCCATTTTGTATTCCAGAAATTTTACCACAACAAACTTTTTGGTACCTACATCTTCTGTACCATATTTTTTATCAAGTGGATCCATCCGAAGTTCGGAAGCAAACAGGTAGGAGAGCAGACGCATTTGCAAAATACGAAAAACAATGCGAGGAAGAATCGGATTCGGAAAAAAAAAGAAAATGAATGGAAAAGATAAAACGGTGGAGATTAGCACTTGCAGAAGTTGCCGACTTAATTGGGGAGCACTTGAAAGACCACCAAGTTGATGGGTACACATAAGTTCCTCATTATTCATTTCATTATCTATATGTAGATATATATATATATCTGCCATATACTATAGCATTCCACATACTATGTTTTTAACCTTAATTTGACCGGTACATGCATTTTTATGGGTATTTTCGTTATTCTTGATTATGCTATGAGCATATAGTTAACGGAACCCTGACGTAGTATACAGGTGAAAGTGCTGGAGAGCAGAAATTAAACATATTCAAGGTTAAATGTTCTGAAATTTGAACAGAGTGCAATGGAGTGTCCAAGTGTGGGTATGAGTGCAACCCCAGTGCGCATTATATAAAAAGATTAGGAGCTTTAAGCTCCCAAGGACTAGTTCCAAGATTGGGGAGCACTTGAAAGACCACCAAGTTGATGGGTACACATAAGTTCCTCATTATTCAGTTCATTATCTATCTGTTATTGTGAAGGTTCCGTTGGTTTGCCTTACCTAAAAGTTTGGCCATTCCTATTTGACTTTTCCAAATTTAAAGAAAATACAAGGTGACAACCTAATCAATAGACAAGAGTATTATTAAAAAAGGAACTTGACTCTTAATTTGGGATGATACCATTCTATTATTTTTTTTGTTGTTTTTGTTTTTATTATTGTCACTTCTACAAGAATTTGCATTTTAATTATAGTATCATCTCTGTATATTTAATTATTTACCATTGTTATATAATTCAATTGAACTTGTAGGCATGAATCCAAATTTATCCGCAAAATTATAAAAGATATTGAAGTTAATGTGAGACGCACACCCTTACATGTTGATCCATACATAATTGGGATAGACTCTCAGGTCAAAAAGATAAATTTGTGGCTGCAAGATAGGTCAAATGAAGATAGAGTACGTGCTATTTGTGGGATGGGCGGCATTGGAAAAACAACCATCGCGAAAATTGTCTATAATCAAAACTTTGATAGTTTTGATGGTAGTAGCTTTCTGGCAAACATCAGGGAAGTGTCAAAACAACCTAATGGTTCACTTCGCTTACAAAGACATCTTCTATCAGATATTTCCAAAAGGGAACACGGAAAGATACATAACCATCATGTAGGGCTCACAAATATTAGAAATCTTGTATTTTCTAAGAGGGTGCTTCTCGTTCTTGACGATGTGGAAGAGGTGGATCCACTATATGACGTACTCGGAAGGCCAGATTGGCTTTTTCAAGGAAGTAAAGTAATTATAACTACTAGGCATGAGGGGATGCTACAACCTCATCAGATGTTTAGTGTTGAGAAATTAGATCAAGATGGATCGATTAAGCTCTTCAGTTTCAATGCCTTCGGAGAAGATTTTCCTCCCGAAAGTTACACAGTGCACACAAAAAAGGCAGTACAAATTTGTGAAGGGCTCCCGTTAGCTCTTAAAGTCATAGGTTCTTCTTTGTCTCAGAAAAAAGAAGATGAATGGGTCCACGAATTAACAAAATTGGAATCAATACCTTCGAGGAAAATTCTGAACATACTTAAAATCAGTTATGACTCTTTACCAGATGTCTATGATAAAAGTTTATTCCTAGATATTGCTTGCTTCTTTGTTGGAAATATCGATGAAGATTACGCAATCAAAATACTAGAGAAAAGGGATCCTCTTGTAAAGATTAGAATTCAAAATTTAATAGATCGTTGTCTCTTAACAATTGATCACCGTAAGGTGTTGAAGATGCATCGACTAATTCAAGACATGGGAAGAGAACTTATTCAGGAAGAATCACGCGAGGCTGGAGAGCGTAGTAGACTATGGCATCATCAGGATGCCTTTGATGTACTGGACTCTAACACTGTAAGAAGCATATCATTTGTTTGTGTTTCTTAGTTTGCATGTATTGTAATAATTGATCCTCTTTTTTTCATGTTGTTCTCTTAATAGGGCACAGAAGCAATTGAAGGCCTTACCCTTGATATGCATATGTTGAAGGAAGATGGCAATCATGGAAAGCGCAACTATGAGGAATTTCATGATAAATCAATATTGTCGATGTATGCCAGTTCATTAAAGCGACGTTTTCTTAACTGCGACTATAGGCAATCACTAAGCACAACTATAACAAGTCGAAATGATTTATACTTGAGGACCGATGCATTTAAAACTATGAGAAAGCTAAGGCTACTCATGCTCAATTATGTACAACTTACGGGAAGCTTTGACAATTTCCCGAAAAGATTAGTATGGTTATCTTGGCATGGATTTCCGTTAAAATCTATTCCAGTTGAATTCCCCTTAAAGAAATTGGTTGCTCTTGACTTGAGTCACAGTAGATTAGAACAAGTTTGGCTAGAAACCCCGGTACGATATTTTATTTTATTTTGTTTTGTTTTGTTTTTCTTCTTTTCTAAATTTATGGTGATGATATACGTATATATAGATTTAATGGTCATTTTTCATTCGTTGCAGTTTCTTGGATCATTGAAGATTTTAGATTTGAGTTATTCTGAATGGCTTGCAAGAACCCCCAACTTTTTACGCCTCCAAAACCTTGAGAGATTAATTCTTAAAGGCTGTGTGAGTTTGGTTGAGGTTTGTGAATCCATCGGTAACCTCAAGATGCTTGATTTACTCGATCTACAAGATTGCAAAACTCTAAGGAAGCTTCCTGGAAACATTGGCAACTTAGGATCTCTAAAGACTCTAATAATATCAGGTTGCGATATTGGTGACTTGCCAAGTGAGATGAGAAATATGCAATCATTAGAAGTGCTTAATGCTGATGGGATTGTCATAAACCCGTTATGCAGTAGCAATGAGGAGGTCAAATGGTGGGAACGGATTGGTTGGTCAATGGTAGCAACACCAAGGAAAGGTCCAGAGACTATATGGGATTTCTTACCATGCTCTTTGAGAGAATTAAGTCTGTCCATGTGCAATCTATCTGATGACGTATTCCCCAAAAATTTTAGTTATCTATCGTCATTATATCAGTTGGACTTGAGCTATAATCCATTACGTAGACTACCGAATTGTATCAAAAACCTTAGCGGGCTAGGCAAACTTTTTATACTTGGATGTCCTAAGCTTCGAGTACTTGAGCTTAATGATTTATCAGGGAAATTGCTTATAGAAGCAACATATTACAAATCGCTGGAAATCATAATGTCTCTAAATAGGATGGTTCATGTCTTGTCACCTTATTGCTATAAGTTGTTAGAACTACAAGACTGTTTCAAGAAAGGAAACACAACAAACACCAAATGCATGATCGCAACAATAAGCCATACTACTAGCATCAGGAGTGAGAATATCCAGGTGCCCTCTCTCCCCTCTCTCTATATATATATAATTTATAATAATTCCTTACCTTTAGGTATGCGGTTAATAATTAACATTATGATTCATGTGGTGCAGGGAATATTTGAGTATAGTGTATTTAGCATATATCTTTGCAACGAGGCAATTCCAACATTCACAGGTGAAAAGTGTGAGGGTTCATCATCAATATGTTTTACTATACCTTGGCTTCCTACTCATAGAATCCAATACTTGAATGTGTGGTGTAAGTTCAACTATATAAATTTAAAAAGACCCATGCTATTGGTTAAAATTGAGAATAAGACAAAGGATTTAACCTGGATACACCGCTCCACCTACGTTCCAAGATTTCACAATATGAGATGGTTAAGCACGGGATGGTTGAGCAAATGGAAGTTTGGGAATGAGTTGGAGGCTGGAGATGAAATTATTATTACATTTTATTTTAGTAATGATAATGTGGTAGTTAAGGAGTGCGGCTACAAAATTTTGTATTATGACCCAGAAGAAGAAGAAGAAAAAGAAGGAGGGAAGGGAAGTACCTCAACCATTGATGAGTCACATCATCAATTACCGACACTCCAGTTAGGCAGAGGAACGCACTTCAGCTATGGACTTTTAATTATTGAGGAAGATCCCAATTAAGATTATTAATTCCTGAGAAGTTTATAGTAAACATTGTTGATTCAATGGTTTGCGCCTTCCACCCTTCTATTTCATTTCGCATTTACTAAGCAATCGATTAATTTTTGTAAAAAGAAAAAAATACGAAAGGAAGATTATTTAGAATTTTAGATGATGAATGCAACTCTATAAAATCTAAAGTAGATTTAGTCCCTTATTTTAGGTAAAAATCACCGGCTGATAGAACAAGCGTAGGTATACCTGTCAATGGATCAAATTTTGATCCGAATTTGATGTATTTTATTGAATATATATGGGTTTAAAATTTAATTCAATAATCTAATTATCCTCCGAATCCGCTAGCCCGATAGTTTAATAGAACAAATATGACTTTAGGCATATTCGATCCGTTAAAAATCTCATCCGAATTTATATAATATAATTTAACATTATAATTTATATTCACTACATATACTTAATATATGTGTATATATATCAAGTTGATTGAGCTGAATTATCGTTTGTGTCTTGGAGGCTGGAGCACTCATTCTATTTTCTAATTTGCTTAAAAATAACTATGTTACTAGAGTTTAAAATGAAAATTATAAGTTGAAATGTAAGGGATTTGGGAAGTAGAAATAAAATAAGAGTAATTAAAGAACTTTTGTGTAAAGAAAGACCCGACATAGTAATATTGCAAGAAACTAAAAAAGAAATAATTGATAGGAAATTGGTGGGTAGCACTTGGGGTATTAGATTCAAAGAGTGGGCTTACTTACCATATGTCAGGAGGTCGGGAGGTATATTGGTTATGTTGGATTCTAAAACTGTTAGGGGTGTTGAGGTCTTATTGGGAGTTTTTACGGTCTCGGTCAAACTTAGTCCAGTGGGAGGGAGTACAGTTTGGTGGTTTTCGGGAATATACGGACCATGTAGATCTAAGGAGAGATCGGAATTTTGGGAGGAATTAGCGAGCCTGTATGGATATGTGGTGAGTGTTGCTGTGCAGGATGGGATTTTAATGTGGTGAGATTCCTATCAGAAAAGTTGAATGGTGGTAGAATCACTCGTAGCATGAGAGATTTTGACACGTTTTATTAGAGAGACTGGTGTGAGAGATACAACACTTAATAATACGAAGTTCATGTGGTCAAATATGAGAAAGCAATTGGTTTGTTCAAGGATAGATAGGTTTCTTTTTTCAGAGGGCTGGGAGGATATTTTTAAGTCAAGTAGGTAAGAAGCTCTAATGCGAGTGACATCGGATCAGTGCCCAATAATTTTGAATACTGATAGTTTTCAATGGGGAGCTACTCCATTCCGGTTTGAAAACATGTGGTTAAAGGAGAGAGGCTTCAAGAAGGAATTCATAAATTGGTGGGAGAATTGTGAATGTCAATGGTGGGAAGGATACAAATTCATGAGAAAGTTAGAGATAGTTAAAAATGAAATTAAAAGTGGAATAGAGTAGTGTTTGGCTATATTAGATTGGAAAAAAATGCGGTGACAAAAAGAATTGGAGAATTGGATGACCTTGATGCTTTAGGCAACATGGAGGATAATGAAATAAGAGAAAGAGGATATTTAAAGAAGAGATTGGATGAGTTGATTATTAAGGAAGAAACGTCTTGGTATCAAAAGACAAAAGTTAAAGGAGTCATTGAGTGGGACAATAATTCTAAGTTATTCCATAGAATTGCTAATGGGCTCGAATTTATGGGAGAAGTTGAAAAATAAGTTGAGAATGTGGTTAGATTAACTATTATTTTTTGACTTTTTTCATAGAAAAAATTTCTTTGGGGGTGAGGAATAAAAAAAATTCACAAAAAATAAAGAAGGATGGAAGACATATATATAGGGGGCTATTATTTACAGCCTCCAATTTTGTCACTAACACCACCTTTGTCACAAACACCCCCCTCATGTCAATTTTTAGTCACTAACACCCTCCACGCAATTAAAAGTTAATACAAACATTAATTAAAAATAAAACTACTTAACATTGAAAAAGAAAGAAGTCATTTACGTCTTTCACCCAATGACAGATGAGTGGATTCACACACATTCACCCCACATCAGGTGAATGTGTTGTAAGTGACTCGCCTAAGAACACACACTCGTCTCACATGGGGTGAGTGTGTCTGTACACACTCGCCTTATTTGAGGAGAGTTGTAACTAGATTACTCTCTTTATATAAAGCGAGTCAAGACTGGACAGAACCCGTTTTATACTCTGTTTTGGGGATTACATCTTTGCTTCAATTTGAATGTTGTAGAATGATGTATGAAAGCTAATATACACATTAATACACCAATAATAACAATTATAATACATCTTTGGCTTCATTTTGGAGTGGAATTTTACCACCAACTTTTTCTTGAACTTCTTCTTTCTCCACCATCTCATGAACAATGCTTCTTATTTTTCATAATCCAAACTTCAAACTTCCCACCAATAATGTTTATGCTTCGATTTAGTTGTGATTTCTTAATTTTGAGAGCTCAAATGATAAAGACGTGAGTATCTTCTCTCTCTGTCGTCTTACTTGAAGCAATGGAATGTGATTGTGAATGGGGTGGGGGGGGGGGGGGGGAGAAATGGGAGATATAGGTTTAATTATTTGGGTTAATGTTAGATTAGTTTATTAAAATGAATAAATACATAGGTTAATGTTTTAACCATTGGGTAAATAAGTTAAGTGATGGTTAAGTGAGAGGGTGTTTGCGACAAAAAAGTGGGTGTTGAAATGTGTTTTTTAATCAAATTATAGATGGTGGTGTTAGTAACAAAATTGGGGGTGTAAATAATAGCCCCCTATATATATACTCATAAAAATAAGAGCATCTCACATCATATCTCAACTTATTTTCTAACTTCTCACACAAATTAGTTGTTTTTTCTATCATTTTCCATGTTGATTTCAAATGGATCCTTAATCTTTCTTTATATTAATAGGAGGGAATGGAAGACACAACGGCGGATTTAGGGGTGGGGGCGGTTGTGATTTGTAGCCCATGCCAAGGTTTTTTTTTAATTAGAATATTAACAATAGGTTTAGCCCAACCCCATTACAAAATATCAGTTTATTACTCGTAGAAAGGCTAATCATACATATTTTCTTGTAGTTTAAGTGGGTAATATATCTTATATTAATGGTGAGGTCTTGAATTCGAATCCCCATCTAACATTTTCTCATGCCTTTTTAGGTATTTACAATCAATTTTAAATACCAATTGAAGTTAAATTTGTAACTAACATTAAATATTGATTATGATTAAGTTATTGTTAAGTTTTAAAGTTTCAAAGTTACTAATATTAAAATTTTCATGATAAAGTTTGAAATTATTATTATTATTTTTTTTGGATGTGTCCCTTTTACATGGCTTACCTTTCACAGGAATTCGAGATCCAGCCTTGGGAAGATAGCAAGCATAACAAGTGGCGAGCTATAAATTTTTGAATAGGGTTCTTATGTGTAAGTGTAATCTGTTTTAGGGAAGTGTTGGTTGTTCTGGATTTTGGCTTTTTTTTTCTGTTCGGTTGTGCTAGAGTGTAGATCTTTTAGTGTCTCTTTCCCAAAACATGAGGGTAACTCTGTTGCTCACGCACCAGCAAAGTTTGTTGTATCTACAAAAGAATTTGTAGTTTTGAGAGCAGCCTCTCCTTTGTGGATTGAGGAAACTCTCCAATTTGATGAAGTTTCTCTTTTTAGTGAATGAATCTTCAGTTTTCCTAAGAAAAATAAAATAAAATAACAATATTTTCTTCGGATTTTGTGTAATGTTGGTGGACATCTTGTTCTACCTCAGTTGGTACTTCTTTTTGGTTTAGTAATAATATTTTATTTCTCATCACAAAAAAGCTATAAATAAAAAAATATTATTGTATGCACTTTCTCATTGTTGAAATATTTATTCATTTAGAGTTCATTTGGTTGTCCTCCAATTCACGAATTGGACAATTTAAAATTGCTTATTTTGTGAATTATCTAATTTGAGTGTTTGGTTGCAAAAATGAATTAGTATATAAAGTCACAAATTATAAAGTTAGGCAGGTGAGTCTTAATTCTATTAGCCAGCAACCTGGAGATTAATCTACAAATCACAATATTTCATAAACTAATTGGACGGGACTGAGTGACCTCATCAAGATTGTTACATTTGGGAATGAGAACAATACATGTGTAATTAATTTCACCTAGGAATTGGGAATGTTAGGAAACTATAATACCCATTGCATAATTTTGATCCGTCCTGACAATATGCCAACACTTTCGGAAGAAAACAACCAGCATATCATCAGGCCTGGAGCTTCATAGGGGTGTATGGAAAATAAGTAGAGTGTACCTCATTACTGTTGAGCTACCAGAGGAGAGTGTTGTTCATTTCATTGCTTTTGTCACCCGCGAATCCAGCTCATCTAGGACGGACCGGAGGTCAGTATCTTAGGGCCTGCAAAATTTGTTGCTGCACGTCTTACTAACCCAAGATGGCATTCTTTTGTTCTGCTGTAGACCGCTGAAACCGCACATCAGTGCTCCACTCTGTATCAGTAGCTTCTGCACATTATTGCCTTTCTTCAAACCAGAACTTTTTTGTTTGCCTCCAATTTACATCACTGAGCCCCTCTTGTTAGAATTGAGCACAATTGCAGCATTTGTGCAAGAAAAGGTGTATCATTTAGCTTTCGGGAAGGTGTCCAACCAATCAGAAGCCCACGTGAAACTCATAGAATTCCATGTGACAGAAATCCTGCGTGAATCCAACTCATTGAAAATCTTACTGGCAGTTTCAATGCTCCTAACACTTGGCATACATGTCAAGAGGTGGTGTCTTCACAAAACAATTCATCAGCATGCCCTTATTATCAAGCATTTTCACAAGTGATTATGCAAGGCAAGGATCACTACGAGACGAAGAAGACAATATGACAGCAAGCCAAGTTGTCTCATCGGGTTAAACCGAAGCATTCATCATGTCATTGAACAATTCTACATCTTCCTCTGCAAACCCATTTCGGGCAAAACCAGATGACACCGCATTCCACAAGGCAACTCTTTTATCAGGCATTTGATTAAAACACCTCCTCGCACTCTCTAAATCTTTAACTTTCGAGTACCCGGTAACCATCGCAGTCCAAGTAATGGCATTCTTTTCCAGCATCAGATCAAACAACCGATGAGCTTTGACTTCTTTTCCCCAATTTCCAATGCCGAGAAATCATCGAATTCCAATCTGCAACCATCCTCTCAGACATTTCATCGAACAACTGACATACATCCTGAACCGGACCATATTTAGCGTAGCCTTCCACGATGGAATTGCGACAATCACAAAGTCTCAGGTGATTTAAATTGGATACTTTCAATGCTAATGGGCATTTTCATAATATTTCTGTGTAACTAAAATAACTTTCTTTACAACAAAATAAAACAATACCAAAAATTTTCAGAACTTCTATTTATCCAAATTTCAAATGGAAAGTTGAAATTCCATGTCTGAATCTCACCTCGCAAATGTAATAGTCAAAAATCAGAATAATCAAGTGCATGCTGCTGGGGACAAATGAGAAAAAGTGAAGAAGCGAAACATAGTGCATGCTGCTGGGGACAAATGCGAAAAAGTGATTCAGATCAATTTTTAGTGGGTGGAATCAAATGAAAGATCGGGGAGGTAAAAGAAGTTTACACATTTATTCAAAAAAAAAAAAAATGGGGAGATAGACATGATGGGAGACTGGGAGAGAGAAAAAAAAAAAGTTTGGCTGTTACCTAAAACAAAACAAAACCAAATTATATATAATAATAAATACTAAAGTTGTTTATTTTAATGTGATGATGACATGGGTTGATATTAAAGTGCGATGTCATTTATATTATTATATTTGTTATAAAATTTTTCAAAAGTAAATATTTAATGTCTAATAGTTCTTTAGATTCGTTTAATAAAAGGTAAGTGTACTTATATAAATTTGAATTATATGAGTAGAGTGTGTTGTTAAATACTCACTTAATATCAAGTAATGAAATGGGTGTTTGTGATAAGGTTGTGTTAAAATATATTTTTAGTTAAATTTTGGAGAGAGTGTTTTCGACAGATTTAGAGTGTATAAACAAAATCACTCATATTAAATGCATTAAGTTATTTTGATTATATCCTTTTCATCTCTCCATGTTTTACCATCATGTCTTTTTTAATTTTTTTATTTTATTGTAACTTCATTTATCTCTCTTTAACATAATTGTGGATGACCAAAAATTTGAGTCCTCCAACAATAAAGAGTTCTTAGCAAAATCAATTTGAGAATAGATCAATAGGATAATGAATAGCTAATTTTCATGTCTTTTTGGCAATACATCCTTCTTGTGTGTGCACGATATATTAGCTAAAATACATTTAAGAAAAAATGACAATACAAGCTAGCTCTCTCTCTCTCTCTCTCTCCTTATTACAATATACCTAGAATCCAAGTCTAGATCTTCTTTTATGAGTTTCTCATTTTCTATTTATATGTATAGAATTAAGGTTACAAATACTCATTCGGGTAAATAATAAAATGAATGTAAAGGGTCAAACTAAGTAACTATTCCAATACTTTACGGGTATCCCAATTTTTATTCATAACTAATGATTCTTCTACTTTACAAGTATCATGTTCTTATTTGTGGAAGCGACTATCTTGACTAATGCTTGTGATCATCTCAGTCAGATAGTGAAACCATGATATCTTAGAAACCATGCAAGTTATAATGACCCAATCCTATTTATAGTACTTGTGAAGCTCATCGACATTTGCATAACCATGTGGGTACATAATGACATCATCTCAACAGTGTCGCTCACAACATAACCATGTTCAAAAATGAACTAGTTTATAAAATCATAAATTTAAGTTAATGTAAACTAACATGATTTAACATGTAATCTCACTTGTCATTAGGTGAAGCATGTTTTTTTTTTCCTCTCTTTTTTCTTATTCGAACTACAGGTCTTATCCATCATATTAAAGGGAAAAAAAGGAAAGAAAAAAAAATATGGTTTCCCTCTTTTTGCTATTAGCATTCTGCACCAAAAAAAATATTGGCGACAAGTATTTTATCGGTATAGTCCCCTTCTCTCAAGGACAGTCCTTAATTTAGCTAACTTAAGGACCGTCCATTTCGAGGGGTAAACATGTGAATTTTTTCATGAAACTTGGTGAGAATGATCTCTATAACGAGTAGATCATCTCCACCAAATTTCATCACAAAAATCAAATGGGAAGTGAGTTAACTAAAAATCTAAAATTTCAACGTCCAAAAATGCGCATATATATCAATTTTTTAGTTAACCCACTTTCCGATTAATTTTTTTTATGGAATTTGGTGGAGATGGTCTACTCATTATAGAGATAATCTCCACCAAGTTTCATGCAAAAATTCATCCGTTTACCCCATCAAAAAGGACGGTCCTTAAGAGAAGGGCTCTATTTATCTATAATACGTCTCCTATATATAGGGATGGATAAATCGTCGAGTTATGTCAAAGGGGGAACCTTTATAAAGCCCTTTTAATAGCTAAATCAATGACCAAATCAAAACGACTTAATAACCGAACCAAAATACCCAAATAATAAATTTCATTTCAAAAACAATTCAATTTTCGCACGGTATTTACATCTATACAATTTGCAAATTCATAATCTTATCTACAAAAAAAAATAGTTGTAGATTAATTCTTTGCAGATTAGCACTTGACCAATGTTAAGGATCTGCCAAAGAGATCAAATAATGACCGGTAAAGTTGCAATATTCAGTACAAAAACACTACAATAAAAGACAAATACACCTATGGCTTTCATGGCCTACGGCTACGGTTTCGACGAAGGAGATGACAAACGTTATCTTACAAGCAAGGCCAGCAGCCGCCCCACATTAGTTTAAAAGGCGAACCAAAATTAGGCGCGTTTACAAAACCGTGCCAAATCAAAATTCACTAAACGGGACAGACCCATGGCGGATCCGGTGGGGTGCTGGCACACCAATTAACCACAGATAAACTATCACTATCTTAAGCAACTTCCACCAAACCGGCCTTGGAACAGAAAAGGCAAGCTTCTCTAATGGCTAAAGCTTCAGCCACGGCACAGAGGAAACCGGAACGGACTACCAAAACGTTCAAGAACAGATCCAGCACTGTTTCAAATAACACAACAAAACGCACTAGCAGCGCCTTTGACCGCTGCATTGCAATTGATTTTAATGTTCTCTCCTTGCTGTGTAACCCAAGCTGAGGCCGTTTGAATATTGCTGGAGGGAGCGAGGGGATCAGAGGTTATAGCAATGCCTTTCACAAATTTAGAAAACCAATTCAAAGCTTGTTCATCCCGCCTTCAAAAAAGAAACTTGTTTCACGATAACTAGATAGAACAACAAACAAGGTGCATTTTGAAATCCCACTATACCAGCCGAAACTAGGACACTTTTGGCCCACCTACCAACCGAATAAACATCCTGAACTAAATGAGAGAGGCCAACAATGTTCCAAACACATGAAAGCCACACACCGAAATAGGAGGTTCCACACTTCCTTGCAAATAAATTTTCCCTTGTAGCCACCGAGTTTTGGATAATCCTCCATAAAAAAAGTTTAACCTTTGGAGCAACTTTATTGTAATGTGTTGAGCTCCGCTGATCGTAATTTTCTTTCCCGCTCCGTGGGCTTTATTTTGTAAAAAAAAAATAAAAAAATAGTAAAGAAAAAAAAAATTAGAATATTTTTTGGCGTGGTTGGATGGTATATATACATGTATGGTATTAAAAATCTATGCTAACAGAACAATGAAATGGTTGTGACAGAAACATGATGTTTCGTTACAAACATGATTCAAAAGTTGGCCACAAGTCCCACAATCTATTTACATAAAGGCAACAAAATTATCCAACTTTCAAGCAGATCGAGAATGCTTTATTGAACATCGACACAAAGACAGAAAAAGCCGATGAATTACGCAGTTGAAGATCTTTTATACAAACTTTATATGAACTTTTACATCAGAAAGGTAAAACATAGATCTCACAAAAATCTAAATAAACCCCCTTTCAAAACAAACTTCTTTGATAGCATGTTGTTTAATCTCTATAAATGGTAATATGTTGAAAGGACATAATAATTATGATATACTGGCCATCTAGCCCACTGTGTAACAATCTAAGCTTTTGGGAGAGACGGTCTCTAGAATATATGGGACCAGAGCTCAGACTTTGTTGGACTGTCTTGGGTTCAAATCTTTCATCTTGCCTTTGTTCCCTCTTTGTGTAGTATAGACTTCTAGTTGCTATACACATTTGTTATCTCCAAATAATAAAATGGTTGTTGTAAGAGCCCACGAAGCCTCGTCTTCCGCTTGTTACGACGTGTTTTTGAGCTTTATAGGTGAAGACACCTGAAAAACTTTTATAGATCACCTCTATACAGCTTTGGTCCAACAAGGCTTTTCCACATTTAGAGATGATGAGAAGATTGAGAACGGCGAAAATCTCATGTTAGAATTAGAAAAAGCGATCAGCCAGTCAAAGATTTTGATTGTGGAAATATCGAAGGACTACGCGTCTTCCACATGGTTCCTTGATGAGCTCTTGTTGATTATCGAGCAAAGGAAGATATCTGGACATGTAGTTTTACCTGTGTTCTATGATGTGGATCCATCCCAAGTTTGGAAGCAAACAGGGAGGATAGCAGAAGCTTTTGCAAAGATATGAAAAGCAACTCGAGGCAGAAACAAATTCCAAAGGGAAAATAAAATTGATGGAAAAAAATAAAAAGGTCGAGATCAACACTTACAAAAGTTGCTAATCTGATTGTTCTGGATTTGTGAAACCAAGCTGATGGGTAAATCAGTCCTCATTACTATAGCTTCTCACATATACTTCCTATATTTGTTCCTATCCAAATCCTCTGTTTTTTTCTAAGATTCAGAACAATTGGGAAAAAATTCAGTCAGTACCTAGCTAAGGGTCGGGTCTTAACGAATGCAGGTAAATATATATATACACACTTGCCAACGGGTCGGTTTGAATCTATTTTGCATAGGGTCTTAACAAATGCAGGTAAGTTTTATGTCCACCTGAACACAACCCGATAAGTTATCAGGTAATATTTTTCGGAATTCTTATACGATTCGTAACGTTATCGGGTGACCCGACACGACATGTTTCTACTCACTAAGGAAATAAACTTTAGAAAAACTAAATAAAATAAAAAAAATTCTAAAGAAATTTGCACAAGAAACAAGATGGATAAATAACTAAAAAATATGAAAAAAAAAATTAAAATTAAAGATAAATATTCATAAATCATAAAATTTGATTAAATATCTTACAAGTTTTTATTTTATTTAAACATTTAAAAAGTTTAACAGGTGTAATGGGTCCCCCAAAATCATTAAGGGTCGAGCCATAACCAATTTTTATCATTTTGTGTATAATGGATGAAACTGATAACCACCTAAATTCGTTAAGGGCCCACTCATTAATTTATAACTTCATATTAATTCCTATCATGTTATCATGTGATTTTGCTAGGTATATATATGTATATATACATATATTATCAAAACAAAGAATGTCATAAATAAATGAAAAGGGAGAGGTGTAAACACCCCGATCCGTGACCCCCACAAGAACCCTTACATATATATATCTAGTCATTCTCCATTTTTAAGTTTAAGTTTTGATTTTTGGGTAGTTTGGCATTTTTAGGCTTATTTTTCATTTTTCTTGTTTTGCCCACTTTTTCATCCCACATTGGATGGGAGTGAAAAATGAGGCCTTGGGTTTCCTTATAAATAAGGGCCTAAGGCTTGTGTTTTGAGGAGGGCAAAATGAAAAGGATCATATAAGAGCTTTTTTAGCTATTGAACCCATAATTCTCATTAGTATAAGATTCTCCTACTCTTTTATTAGAGATGTCGAGAATTATGCTCTAGTTAATTTTTAGGTTCTTAGAAAATAAGAATATTTTCAGTATAAAGTTTATACCCGGAGTGTCAGTCTTTGCCAGCGCCGGAGTTCTGTCCGCTTCTCTCGTATTTATATTATCGTCGGAAAGGTAATCTTTTGACCATTTCTTTTATTTAAGTTTATTATTATTATTATTATTATTATTATTATTATTATTATTATTATTATTATTATTATTATTATTATTATTATTATATGCATGTTTGTCTTATTTTAATTAAGCTTATTATGTGCGTACTTGTTTTGAGTTTATTATATATGTCTTTATTTTATTAAAGTTTATTATCTAGACTTGTTTAAATAAAGTTTATTATATATATGTACGTACTTGTTTATTTTATCGGAAGTATTATAAGTGAGTAGGGAGTTGGCTTGCTTGGGCCAACATAAACCGAAAGCATTTACTTCTACTATCATCCGCCCCTTTCTTGTAATTGAGTTTATTATATGCATATTTGTTTATTATTTTAATTGAGTTTATTATTTGTTTAACTTTAATTAAAGGTCTATTTTCTATATTAGAAACTGCCATATAATTCACATCGAGTCCGAAATTCACCCGCGCACTAGAGCACTCTACCAGATGGGTTTGTCGCACGACAAACCCAATGCAAATACAATTTGTCGCACGACAAACCCATCTATCGCACGACAAACCTTGCCATGTCGCGCGACAATCCCCCCGAACACCGACCAACCACTTTTCTGACACATCAGTCTGTCAGAACCATCACTTTAACCGTTTGTCGCACGACATATGTATATGTCGCGCGACACTTGCCCTTTCTAGAGGAATGTCGCGCGACAATCTTCCTCGAGCACTATAAATAGGCCAACACCCCAATGAGTTCTAGACGGCCATTCCCCGTCATAGAGGACACGGTTCTAACACCAAAATCCTTATTTCTTTCTTATATTTCTAACATTTAAACCTTCTTCGGAAGCACCTTTGATAACATTTATTTCCACAAGAGTCTCGGATCTAATCTTGGCACCAGAGTGCCACCTTCTAGAGTCAGATCGTTGAAAATATTTCAAAGAGAAAAGTTGATATTCGCCGGAGATCTTCTCTGCCGTATTATATTTTCTCTATTTATTCTTACATATATCGTCGAGAAGGTAACTAAAGTCTCTTCTAGTAATCAAATAATATATCTGCATGTTAGTTTTATTGTACTTTATTTAGTAATTATAGATTTGTTTAGATTCTTATGTAAGTTTGCTATATATACATACTAGTTATTTTCGGAAGTATTATAAGTGAGTAGGGAGTTGGCTTGCTTGGGTCAACATAAACCGAAAGCATTTACTTCCACCATCCTTGTTTTATTTTAATTAAGTTTATTATATGTAGACTTTTATACTTGTTGCTCTGTCCACTTTCTAGCTGGATAAACTTATTGTCAAGTTATTGATATTCTATTGTTTTCAAACCAAACAACTTGATAAAATCATTTGTAAAACTAGAAGAAGTAAGACCATTTATCATCCGACTAAAAACAAGTCTTCAAAATCTGGACTGATAAAACTTACTTAGGAATTAAACTCAGATATATTATGTCTTCCATATAGACTGCAGTATATCTGATACACTCTCCTCAAGAGTTCAATTCCGTATCAAATCAATTTCGATAAGATCCGATCTTTTCTAAATTAACCTAACGAGATAATTGGTATTGTTATCTGAGGAAACAATACCGAATCACTCTCCTCTCAAAAAATAGATAAAATAAACTTTTGTCACTAGTAATCAGGTTTCGACAAAACCAAAACATCGGATCATGGAATACAAGGTTTTCATCCCTTTCCCTGTTTTTCCCAAAATCAAGTTTTCATTAGTTATTTCTAGAAAGCAGTAGAATATCAGTAAAAGCATCCAAGTTTTCCAACATAGAATAAACATATAAGACCACTAGAGATCGAAAGGGCGGAATGGGTGCTTAACACCTTCCCAAACCGTAATATAGTTCCCAAACCCTATAGAATCATGGTTTCATAGACGAACGTGTAAAGAAAGGCTTATTTGTAGCCTTTCCTCTTACACAACTATTTTGTCCATTTTCTCGTAAAACGTACTGGCGACTCTGAACGAACCCTCTTGTATCTAGAAATAGGATAGAGGGACACCCGATATGAATTATCAACACATAGAAGCAAATGGAACAACGGAATCCTTTCCGATGTTTTAGACCCCCAAACCAGAGGCTGAGACCCGGGGGTCGCATTTGCGGTTCTCACAAGAGGATCAACCAAAACCAAAAATAGCAAGCCTACAAGAGGATACCATTAAGCCTACCAAACACCAAAAAACAAATAGTTTACCTAATGATTAATAATAAAGGTAGCTCAAATACATCCTCAACTTGTTTTTATTTCTCTAAAACATTCTCTTGTTTTTTCCTATCCAAATTCCCAGATTGATCGAAGCTTTGAATCACAACTCCAGAACATTTTCGATCACCTTCTCACCCTGATATCAGACTATTTAGTTAGTAGGAAATCAAAGTAGCTGGCAAGAAACATTCCAGAAAAACCAAACAAACCAAAGATCCAACGCCATATAAGAGAAGCAAATTTGCAATGAAGAAAAATGCGATCTATAAACTTACCCGCTTTTTTGCAAAGTATATCATCCCATTTATTATAGCTATTGTTATTATTGTTATTGCAATCATTGTCATCAGTATTTGTGTAATAATTTATATGTATTTCAAATCTTGATGAGTTTATAATTATCGAGCTTTATTATCCAATTCGATCACAATTTGTAGGCATGAAGCCAAGTTTATCCAAATTTTTTTGAAAGTGATTATTTTTATTACTATTGTTGCCTTTTTTTTAGTTTTGTTATTGTTAATTTTGCAAAGATTTTGTATTTTGTCTAAAGTCTCAGTACATTAATCAAATTTGTAGGCATGAATCCAAGTTTATCCAAAAAATTGTACAAAGTAATTGGAGATAAATTGAGGCACCCAACCTTGGATGTAGCTCCTTGCGAAGTTGGATTAGACTATCGAGCCAAAGACATAAATATGTGGCTGCAAAATGGGTCAACTGATGTTAGGATACGTGCTATTTGCTAGATGGGAGGCATCGGAAGGACAACCATCGCAAAATTTGTCTATAATCAAAACTCTAACAGTGTCGATAGTAGTAGTTTTCTTGCTAACATTAGGGAAAGTGTCAAAACAATCTAATGGCTTACTTTGTTTGCAAAGACAACTTCTATTAGATATTTCAAAGAGGAGACACGGAAAGACACATAATGTAAATGAAGGACTCGTTAAGATAAAAAATATGGTATGTTCTAAAAGGGTGCTTCTTGTTCTTGATGATGTGGAACAAGCAGATAAAATATATGCCATATCTGGAATGCAAGATTGGATTTTTTTTAAGAAGCAAAGTCCTTATAACTACTAGGCATGAGAGGTTGCTAATTAAAACCTCATTAGATTTATAAGGTTGAGAAATTGGGTCAAGATGAATCAATTAAGCTCTTCAATTTCCATGCCTTTGGAGAAAATTTTCCTCTCAAAAGTTACACAGAGCAAACAGAAAGGGCGGTGTGAATTTGTGAAGGGCTTCCGTTAGTTCTTAAAGTTGTAGCTTCTTATTTGTTTGGGAAAACTGAAGATGAATGGGTCAGTGAATTAACTAAACTTAAAGCAACACCTCACAGTCAAATCATAAAGAAACTTAAAATAAGTTATGACTCTTTATAAATGAATATAACAAAAGGTTATTCCTCGATGTTGCTGGCTTCTTTGTTATAACCAATAAGGATTTTGCAATCAAAATACTAGAGAACTGTGACCTTCACGCGAAAGTTGGAATTCAAAATGTTACTAATCATTGTCTTTTAGACTGGGACAGTCATGAAATGTTGGGAATGCATAGATTAATTCAAGACATTGGACAAGAAATTGTACCCCAAGAATCACAAAAGGCAGGACAACGAAGTAGAATATGGCATTATGGGGTCGCCTTTAGAGTATGTGTTTTTATTAGTTTTCATGTATTCTAATAACTGATCCTCCCTTTCTTTTTTTCCTTTCTTTCCATATTTGTCATATTGTTCTATTGTTTTATGAATATGGTATAAAAACAGTTGATGGTCTACACTAGACATGCTTATGTTGAATGAAGTTAGTAATAATGCAAAAAAGCACCACTATGAGGAGTTTTGTGACAAATCAATATTGTTGAAGCACGAGAGCTCACTAAAGAGACATTGTTTAAGTCTCTTCTCTGGGGAATCAGTAAGCACAACTTTAAGAAGTCCAAAGGATGTAGACTTGAGAACTAATGTATTTCAAAATATGTCAAACCTAAGACTAAGCTCAATTATGCACATCTTATGGGAACATACAAGAATTTCCCTAAAAGTATATTATGGTTGAATTTCCATTGACGAACTTGGTTACTCTTGACTTGCATTGTAGAAGATTAGAACAAGTTTGGAAACCCTGGTAATGATATTCATTCAAATATTTTTATTATTTCCTCAGATTTTTGTGATGATTTACGTTAGGAATTAATAGTTCCTTTTTATTCCCTACAGTTTTTTGGATCATTGAAGATTCGTGATTTGTGTTATTTTGACTGGCTTGCAAGAACCTCTAACTTCTTAAGCCTCCAAAACCTCGAGAGATTGATCCTCAAAGGTTGTGTGAGTTTGGTTGAGATTAATGAATCCATTGAAAACCTCAAGATTCTTAATTTACAAGGTTGCGGAACTCTAAGGAAGCTTCCAAGAAACATTGGCAAGCTAGGATCTATGAAGACTCTAATAATCTCAGGTTCTAATATTGGTGAGTTGCCATGTGAGATGAGAAATATGCAATCATTAGAAGTGTTGAATGCTAAAAGGATTGTCATAAACCCATTACGCACTAGCAATTAGGAGGTTAAATGGTGGGAACATATTGTTTGGCCAATGGTGGCAACACCAGGGAAAGGTCCAAAGACTATATGGGCTTCCTTACCATGCTCTTTAAGAAAATTAGGTTTGTTCGGGTGTAATCTATCAGATGATTCATTCCCCAAAAATTTCGATAATCTACCGTCATTATTTGACTTGGACTTAAGCGAAAATCTATTTTATAGACTACTAAATTGCATTAGAAACCATAGTGGGCTAGGCTCCCTCCATATATATGAATGTCCTAGGCTCGAATCATTTGAGCTTAATGGTTTACAAATGAAATCAATTTTCGATAGATGCATCTAGTTGCAGATCATTGGAAATCATAATGTTTCAAAATGGGAAGGTTAACCTATGGTCACGTGATCGCCATAAACTGATTGAAGTACAAGATTGTTTTGAGAGAAAAGACACAACAAAATTTGAGCACAAAGTCGCAGCAATAACCAATAGGACTCACGCAAGGAGAGAGAATATGCAGGTGCCCCCTCCCCTCCCCTATCTCTCTTTATATATATATAACGTTTATAATTATTACCATACCTTCACATATGCGGTCAATAATTAACAGCATGATTCATATGGCGAAGGGTATGTTTCCATATCATATATTTAGCATATATGTTGAGGGTAAGGAAATTCCAACATTTACAGGTGAACAGTGTGAGGGTTCATCAATATGTTTTACTATGCATTCTTCTTCACTTCCTACTCATAGAAGAAGAATCCAATGGTTGAATGCTTGATGTAAGTTTGAGATAGAATATTTCAATTTACCCGAAACAATACCAACATTTGTTAAAATTAAGAATAATACAAATGATCTAACTTGGATATTAGTTAAAATCAAGAATAATACAAAGGATCTAACTTGGATACACCGCTTCAACTATGTTCCATTTCATATATATCTGGGACGGTTGAGCTAATGGAGGAGGTTTGGGAATGAGTTGGAGGCTGGAGATGAAATTATAATTACATTTGATTTTAGTAATCATCATGAAATTGACCCGAAAGAAGAAGAGAAGGGAAGTACCTCAACCATTGAGGAGTCACATCATCATTTTCCTGCACTTCGGTTGAGTAGAGGAACACTCTTCTGCTACCAAATGTTTGAGGAAGATTCTTGAGAAGTTCACGGTAAACATTGTTGATTTAATGGTTTTAAGGGATTGATGAAGTAAAGAAGTCAATTGAGAGTAGAGATTGAAGATGATCATATATATATATATATATGAGAGTGAGAGTGATGCGAGGTCTGAGGGCAAGTATGGAAGTTTTGATTTCCTAAATTACAGTTAGGGCACTCAAACAGTGGCAATCTGTACTCGCATTTCGTTTTTTAGTCGCTTGCTTTTGTAATCATAAGCTTAATAATAATGGGTTACTTTTTCTTGTTCTTGCCCACTAAGACTCTTGCCCAACAAGCTTACAAGGTTCATGCCCTTTTCTTTTCCTTTTCAGCCAGAAATGTAGATGTTTGAACATACAAATTTAAACATAAAAATGTTATTGATTCAATGGTTAGAATTATTTCTAATAATTTTTAAGTTATCAGTTCGAATCATTTAATTGCTTTTTCTTTCAAAATTTATAAATGATAGAAGAAAAACAGGAACATCACATTTTTTTTGTGTTATAACTGCTAAGAATTGCTTGGATTTTATATGTAAATTATTATTATTTTTTTTAATACTTTTGTCGATTTTATATGTAGAAATTAATAAATCAAAAGTATATTTATTCTCTCAAGATTATAGGACAAGCTGATACAACAAGTGTAGGTGATCATATTACTTTAATTCTTTTATGTACATACTACAGTCACATCACATTTTTTAATTTTTTTAATTTTAGGCTTCATTTGATAGTAACATAGAAAATAGTAAGGAAAACAATTGATTTATGTGAGAAGTTGGAAAATTAGTTAAGAATGTGGTGAAATTGAATATTAGTTTTTGACTTTTTTTGTAGAAAAATTTTCTTTAAGGGGTGAGGAATAAAGATTTTCCAAAAAAAAAATGAAGAATGGAAGACATGCGTACTCATAAAAATAAGCATGAGAATGCTGTTATCAAAGGGCGCCTTAGGCTCCATTTAATAAAAACATGAAAAAGATAAGAAAAACAATTGATTTATGTAAGAAGTTGGGAAATAAGTTGTTCATGTGATGGGATACTCTCTATCTCATGCTCATTTTTATGAGTAGATGTCTTCCATCCTTCATTATTTTTTGTGGAAAAGTTTTCTTCCTCAACCACCAAAGAAAACAGGCACTTGTTACCTATCCAACAGGCGCCTGTTGTTAGGTGGAGTTATGATATTCTAAAGGGTTCCAGACCCTTCTTTCTCCCTTTATATATATGTATCACCCCCCTCGCAGAGAGAAAGGCTTCTCTCTATCTTCTATCTACATTTTTATCCTCGTGAACACTTCTGGAATGTGATTCGCCTTTATGAAAGATTGTCCTAGGGATCGAGAGGATCGTGATGGTGTAGAGTTTACGGAGTTCCATCAATCGAAGCTTCGAATATGGCATGATTTTTATGGATTGAGGTATGAGAAGTATTGCGTATGCATTCCGTTACGCTCTAGAGCATTCTTTGTTATTCTGATTGTTGTATTCCTTTCATATTACGTATTTGTTGGATTTATGTTATATTTGTTGGCTTTGTTTGTGTATATGTTGGCTATGGTGCCATGGTGATTGATTGGTACATGTTTAAGTACACTTGCCGGAATTAGCCAAGATCCAATAGCCTGGTTTGCAATGTTCGCTGAGAGGGCATAGGTGAGGAGAGGCAAGGATTGGCATGATGGTACTTGGCATATAGCCATGAGAGAACTGGGTATGAGGCCATGTATGATGTTTGGTATGAATATGTGTTTCTGTTATTGTTGAATTATTCCCACGGATTTCTTTTATCCTCTGTATACGATGTACTTCCCCGTATATGTTTTTCATTTATAGGTACTTGCGATGAGGACGGGGGATGGAATGGTGAGAGCTCATGGGAGGATTGTAGAGATTGTTGTGGTATAGAAAGAGATTTATTCGGATTGTATTTTGGAATCGTTATAATTTGTAACACATTGTATTTTATTTATCCATTTTTATCGCCCTGTATGGGCCGAGCGTTACAACATCTATTTCTCTTTTTAGGTATTTATGATCAATTTTAAATACAAACTGAAGTAAAATTTAAGACTAACTTTAAATTTTTAATTTGTGATCTTTGATTCTCAAATAGCAAAACACGAGTTAGAGATTGATTATACTTGTGTCTAACCTTTATTCTATTATTGGTGAGTCATTATTTGGCATTACCTGTGCTTAATTTGTTGCGTATAGAACATACTAGTAGTGCCTACAATATGATTTGAATAAAACTATTTAAAGTAGGCAAACACCCTTTTAAGTACATAAAATAAACTTCACGAGAATAATCTTTTCATGAATTCTTTAAGTTCTGAAAGTGAATATATATATATATATATTAGTTAGTAAAACACTTCTAGACCCTATAACTACGCATAACGCACCACTGACTTATTTCATATTAACCACTCTCCACTAATTATAGCAGTTAACGAAACACAACACCTTTACTGCCCTTTATGTGGTCTAAAATTAGTTCTTCAGAAATTTAACATTTCTCGCTTATAATCTTAAGAAGACCAAATGTTCATTTAAAGTGGGGTTATGACAAGGTATATCTTGATTTCAGATACTTAGATACATGTATACCAATTGCGTTAACAGATATAATTTGTCAAAACAGAGTAAATACAGTCCATGACTAGAAATTACCAAAAAGGGGTAAATGCTACTGACATGTATCTTAGTAAGACAAACTTAAATCCAATCAGAACGCTGCATAATAGAAGTAAAATACCTTAAACAAGATATGATACCTTAAACATGATTGGCGATTACCTGAGGTCTAAAGCGTACCCCATGACAGATTCTAGATCATCAGTTGCCATGGAAATTGATTCATCAATATTATAAAAAATGGCAGGAAAGGATTTAAAGAGGAACTAATTTTAGTCACTAGCATCTTAAAACAAATTCATAGATACCTATCATAAGTTCATCGTAAATTCATATTAGCACTAAAGCCCAAAGGACTAGGAGGGCAGCAGTATGCATACTAGGAAAATAATATTCACATTGTCCGTAAATTAAGAGTCCAACTTTATTTATGCAATGGACTTAATTCTAATGCAACTGTCCTCTCAGATATTTCATTAAACACCTTACATGCATCCCCAACCCTACCATGTTCTGTATACCCATCCATTTCAAATTTTCAATGTTACAGTGCTCAATGGTGACATGAAAAGGGTCTATCTATGGGGTAAGGACATTTATCATTTGTAGAGTAACTAACAAAACTGTAAATATAGTGAAAATAAAATACTCAACATAAATGCCAAATCTTCACTTTTGGCATTACCATTGCAGATGGAGGTTTGGGAATCAATTAGAAGCTGGAGATGAAATTACTCTTACATTTGAGGGTGATGAATGCGAAGCAAAGGAGTGCGGTGGCTCAAGCTCAACTATGGAGGAGGAGTACTCACATCATGGTTTGCCAGCGCACCTCCGTTGAGCGCATGGGAGTAATTCCACGCTCCTCAACAGCCTGTTTAGGAAGTAGTAGTAACTCAACCTCAATGAAGATTACTAGTTAACGAAAGATTGCATTCATTCAAAGGTTTTATTACCCGCCCATAATTAAACCGTTGGATATTTTTTTCCGTTTCCTTGTTGAATTTTTCTTTCTAAAATTGTATAAATTTGAATAGCACGCGCATTACGTGTGTACTTCTCTAAAATGACTAGTTCAAATTGTAATTTTGTTTTTATACCTTTTATAAACCAAATGATCTCCCCATCCATTAAATTACCTATGTGAGAGAAAAACCAGTAGGGTCTTTCTTTAAAATGATGAGTCCAAGTTATAATTTGAGTTCTTTGAACTTACATATAAGCCAAAGATCTCTCTATTACACTACCGTAGTGGTTACATATGTATATATATTTATGTAGCATCTAAAATTGTGACCAATGGTAATTTGATTGAGAGACAGAAGTTTTAGAATTCTTAATTGTGGGTTCTTACATCTTAATGTATCCTCTCGCGTGGGGTAACTACAAGCATCTTGAGTGAAATACTAAAAATTAGATAGTCAAAGGAGCATCTGATTGTTCATTTACTAGATTGCTAAAGCTAACAATATTATGCTCTAAAACATCTCTAGTGGAATGATAAAATAAGGGATTATTTAATAAATTGTTAAAGTTAACAATGTTATGATTGAAAACGATTATTATTTCTCAATAACCAAGATTGTAGAGGACACTATTCTGATTGCCAAGAAATTAATCATATTTACATTTTAGATAAGAAATGGGTACGGAATGATTATCTTAAATTTTCTTTTGACCAATAGAATCACTCGAACTACCCTTTTCTTTATTGGTTTTTGATATTAAGTATTGATAAGCTAAATTTGAGCATTGGCTAAGTGATTATTAAGATTTGATTATGCCATCGGGGTGCCTTTCTTACGTAATTGTTAAAATAGATTATTCTTATCAACTTAATTATGCCTTTGGGTGCCTCCCAACAACACTCGTGATCGACCACACACTTCAACGACACTGTGCACGCACCGGGGCGCAGCACGGCCCAACTGGCAATCCAGCACCAGCACCATCAAGTTGTCAAGCTTCATCTAGTTCTAGAATTGTGCTTAGGCTAGTTTTTGGAGAAATGTATTCTCATATGTACATATTGTTTCCATGTAATTAGATCTAGGAATTTCCTCTATAATTGTATTTCATTTCTTGTAATAGTTTTCTTGTAACTTGTGAGAGCCAACGTACACTGCTACAACTTTGGTATTTTCATTAAGTGGTTATATGTGGGGATAAGACTATTTGCCTCACATTTGAGTTGCTTACCAGTGCACGCTGTTTAACACTATATTTCAAGCTTTTACTTTCTTTCAAGTTTTAAAAACTTTCCATGGAATCACGTTTCTTGCAATGAAGTAATTTCAATTTATGCTCAAGCTCTTTTTTAAATTACTTTTGTTGCATGTTGGTTGTTGAATGTAATTGATTTTCTAGTGAACGTGACTGGGCTAACAGCTAGCCCCGTCGATCATGTAGCCTCTTTTAGGTCATCAAAGGATGCCCCGTGATAGTTAGTATCAGAGGAAGTGTTTCGATTGCTGCCTTGTGAAACCTATTTTGTGTTTCTTATTACGTTACGATGGGAACTAATAGCCAGCGATTCAAAGCCCTTGAAAAGATTGTTGGCTCATTGATGGAGAAGATAGGTGGAACGCCTTCTATTCGTGATTGTGTGCAAAGTTTGGTGATACTCACCCAAACTTTCCCACCACAAGACACGTCGGGTAGCTCATCCACGCTCGTAGACCACATACAAGCTTTGGAGGAAGGCCTTTAAAGCCTTCAGGAAATCCCACCGGGAGGAAACTTTAGGGAGATGATCAATGAGATGAGAAATAAAATCAATTAACTCAACCATAAGTTAACTATCATGTCTATGGAGGTTGTTAACTCACCAATGGGGGTGGGGAATGTACTAAGATGAAAGTTCCCGAACCCAAAGTATTCACCGGTGTTCGTGATGCTGGGGAATTGGAGAACTTTATTTTTGACATGGAATAGTATTTTCGTGCCACAAAGGTCGATGCAGAGGAAATCAAGGTATCCACTACATTTATGTACTTGTTTGGAGATACTAAGTGATGGTGGTGAAACAAGTATAATGACATTCAAGCTGGTGAGTGCAAGATCAGTACTTGGGAGGACCTGAAAAAAGAACTTCATGCTCGATTCCTTCTTGAAAACACCTCCTATAATGTGCGACAAGAACTCCTTCAAACGAAACACTAAGGAAGCATCAAGCAATATGTCAACGCATTCACCACCATCATGTTAGATATCCACGATATGAGTGATGTTAATAGACTATTTTTCTTCATGATTGGGTTGCAACCGTGGGCCAAGAATGAACTGAATCGAAGACAATTTAAGATATTACCTTAAGCCATATCAGCTGTCGAATGCTTGCAAGATTATACTACGGGTCCTAAAACTAACGTCCCAAGAAACGGGCAAGCTAAGAATGCGGTGGAGCGAAATAAGAATTATCAGGCCAAACCAGATGGGGGAGGCAACACACCCACTAGGTTGTTTGACCAGCAAAATAATTTCAAGATTGGGAACAAGTTCACAGGGAACTCTGAAGCCGGCAGTAGCAAGAAGAAGCCCTTAACCTCCGGACCTTGTCATTTATGTCATGGTCTTCATTTCATGGCCAATTGCCCTGACAAGCAACTTATAAGTGCTCTAGTCGCCAAGGTAACTGCATGCTCCACAAAGCACCATTTGCCTCAGGACAATCTTGCCGAATCTAGCCGAATGACCATGCAAAGTCTGAGGAGGAAACCGAGGAGTGTAAATGAGCCTTACTGTGTGCTTATCAAGGGCAATTCATGTATTCTTGTAACGCGGTGACAGTAGAAGAAGATCCTCGACAGAAAGTGAAAATGGTATTAACCTCAACAGGGAGAGCAGGTCTTGGGGAGAGTCTTCAGAAAAATGGTCTAATGTATGTTAACATTAAGATCAATGAGAAGCCAATTTAGGCCATGCTGGACATAGGCGCTACACACAACTATCTGGTGAGTACTGAAGTTGAACGATTAGGACTTATCCTGGAAAAAGGAGTGGGCCGTGTGAAAGCTATTAACTCGGCCACTTAACCTGTCACTAGAATGGTGAAATCTGTGTCAGTGAATGTGCGTCCAATTTCTCAGTTATCGTGATGGACAATTCAAGGTTATCCGAGGGTTGGAGTTCTTTAGAAAAACTAAGGCTAGCGTTATGCTCAGCAGAAATAGCCTTATAATGCTTGGTAAGAACCTATAGATCATCCCGGTGATGACCCCATTAAGTAGTGGGAAGTTTCTATTGTCGATCCAATTGAAGAAGGGCCTCAAGCACGACAATCCCACTTTTTGTGGCTGCACTGAAATGGGATAAAATTTAGGAGACATCAGGTCCCCTGTTGAAATCCATTTGACAGGTGTCAACCAAGTTTGAAGTTGTGATGCCCGACAATCTTCCAAAGAAATTACCTCCCGTAGAGAAATAAATCATCAAATTGAACTTGTGCTGGGTGCCAAGCCTCCAATTCGAGCAGTTTATCGAATGTTCCAACCTGAACAAGCCGAACTTCAAAAACAACTAAAGGAATGGTTGGATGAGAGTTTATTGCAACCAGCCAAATCGCCATACAAGGCTTCGGTCATCTTTCAGAAGAAACAAGACGGTTCCTTAAGAGTATTTGTCGATTATTGAGCTCTCAACAAAGTAACCATAAGGAATAACTATCCCATCCCTCTAGTGGCCGATTGCTTCGATTAACTCAGCCGGGTAAAAGTTTTCACAAAGCTTGATCTCAGATCCGGGTATTAGCAAGTTCGTATCGTAGCAGGTGATGAGGGAAAAACCACTTGCGTCATAAGATATGAGCTTATGAATTTCTTCTTATACCATTTGGGCTCACTAATGCTCTAACCACCTTTAGCACTCTAATAAATTAGGTTCTTAGGGACTACTTGGATAATTTTGTTGTGGTTTATCTCAATGACAATGTAGTTTACAGCGAAGTATGGAGAAGCACAAAATGCACCTTAGGAGGGTTTTTGAAAGACTCCCCAAGCATGCATTGTATCTTAAGTTATCAAAGTGCTCCTTTGCGCATAAACGTATCAAGGTATTGGGCCACATCATTGAATAGGGAAGAGTGCAAATAGATCCAGTTAAGGTCAAGGTAATCCAGGAGTGGCAGGCACCCACGAATGTGTAAGAACTTCGTTATTTTTTGGGACTAGCTAATTACTATAAGAAGTTTGTAAAAGACTACTCCAGTATCGCAATGCCCTTAACGAAACTCTTGAAGAAGTTAAAAATTTGGGACTAGCCGGCAGGGTGCCAAGCTGCCTTCGATGCTCTGAAGAAGGCCATGTCTGAAGATCCCATTCTTGCTCTGCTGGATGTGACGAAGCCATTCGAAGTGCACACATCTGCGTCGGATGTAGCCCTAGAATGGGTCTTAATGCAAGAAAGTCACCCGGTAGCATACGAGAGTCGAAAGCTCAACAACACAGAGAGAAGGTACTCTGCCCACGTGAAAGAGATGTTCGCATTTGTCCATTTCTTGAGGTTATAGAGGCATTACCTTCTCGGTTCTCGATTTCCTGTGAAGACAGACAACACCGTAATTATTAACTTCCTTAGTTAACCGAAATTGAGTTCTAAACAAGTAAGGTAGCAGGAGTTACTAGTTGAATTCAACTTTTGGATGGAGTATAAAGCGGGTTCGACCAACAAAGTAGCAGATGCTTTGAACCGCAGAGTTGAGTTCAACCAACAGGCTAACACGTTCCTTAATGACATTCTTCAAATCGACACTCAAGTCTCCGTTGAAATCAGAAACAAAATCAAGAATGCACTACCGCAAGATCTTGTTTCTGCTTTACTATTGAAGATGATTAAAAAGGGGAAGACACGGCAGTTTTGGTTAGTTAACGAATTCATTTCGACAAAGGAAAATCAAGTTTTTGTTCCTCCAGTAGGGGAGCTGAGGCGTACCCTCATTCGAGAATGTCACGATACATTATAGGCGGGATGCCTTGGTTAAGAAAGGACGTTGGACATCCTTATGGAAGGTTACTATTGGCCCTAAATGGAAGATGATGTGGAGAGCTATGTTAGAACTTGCCTAATTTTCCAACAAGATAAGAATGAGCGGAGACAACTAGCAGGGTTACTAGAACCTTTACCTATCTCGGAACGACATTGGGAGAACATTTTGCTCGATTTTATATTAGGCCTGCCTAAAGTGGGAGACTTGAAAACTATACTTAGGGTCATTGATCGGTTCCCAAAGTATGTTACTTTTATCCCAGTTCTAAAGAACATGTCGAGTAAGGAGACTGCACAACTATTCTTCAAGTATGTGGTTAAGTATTGGGGGATTCCTTGGAGCATTGTTAATGATAAGGATTCAAGATTCACAGGAAACTTTTGGAAGGAACTCTTTAAGGTTCTTGGCTCCACGTTATATATGAACTCCAGTTACCACCCTCAGTCTGACGGACAGAGTTAAAGATACAATGCAATGCTCGAGGAGTATCTGCGCCACTTCGCTAGTGCAACAAAATGAAATTGGGCCAAGTTATTGGACGTGGCTCAAATGTGCTTCAACTCCTAGAAAAACTCCAGGACAGGCAATAGTGCTTTTGAAATTGTTACTGGGCAACAACCCATCTTTCCTCACACCGCTAACTCAGTGCCAGTTTCGAAGTTCCCAAGAACCCATAATTTTTCTCATGAATGGAAGTGAAATATTGAGTTGGCTCATTCGCACCTAGAGAAGGTCACCTATCGGATGAAGAAACATGCAGATCATAAAAGACAACCATTAAAGTTCCAAGTAGGAGATCTCGTAATGGTGAAACGCCTCCTACATGATAGGAAGTTCTTGAGGGTTCGAGACCCACGCCTTTTACAAAAGTACAAGGGGCTCCTTAAGATTGTGAAGAAGATTGGGAAAGTGGCTTATCGGATTGAGCCCCCTAGTTGGTTTAAGGTTCACCCAGTATTTCATGTCAGCATGCTAAAACTGTACTTTGTTGATACTAGTGATCCATCTCAGGGAGAGTCTAGTTGTCTAAGGTTGAAGTAGAAAACAGAAGGGAAGAAGTCAGGGGAAGCCATCCTTTCCAATCGAGTTGTGAGAGCTTCCCGCAAATAACACCAAGAGTTTCTAATCAAATGGGCAGGAAGAGACCTAGATAAGAACACCTGGGAAAAAGCATCAGAACTATTTGCCTTCTAGGACCATATTATTGCATACCTCAATAAGTTGACGAGGACGCCAAGCGCAACAAGGCCTAACAGGTGATCCAGCACCATTAAGTCGTCAAGCATCATCTAGTTCTAGAATTGTGCTTAGGCTAGTTTTTTGAGAAACGTATTCTCATATGTAAATATTATTTCCATTTAATTAGATCTAGGAATTTTCTCTGTAAATTGTATTTCATTTCCTTTGTAATCATTTTCTTGTAACTTGTGAGAACCAACACACACTGCTACAACTTTGGTATTTTCATTAATTGGCTATATGTGGGGATAAAACTATCTGCCTCACATCCAAGTTTCCCACCAGTGCACATTGTCTGGCATTATATTTCAAGCTCTTACTTTCTTTCAAGTTGTAATAACTTTACATGTAATCATGTTTTTAGCAATGAAGTAATTTCAATTTATGCTCAAGCTCATTTTTAAATTATGGTTGTTACATGTTGGTTATTGAATGTACTTGATTTTCTAGTGAACATGACTGGAATAACGGTTAGCCTCGTCAATCACGCGGCCTCCTTTGGGTCGTCAAAGGACGCCCCGTGACACCATATTATGCATACCCATCCATTTTAATGTTACGGTGTTCAACGGTGACATGAGAAGTGTCTATATACGGGTCGGGTAAGGCCATTCAGCATTTATAGAGTAACAAACAAAACATTCAATGTAGTGAAAAATAAAATACTCAACAAAAAAGCCAAATCTGCACTTTTGGCATTGCCAGTGCAGATGGAGGTTTGGGAATCAATTGGAAGCGGGAGATGAAATTACTCTTACATTTAATGGTGATGAATATAAAGCACAGGAGTGTGGTAACTCAAGCTCAACTATGGAGGAGTACTGACATCATGGTTTGCCAGTGCACCTCCATTGAGCGCAGGAGAGTAATTCCACTTTCCTCAACAACCTGTTTAGGAAGTAATAGTAACTCAACCTCAGTGAAGATTACTGGTTAACGAAAGATTACAGCCAACTTAATTGGTTCATTCAAAGGTTTTATTACTCGGCCATAATAAAACCGTTGGATATTTTTTCCGTTTCCTTGTTAAACTTCTCTTTCTAAAATTGTAAAAATTTGAATAGCACACGCATTACGTGTGTACTTCCCCAAAATGACTAGCTCAAGTTGTAATTTTGTTTATATACCTTCTATAAACCAAAGGGTCTCCCCTGCCATTAGACTACCTTTGTGGGATGTGGGTTGTTACAGACTCGAGCCTTGGTCCCCTCTAATACCATACGTAACCAGTAGGGTCTTTCTCTAAAATTACAAGCCCAAGTTGTAATTTGAGTTCTTTGAACCCGTATATAAGCCAAAGTTCTCTCCATTACACTACCGTAGTGGAATGTGGGTCATTACATATGTATATATATATATTCTCGCGTCCAAAATTGTGACCAATGGTAATTTGATAGAGAGAAAGAAGTTTTAGAATTCTCAATTGTGGGATTTTACATCTTAATGTACCCTCTCGCATGAGGTAACTACAAGCATCTTGAGTGAAGTACTAAAAAATGGATAGTCAAAGGAGCATCTGATTGTTCATTTACTAGATTGTTAAAGCTAACAATATTATGCTCTAAAGCATCTCCAGTGGAATGATGAAATGAGGGATTATTTAATAAATTTTTAAAGTTAAAAATGTTATGATTGACATCGGTTATTATTTCTCAATAACTAAGATTGTGGGGGATACTATTTTAATTGCCAAGAAATTAATTAGATTTAAATTTTAGATAAGAAATGGGAATGGAATGATTATCTCTTATTTCCTTTTGACCAATAGAATAACGTACTGGAACTACCATTTTGTTTATTGGATTTTGATTTTGAGTACTGATAAGCTAAATTTGAAGTGATTGTTAAGATTTGATTATATCATTGGGGGTGCCTTTCTTACGTAATTGTTAAAATAGATTATTCTTACAGCTTAATTATGCCATTGGAGATGCTCTGAATAAAAAACATGAAAAAATCATATTTTATGCGACAAAACGAAAACAAAAAAGAAAAAGAGAGGAAAAAAATGTGACTAAATAGGCCCAAATATTGTGAATATAATAAGTCTCCTAACACTATATCCATGGACAAACAAAACATCATTAATACATGAGAAGTGCTATATGGACAAATTATTTTTTTTAAAAAAATGCCAGATTGCAAATAATTTTGTTAAAACATTTATTAACAAGTAAATAATTAAATTCCTATCCATTCATTCCATTGATGTGCTACCAAGATATAAAATAATTTTCCTTTGACCAAGCGTATTGTAGAATGTTTTTTCAGTCACCTACTCTCAATTTAATTTTTATCTTTGTGTTTGATAATCAATTATTAATTAGTGTATCATCTTTGTGTTTGATTATTAATTATTAAGAAGTAGTGTATCAGAATATTTTAATTAGAATTATGTCATAATAAGAAATTAATAAGAATGTTGAATAATGAATCAAGTTGCCATTTATTTATGGTTTCCACAAGGCTAATCTCATACTTGAATTTTGTTGGTTATATCTCTATAGAGTAATTCTACATAGATATAAAACTCTGGTATAAAAAACTGACATATCAATGTGCCAATTACTCATTGGATAAAATAGAATGTGATATAGTTCTTTTAACCAATACATGGTGGCCACATTGAATATGTTAGTTTTTATGTCACTTTTTTATATACATTTAGAATTATTGATCTCTATATTGTTCAACATTATTAATAGTGGTTACTTTATATATTTTCTTCCATTCTATACTAAAACATAATAATATTTTTTTTTTATTTTAATGCATGATGATTTTAATCGGCCCATGCATCGCTCGACTATGTAAACTAGTATATATATACTACAAAAGAAGACATCGGCCAACCTGGATTTATCGCTATCATTTATCATTATCGATCAGATCAGCCGGTTGGGTATAGGCCCTGCTTATATAATTGTTCTTTGCAAAGTCCATCATGTTGCCGGCAGCCATCTTTAACAATACAATATATGAAAATGGCAAATTAAGAAGACGAAAGAAACAAGGGCAATTAATTAATGTTTTTGGGGGCTTGTTTTTGACTCTTCTTTAATTCATTCAGCTGTGCGTTTGGGATCACTTTGTATTATATATATACTACAAGAAATTTAGCCTTCAACGACAAAATAAATTGTCATTTTAAGGTTTTGTTCGATGCCAATATAGAAAACAGTAATAAAAATAATTGATATATTTGAGTGAAATTTTGAAAAATAAGTTGAGACATGTAATGATATATTCTCTATATCAAGCTCATTTTATGAGTAGATCGATGTTCTCCACAAAGTATGCAAACAGATATCCTATCACATGTATCAACTTATTTTTCAACTTGTCACTCAAATTAATAAATTATTTTTCTTATCATTTTTTTTTATTGTTATCAAACGGCGTCCAAAATATATCAATTTGCCACTAAAGGTTTAGTGAGTTTCTACCCAATGATAAATAACAAAGGTAACTCCCGGATTCTGAAAGATTTCGAGTAATAGAATAAATGTTCATAAAACAATAAATGGAAAAATTTATACAAAATTACTTCTTAACCAAAATGGGAAAATTTATAATATGTCTCTGTTATGAATAACTTGTGACAAATATTTTGTTACATGCACGGTTAAAAGGGGAAAATTTAAACAACCACCCATTGTCCAAGAAAGTTCCCGGAATCACGGTTTGACATCCTCTCGAATATATATAATTGCATCAAGTTAAGCTTGGGTGCTCCATCGATCATTAATTTCATTTCAGTCTTTCTCCAGATTATATAATGGTCGCCATAAGATCCCACCAAACCTCTTTTTCAACTTCTTACGATGTGTTTCTGAGCTTTAGAGGTGAAGATACCCGTTATACATTTACGGATCACCTTTATAAAGCTCTAGACCAACATGGATTCCGCACATTTAGAGACGACGACAAGATGCAGAAGGGCGAATGTCTAAAGTCAGAATTTGAAAAAGCCGTCCCTCAGTCAAAGAGTTCAATCATCGTCATCTCGGAGAACTACGCATATTCTTCGTGGTGCCTTGATGAACTAGTGATGATGATCGAACGAAGGAGGACCTCTGGGCATGTGGTTTTACCAGTCTTCTACCATGTGGAACCATCTGAAGTTCGGAAGCAAACAGGTAGGATAGCAGATGCATTTGCAAAATACGAAAAGCAATGTGACGAAAAAACAGATTCCGAAGGAAAAAGAACGTGGATGGAAAAGATACAAGGGTGGAGATCAGCACTTACAGAAGTTGTTGATTTGAGCGGGCACCACCATGTTGATGGGTACACATAAATTCCTCACTATTCAGTTCATTATGCATATGTGTGTGTATATATATATCTGCCATATACAATAGCATTCCACATACTATATTTTTACCCTTAATTTGATGGGTACATGATTTATTTATTTTTTGGCTATTTTGGTTATTCTTGAATATGCTATTAGCATAGCTAACCGAACCCTAACGTACTTTATGGTTGCACACTGTTCATCCATTTGGCTGTTCTTCAGGCTAATTAAGCAATCTGATCTGGAAATTATAACTAAATTAAGATTTTGTATTTATTTTAAGTCAATCACAATTTTAGGCACTAATGGTACAGGAGAATGCACCGGAGAGCTTACGTTAAACATTTTCAAGGTTAAATGTTCTGAAATTTGAATAGACTGCAATAGAGAGTGTCCAAGGTTGGATGGGAGTACGAACCTAGTGCGCAATATTTGAAAAGATTACGGGCATTAAGCTCACCAGGACTAGTTCCACACTAAGCCAAATTAAGCTTTTCAACAATCTTGCTCCCAATTCATTACTAACTTGGTAAGAAATCAAGGTATCTTATTTCCTACTCTGTTTGTCCTAAATGAAGTAGAAACTCAAGGTATCTTATTTCCTACTCAGTCATTCCTATTTGACTTTCACAAATTTAAAGAAAATACAAGATATCAACCTAATCCATGGACAAAGAGTAGAACTAAAAAAGGAACTTGAATCTTAAATTGCGATAATACCATTCTTTTATTGTTGTTGTTTTTATTATTGTCACTACTGCAATATTTGGTATTTTAATTATAGTCTTGATATATCTAATCGTCTACCATTCTCATCCAATTCGATTGAATTTACAGTATGAATCCAAGTTTATCGACAAGATTATTGAAGATACCAAAGTTAATGTGAGTCGCACACCATTACACGTCGATCCGTACATAATTGGGATACACTCTCAGGTCGAAAAGATAAATATGTGGCTGCAAGATGGGTCAAATAATGATAAAGTACGTGCTATTTATGGGATGGGCGGCATTGGAAAGACAACCATTGCAAAAATTGTCTATAATCAAAACTTTGAAAGTTTTGATGGAAGTAGCTTTATCACAAACATCAGGGAAGAGTCAAAACAACTTGAAGGTTCACTTAAGTTGCAAACACAACTTCTATCAGATATTACCAAGAGGAACCCTAGAAATATACATAATGTTCACGCAGGACTCGCTGAGATCAGAAATTTTGTATTTTCTAAGAAGGTGCTTCTCGTTCTTGATGATGTGGAAGATGTGGATCGACTATATGATGTATTCGGAAGACCAGATTGGCTTTTTCAAGGAAGTAAAGTCATCATAACTACTAGGCATGAAATGATGCTACAACCTCATCAGATGCTTAGGGTTGAGAAATTGGGTCAAGGTGAATCGATTAACCTCTTTAGTCTAAAAGCTTTTGAAAAAGATTTTCCTCTAGAAAGTTACACAAAGCACACTGTAAGGGCAGTAAAAATTTGTGAAGGGCTGCCATTAGCTCTTAAAGTTATAGGTACTTCTTTATCTCGGAAAAGAGAAGATGAATGGGTCCCCGAATTAACAAAATTGGAATCAATACCTCAGAGGGAAATCTTGGAGATACTCAAAATCAGTTATGACTCTTTACAAGACAACTATGATAAAAGTTTATTCCTAGATATTGCTTGCTTCTTTGTTGGAATGAATGAAGATTACGTAATCAAAATACTAGAGAAATGGGATCCTCTTGTAAATATTAGAATTCAAAATTTAATAGATCGTTGTCTCTTAACAATTGGTCATCGTAAGGTGTTGACGATGCATCGATTAATTCAAGACATGGGACGAAAAGTTGTTCAAGAATAATCACGTGAGGTTGGAGAGCGTAGTAGACTATGGCATCATCAGGAAGTCTTTGATGTATTGGAATATGAAACGGTAAGAATCATATCATTTATATTTGTTTCTTATCTTGCATGTATTGTAATAATTTATCCTCTTTTTGTTTCCATGTTATTCTCTTAATAGGGTACTGAAGCAATTGAAGGCCTTACCCTTGATATGCATATGTTGAAGGAAGCTGGCAATCTTGGAAAAAAAAGAAACTATGAGGAATTTCGTGATAAATCAATATTGTCGATGTATGCCAGCTCATTAAAGCGACGTTTTCTTAACTTTAACTATGAGCAATCAGTAAGCACAACTACATTAAGTCAAAATGATGTATACTTGAGAACTAGTGCATTTAAAAGTATGAGAAAGCTAAGGCTACTTGTGCTCAATTATGTACAACTCATGGGAAGCTTTGACAATTTCCCGAAAGGATTAGTATGGTTGTCTTGGCACGGATTTCCGTTAAAATCTATTCCGATTGAATTCCACTTAAAGAAATTGGTTGCTCTTGACTTGAGTCACAGTAGATTAGAACAAGTTTGGATGGAAACCCCGGTATGCTATTTATTTGTTTATTTCTCTTATTTTCTAAATTTATGGTGATGATTTATGTATATATAGAATTAATGGTCCTTTTTCATTCCCTACAGTTTCTTGGATCATTGAAGATTTTAGATTTGAGTTATTCTGAAAGGCTTGCAAGAACCCCTAATTTCTTACGCCTCCAAAACCTTGAGAGATTGATCCTTAAAGGTTGTGTGAGTTTAGTTGAGGTTTGCGAATCCATCGGAAACCTCGAGATGCTTGATTTACTTGATTTACAAGATTGCAGAACTCTAAGGAAGCTTCCAAGAAACATGGGCAAGTTAGGATCTCTTAAGACTCTAATAATCTCAGGTTGCAACGTTGGTGAGTTGCCAAGTGAAATGAGAAATATGCAATCATTAGAAGTGCTTAATGCTGATGGGATTTTCACAAACCTGGTACAAATTAGCAGTGGGGGGGTCAAATGGTGGGAATGGATTGTTTGGCCAATGGTGGCAAAACCAAGGAAAGGTCCAGAGACTCTATGGGCTTCCTTACCTTGCTCTTTAAGAGAATTAAGTTTGGCCAGGTGCAATCTATCTAATGAGTCATTCCCCGCGAATTTTGTTAATCTACCGTCATTATATTACTTGGACTTGAGCTATAATCCATTTCGTAAATTACCGAATTTGATCAAAAGCCTTAGTTTTTATCAGTCCTACCTCACTATACGTGAATGTCATAGGCTCCGATTACTTGATTTTAATGGTTTATCGGTTACAGAATATTTTGGCATAGACGCAAGATGCAGGAATATCCAGGTGCCCCCTCCCCTCCTCTCTATCTCTATATATATATATATATGTAAAATGTATAATAATTCCTTACCTTTAGGTATGCTGTCAATAATCAATATTATGATTCATGTGGCGCAGGGAACGTATGAGCATGATGTATATAGCATATTTCTTTATGGCTATAAAATTCCAACATTTACAGGTGAAAAGTGTGAGGGTTCATCATCAATATGTTTTACTGTACCTTTGCTGCCTACTCGTAGAATCAAATGCTTGAATACGTGGTGTAAGTGTTGGTGGAATTCTACGTCAATGTTTCTTAGTTAACATTGAGAATAAGACAAAGGATCTAACCTGGATAGAACAATACAATTGCCCTGAATTTGATAAATATGTTGGATGGTTGAGCCGATGGAGGTTGGGGAATCAGTTGGAGGCTGGAGATGAAATTATTATTATATTTTGTTATAGTGAGCAATTCGACGTAAAGGAGTGCGGCTACAAAATTGTGTATTATGACCCAGAAGAAGAAGAAGAACCAGAGAATAGAAGTACCTCAATCATCGAAGGCAGATCATTATCTATCACCACTCCGGTTTAGCAGAAGAAATATCAGAGGAAAGCACTCCAAATGCGTTTTGCATACGGTTAAAGAAGTTCTCAACAAAGATTATTGATTCCGGAGAAGTTTACAATAGACATTATTGAATCAATAGTTTGCGCCTTTCAGCCTTCTATTTCATTTCACATTTATAGAGCTAAGGACTAATTCCCTTTTCTTTTTTTGAAAAAAATAAAAAGAAGTTGGAAACGAAGATTATCTAGAATATTAGACGATGAAATTGTATTTAACTCTATAAAATCTAAAGTAGATTTAGCACGAAGATACCCAATATCTCTCGAAAACATTTTCACTTTTCATTCAATCCTTAACATTCGAGTAAGGTATAACAGTTGTGAAAGACCGAGTATAAACTTGATAATACCTTACTCGGTTGTCAAGAACCGAGTATATAAGATTATACCAGGATTTCAAGAATGGAGTAATAGACACCTTACTCAGTTGCAAAGCACAAGCGTGGGTATATCTATCAATGGATCAAATTTTGATTTAAATCCGATGTATTTTATCGAATATGAATTTAAAATTTTAATCCAATTATCATCCGAATACACTAGTCCCATAGTTTAATGGAACATATAAGAATTTAGGCATATCCGATACATTAAAAATTCCATCCGAATATATATAATATAATTTAACTTTATAATTTATATTTACTACAAATAATGTGTATATATATAGTAAGTTGATCAAGCTGAATTATTGTTTGTGTCTTGGAGCACTCATTTCATTTCTAATTTGCTTAAAAATAACCCTTGCCATATATGTGCTAGTTTAGAAAATCCCCTAAGATTATATGTAGATTCACAAGTTGATACAAAGCGTAGGTGAGGCCACATTTGAATCCCTATCTAACCTTTTCTCATGCCTTCTTAGGTATTTATAATCAATTTTAAATAGTAATTGAAGTTAAACTAACTTTAAATATTGATTATGATTACGTTATTGTTAAGTTTTAAATGTTCAAAGGTATTACTACTAAAATTATCATGATAAAGTTTGAATAATTTTTTTTTAAGCCATTTTACATAGCCTACCTTTCACAGGAATTATGGTTCTGCCCTTGGGAAGATATCAAGCTTAACTACCAGCGAGCTATAAATTTTTGAGTATTGTTCTTATGTGTAAGTGTAATATGTTTTAGGGAAGTGTTGGTTGTTCTGGATTTTGGTTTCTTCTTTTCTTTTTTTAGGTTCGATTGTGCTAGAGTGTAGATATTTTTGTATCTCTTTCACAAAGCGTGAGGGTAACTCTTTTGCTCAATCTCTAGAAAATTTTGTTGTATCTGCTAAAAATTTGTAGTTTTGAGAGAAGCCTCTCCTTTGTGAATTGGGGAAACTCTCCAATTTGATGTAGTTTTGTTTTTTAGTGAATGAATCTTCTGTTTTCCTAAAAGAAAATTGATTTGTTCCAATTTTATGTAATGGTGGTGGACATCTTGTTCTACCTCAGTTGGTACTTCTTTTTGGTTTAGCAATAATATTTTGTTTTTTATCACAAAAAATCTATAAATAATAAAATATTTTATGCACTTTCTCATTGTTGAAATATTATCCATTTAGAGTCCATTTGGTCATCCTCCAATTTACGAATTGGACAATTTGAAATTGCTTATTTCGTGAATTATCTAATTTGAGTGTTTAGTTGCAAAAATGAATTAGTATATAAAGTCACAAACGTAAGTTAACACTTGAAAAATTAAATAAGAAAACTTAATACACATATATCACTTCTAAGTGTCGTACAAATCCATGCTGAAAAAATCATAGCACAATTTATTTATTTTTTCTTAAATAAAAAAATTGCAATTTATTAATTTACAATAAATTAACTATAAATGAGAGTATTTAAGCAACCAAATGACTCCTAATTATTTTTCCTTTGACTAGGCTTTTTATGTTTTTATTTTGGACATGATTTCGACCCCTTTTTTTTATCCTTGTAATCTAAGTTTTGTTTATATTTATAAGGGTAAACGACACAAAAAGACCTTAAACGATGTCATAAGTTTCAATTAAGCCTTTAAACTTAATTTTGTGTCTATTGAACCCTTAAACTAATCAAATTGAATACTAGTAGCCCTTCCATCCAAATCTCTAGTTAAATCAAACGGTCTTTTTGGTTACTTATACATGTGTGTATGTATATATATGTTGTTGATGCTAAAAACTAGAAAGGTATTTTAGTCCATACAGTCAAATGATCGAATCAAATGATTAGAATAATCAATGTAAAGAATCAAAAGAGTCAAAGATATATATAGGAGGTTGACCTCGTATGAAAATACGGGTTAGTCCTCCTCTGTGGAATAAAGTTAGGAGCTCGGTTTGCTTTGTATTTAAAACAACTAAACGACTATTACAAACTCACAAAAGTCTCGCTAAATATTCTATCATCACAATATTACAACAAGAGCATGCTCCAGTCATACAAGTTTTGACTGCCCTTTTACTAGGAGCTCTACTGAATGCTACAAGCTTTTGCTTCTCCTTGTCTTTTTGCTATTCAATGCTAGATTCTTTTTTATTTTTTTTCTCCACCAGAAAATTTATTAGTGTATTTACCAGAGGAATAAATGCATGATTCTCCATTTATATATATGACTGAGAGAAGATGTGTTGTAGAGCTCTGTGCATATGTCTGAGACCATGCCTTGATCATCACTGACTCTAGCCTTGCTTCTCTATTAATTATGGTGCATTAAATGTAGCTGGTATGTATTTAATGAAGGTGAGGAATGTTCTATGTCTCCTGCAGAGTAGGTGGCAATCGCCCATGCCATTCGTCATCCATTATGTTATAGTGGTTAGACGAATGCGCTCCAGAGTGCGTCAATAGAGTTTTGAACTTCAAGCTCCATAGTTTGGTGTGCAGAGTCAACCCTTGCTCGAGTACTCAACTTACGAAGAGCTCTGTTCTCTCCGTAATACTAAACATAGCTTCTCTGCTGTGGCAAAACAGGTTGCAGACATGAGAGGCCACGTGTTTTCTTGTGCTTGGCTAGGCAAATTAGGTCATTAATTTGCACCATCAATTACCCCTATCCTTGCCATTTAGCTCGGAAAAACTAATTGGGGAGGATATACTTCGATCTAGGAGCTATTGGCGAGCTCTAGCTCAGAGGTTGGAGCTGTGTTAAGCTCGAATTTTGCGTAAGTCGATAATGCCAATAATTCCGCATATGTGGCACTGGATTTGGGCTAATCTCATTTATCCCCTAATTTGCTGTTTAGAGCTCTTTTCGAGAACATTAACATTTGTAAAGATTGTGTCCCACTAGTTTCGTATTACTTGGAGAACGTGCGAACATGTGGTAGTGGGTCTATTAGTGGATAGTTAAGGCTTTCAAAGTGATAGTTAGTTTCTCCCACACACCTTATATAAACCCCTTTATTTAGAAGAAATTTTTACTTTATCTTTCTTAAACCCTGGGTATCCTTAGAACTCGTAGTATTCAAAGATTTTTTTCTTTAACTGATCTGGCTTATAGAGGTCCATTAGAAAACTCATTCAAGTGATTCTCGAGCATTCCTTTAGAGGATCTCTTTAAATCAGTTCCTCACTTTGTATCCTCAACCCCTCTTTATACCTTAGTTAGTCTGAAGGAGCACCTAACAGACTAAAGGCAAAATCTTGAGATCCCTCCTCAAGTGGAGGTGGGTACTTCTTCGAGCACAGCTCTGGCTATTGCTTCTGAGCATAGGACTATCACTATCATGGATAGTGATGAGCTACTTACCACCATCTTCCTTCCTTCTATAGTTGGATCTTCTAAGGCTGCTTTTAGGGCATATTCGTAATACATCAGCTCTTTGTCGGTGTTTTCCATTTCTTTCATATTCTTCGCATTGGATATTCCGACGTTTAGGAATATATATCAAATCCCTGCCAGTGTTAAGATTTGACTCTTGGCCTAAAGGAGAAAGCCTGCTATTACAAACCTGGGGAGGTCTATTTTTATGAGTTCGTCTTCAAGCGTGGGCTCTGATTCCCCATGGACGATTACTTGAGGGAGCTACTCGCCGCCTTCAACTTGGCTCCCGTTCAGCTCTCACCGAATATGTGGAACTACCTGATAGGCCTCATACTAATCTTTAGGGCCATATCTGCTAGGAGTCAGAATGTCTTAGTGGAGGAATTCTTTACTATGTACCAGCCCAAGGATGGAGGAAGTAGGAATCGAGGTATATGGAACTGTCCGAGCAAGTTGGGAGCTATTAAACTCATTTAGAATCTCCCAGACAGTATTCATAATTGGAAAAAGAGATTCTTCTACATCTCTGGAATGGGCTGGGAGCATGAGGTCGACTGCCCCAGTGTGTTGGACTTGAAGACTTGGTTCGCTGAACCTAGTACCATTCATAAGTGTTCATCATCCAACTCTCTATGTCACCTTTTCCAGTAACCTCTGAGCTAGCTCTATACTCTTCACCTTATTTTCTATAGTGAAAAAGAAGAGACATGCTCTTGTGCCTTTTCCTTTGATAGAGGACGCCAAGAGATTTATCCCTGAAGCACTATGCAGACATAATAGCTCCGAAAATGCTCTAGCATTTTGGTCTGGGCCCCAGGCTTGCAGACATGGATGAGACCATCAAGACTATGGAAGAGCTTGAGTTGAGCAAGCCCTTCATGGTGCTCATTGAGAAAGACCCCTCCACCACCAGTACCAAGTCCTCCATGGATGGGTCTACAGTTCCTTCAGCCATTGAGGAAGCAAAGGAGGAAAAAGAAGATGAGGAGGAGGAAGTCTAAACAATCTACGTACATCCTCCCCCTACGCCAGATTCCCTTCTCACCTCCCAGTAAGTTTTTCTTTCGTCGAATTCCTTTGTTAATACATGTGTAAAGCTCTTCTTATTTATCATGACTCACATTTTTGTATGCAGCAGATCTGCCTCTAGCCATTAACCTAGGGATGGTGAGCAAAAGGAAAAGGATTTTTAAAAGAGGTCCTCATGTCAAGAAGTCCAGGATGAATTAGGGGACTTTAGCTTCAGGGCTGGGCGCAGATCAGGGGGTGCCGTCAGCTCATACGTCGACCTAATGATAGGTCCTATTGACATCCTGACACCTCTGGGTTCACTGGAGGCCAAGCTCAAGAGGCTTGAAACTTTTTCGACGAGGTTTTACTGCCCCCCCTTTCAAAAGAGGCCTCACCTGCCAGGATAGCTTATAAGCAAGTAATTTTTGACGATGAGGACGTGCAAGAGCTCGACTTTGTGGAAGCCCAGCGCTAATCAACTTTTGGAGGTGCTGCCAGCTCTTCCATTCCCAGGACCAGTGGAGATGGGTCAAAGTTCTTCGTCCCCAGAGTTACCCTGCCTCGTTTGGGTGAGGGTATGCTTCAAAATGTACGAGCAATAGGGGTGAGCAAGTTGGATGATGAGTATGGTTTCATTATGAGTCATGTAAATATTGATGCCTCACATCTCTTCTTTACATCTCCACTATTCGAGTTCTTTTCTAACTGTCTTCTTTTTAAGGTCCTCATTCTCTTATACTCTACCCTCTACCTAGCTAAGGAGGGCACAAATAATCCAGCATTGGCTTCAGCTTATGAGGGTCTGCGTGAGGCCAAATCAGACCTGGTAGCCATTGAGGAGGATAAGAAGAAGATGTTGGCCCAGGCTGGGAAAATGTTGGCTGAAATGATGAGCTTGCATACCTAGTTGAACTCCCTCACAGACTAGACTCAAGCTACCATCAACGCAGCTCATGCAAAGGCCGAGCTCGACTGCAGAGGTAGGGAAGTGGCCCTGAAACTTGTTGAGTTGGAACGTCATGGAAGGGAGGAGGCTAGTAGGAGTCTCAAAGAGCTCTGGAGCCAATTGGTCGTCAGGGATGACAAGTTTTCTTCTGCTCGTCAATAGAACAAGGCTATAAGGGGTCAAATTTATGAGCCAAAGAAGGAGAGCAAAAAGCTCAAGGACTCCCTTCCCGTCATCGAGCTTCAGGCAATAGAGACTTTATGCACTTAAGGAAGACCACTTTGGAAGATCAACGATGCCTCCATAACAGGCTTCTTCAAGTGCCAAGAGCTCGCCCTGTAGCTTCCTGACAACCTTGAGGGGCTTGAGCTCCCTTTTAATACAGGTGTAACTCCAGAGGTCGAGGCCAAAATTCTTGAGAAGAGAGGAGACGTTTTTGGCCATTCTTCAGTTGATTAGGGATAAGGAGCCCTACCTGCTGTAGAAGTGGGAGACTGGGAAGCCTTCACGCTCTTGTGTGTTTTACTTTTCTTTACTTCTTATCTTTTTCTTTTATTTAAGTTGTTTATGTGAGATGTAATGAGCTTTGTTGATACTCTAATGCCCCCACAACATAGAAAAAAGTTAAGCAGAATTAAGCAAGATAAATAGCATACCTCAAAAAAGGTGTTTATTTGGGTCTCTTAGTACAAATAGAGTTCTTGTCACTTTAGTTAAGTCAATAAGAGTCATACCCCTTAGACCTTAAACAATGTTTAATAAGAGCTCTCAGATGGTCCATTTGTCGCACGACAAATGTATCCAATATATAAATCTTTGCTGAGTTCATTCCATCTCATTCTTCTCTTTTCTCTTTCTCTCTCTAGCTCTCTTCTTCTTTCTTTCTCTAGTGTGAAAGTCCTGCCGCTTTAGGTTCTTTTTACACTTTCCCTGCCGCTTCTTACTTATACTCATGGATCCTGCTCACGGAGGTCAGCCAGACTGACTAGAGCGTGACCAGGATGAAGTCACTTTCACTAACACACATGGCGTCCCATGTTGCACCCCCCACCATGACGACTGGGCTGATATCGACTAGTATGAGGATGGTGGAGTTGACCGCGACCGTGCAGTGGTGTACCGGGACTTGACCCGGGTTGCTCCTGCTGTTCCATGGCTCTTTATGGAGCAACTCTCTCATGAGATCTGTTATCGGAACTTGGTATGTTTTCCAAGACTCTTATTTTATAGATATGTGTATCCATGAATGCTTTCATTTTTTTGTTAAAATATTATTCTTGTTTATCATTTCCTGCATGTGTAAACAACCTGTCATTAGTATATGTGATTGCCTGATAATAATATCCGATTTAGAAAGCACATGCTTCACCATGGTACCTTTAGATTTTTAGATATTGCATAATTTATCCCTATAATTCCTATAACTCTCATAATTACACCAAAGTACCCTCAATTTATGAAAAGTACATAATTTACTCCTATAACCCTTATAATTCTCATAATTAAAATTTACCCCTATAACACTTATAACTCTCATAATTACACCAAATTTCCCTCAATTTATGAAAATTACACAATTTACCCCTATAACTCTCATAATTACAGCAAAGTACCCTTAGATTTTTGAAAATTACATAATTTCCTCCTATAATTCCTATAACTCTGATAATTACACCAAAGTACCCTCAATTTATGAAAATTATGCAATTTACCCCTATAACCCTTATAACTCTCATAATTACACCAAAATACCCTCATATTTTTTAAAATTACATAATTTATCCCTATAATTCCTATAACTCTCATAATTACACCAAAGTACCCTCAATTTATGAAAATTATATAATTTACCCCTATAACCCCTATAACTCTCATAATTACACAAAATCTCTCTCAATTTATAAAAATTACACAATTTACCCCTATAACCTTTATAACTCTCATAATTACACCATATTTTCCTCAATTTATGAAAATTATATAATTTACTCCTATAACTCATATAACTCTTATAATTACACTAAATTATCCTCAGGTTTTGAAAATGACATAATTTACTCTTATAACTCTTATAATTACTTATATATGTATATATCTGTTTGTTGTCTACAGTGAGTTGACCGAGGTTGGGGTTCTCCCAACACTATTTCTACCGAGTGGTGACAAGCACCAGCCTTTGTATAGGAGTTACTTTTTGCGACTCCTTTCAGCACCTTCCTCGATGCGCTGCCGGAGAGGGTATCGAGGGCTATAGTTCAGGTGGCAGTCCTTGCGACTCATTGGTGGGACACTACTCATACGTTCCACTGGAGCTGGGGGAGATGACGATGACTCCACTGGACTTATTTGCTTTAATCGGGATACCCTCGGGAAGTGCTCCTATTCAGATCGATGTTCCTTGATGCCTCCCCTTCGAGGGTATACTAGGTGCATTGGGATGGATTCCGGATTGACGAAGTTTAGGTGACACTATTCCTTGGGCCGCCTAATTACACATTTGGCGACCTAGCAGGCTAGGTTGGCTGCCACTAGAGAGTAGATGACCAGACATGGGGCATGTCAGTATGCTCAGGTTCTGCTATTGTTGATGCTTCACGATATATTTGAGGCCTGTGGGGGAGATACGGTCCATCTCTAGTGGCTGCCCTATATTCGAGATTTTAGCCTCATGTTTGACTATAATTGGGGAGGTTTTATCTTGGCCATTCTCTATGATGCTATGGACCAGGTTTCGCGACATTTGGCCCTGAATCTTAAGGGTTTTTCTTTGATGTGGGAGGTATAAAATTTTGACTTCTCATCTATTTTGTGTAAGTATTTTATCTGACAATTGTTGCAAATGCCCTTTATATTCTTTGCTTTTTTTTAGAGTTGTTTGTGGCATATACTCGCCAGGGTCTCGCCTAGGTGGATCTCGTTATTGAGAACGAGGATCAGTTTTCATTTTTTTGCCGGTTCATAGCGGAGAACTACAAGGCGCCTTAAGTATATCGGACCCGAGAGACCGGGGCTACCGCTGTTTATGACCTGTTAGAGGAGCATGTAAGATTCAGTTAAATATCATTTATTCAATAAATATATATAAATAGATAACTGAATGAAATTTATTCTTCTCTTTTCAGATTGAGTGTTTCCTTTAACGTGATTTGGGCCTTCATTTTGGATATGCCTGAGCTCTCACAGCCTCAAGGACTCGGCGGTTAATCCGGGAAGAGGACGGCCTCCTATTTTATCTGGGCAAGTGGATTGTTCGTCAACATACTCCCTCTCAGTGCCCTAGAGTTCCGGTATTTTCACCAGCTCTGATGAAGTGGACAGGCGAGATTGATCGGGGTGTTGGCCTTAGTAGATGGGCTTGATTTCTAGACGTTCACCGAGGATGGCGACTATGTTGCCTTCGCTGCTCAGTTTTTTATGAGAGAGCCGACAGGGACTCAGGCCTGGGTCTTCTACAATTGATATAGAGCATTGGGCGGTAATCCCAACTATATACGGGGGAAATTTCGTTTGTCTAGGACTGTCCTAGGACACTTACCACCTGTCCCCAATTGAGGGCACGGGTGCCGGTCCTGAAGGTGGAGACATAGGTGGGGCAGCTCTGGTTCCTGAGCAGCCACCTAAGACTGAAGGGCAGCAGGCTGAGGCTGAGGCTGAGGCAGGGAGTGGTGGTGATTTTACTGAGAGGTCTTAGGAGCTGGCAGGCTTCGACTATAGCCAATTCAGACAGACTCATCCTGCTACTACAGTTACACCTCCGAGTATGGTCCTTTGAGGGAGATAGCGGTGGTGGATCCCCCAAGGGTGAGGACTTATGTGACATTGACCCTGCTCGACCCCAGGGCTATGGGTCCCCCTACGGCAGGTACCACATATTCCCGGCCTCCTTTGTTTCTGACCGGGCCTCCAGTGCCTTTTGTCGATTTGCAGCTGCTTCCCCAGGACATATCTTATGACGACGTAGGTGTTGCACGTCTCTAGTCCTATCAAGAGTGCAAACAAAAACACTTATCTGTAAAAATTTAATTAAGCTTAGTAAAGTAAGGGTCAATCCAAATCTCGGGGGAAGGAATTGAAAATTATAGAAAAAACTTAAGATTGCCAAATTGAAACCAATTTTGATTTTTGAAAGTCTTTTTTCTTTTCTTTTTATTATTAAAATTAAAATTAAAGAATAACTAATTAGCAATTCACAAGAGAGATTAATCAAATATTGAGAGAAATCAAGGGTTAAGAATTCACCACCAATTACTTTAATTTAACTATTTCATTACCACATGTATGTACCCAAGATAAAATAGAAATTCTAATTTACTTAAACACTTAGGAGTCACCTATGGTATGTAGCATGATCTTAATATTCATGTAAAGTAGTAATTTCAAGATATAACTTTAAAACCAATTTTTATCTTTTAGATCTTTTGTAAAATTCAATTTTCTTCTTTCATAAAAATAATAACATGGATTAAAGTAAGCTTCCAATGAATCGCCATTTAAGAAAAACACAAAGGTTCAACACCTATCCATATTAACAATTAAAGTTTAGAAGAGAATTTAGTGATTAAAATCAACTCAAGAAAATTCTATGGTGTGTAGTTTGTTTCTCAAATCAAGAATCACACTAAATTGGATTGCCTCTATTGGAGGTCAATCAAAAGGATTTTTTTTATTAAACTAAGAACATGGGTACTATATGCAATAATATAAGTTAAATTAAATATTGGGGTTTCATCTCTCCCCTTGAAAGGAGATTAGCCTTCCATCATAATTATTAAGCACAAAAATGATATTAAATAAAATTTCATTGCTCAATTAAAATATTAATCTCAATATCAAAGGGGAACTTACAAAATAATAATGAAAATTGAAATAAATAAAACTTTCCTTGAAATTTAGAACTTTGGTTGAATGATTCTTCCGGCGGTGGTGTGAGCGACTCCTTCTTTCTCTATCTCTTCACAAGTTTATTTCTCTCTTTTGGTTGTGTGTTTAGAATGGGGGCTAAGGGACTTTATTAATAAGTGTAAGGATTAGGGTTAAAGGGGAGAAAAATGGAAGGTTTAGAAAATGAATTAATTTAGATGGAGTGGAGAGCAAGAAAGTTAATTTTAGGAATGGAAGGTGCTTGATAAGGTAAAGAAGATAATGGGCTTGGTTAATGGGATGATTAAAAACATGGGCTGCTAGAGAATGTTTATGTGGGCTTCCTTAATGGATAATGAGATAAATGGTTTGGGAGAGGGCCCATAAGAAAGAAATACAAACACTCATTTCTGCGGTTGTGCACAGGCAATAGGTTTAGGGCTTTTTTCACCATCAAGATCTAGAATCTGAAGATCATCGAAACACGAAAGTTGTATCCCTTTGAGTCTTCTTTCGAACCATATATAGCACGCAAAATTATGAGTTTTGGGCGCAAAGTTATGATTAAAATACCGAACTGTCACCTAAATGATCAAAAGCAGATTTTTCGCGAACTTAAATGTTAATGCAGTTTTTCTTGGATTAGGACTTCCGCAGCTCTTAGAACATGATCAATCATCAATTTAAAGCTTGGCTAACCACCGGAACAATTTTCATTGCTTTTTGACACATCATTGCTGCATTGTTAGTTAAATTTGGCACAAAATTGCATTATTTTCACTTTTCACATATAAAGCAAACAAAAGATTATATTAGCACAGTTTAGAAAATAATAAGAGACTACCAAGAAGCTTTTGGGGTATAAAATATGGCATTTTTGGGTGTTTATCACACCACCCCAAACATACTTTTGCTAGTCCTCGAGCAAATATGGAGAGATCAATAAGGGTTCACAGTGAAGATACCCATAAACTTCAATTTTTTTATTTTTTTTATTCTTTCAAAAAGAGGCTTTAGCATTGCTTCTCTTATTTTATCTCAGAGAACACTACACAACATATATGCAAGCTAATCAAATTATATAAGTCTAACAGTATCAAGGCACAATCCTTCTATGACTCAGTGTGTGTGTAAATAGCTTGCATCGTAATAACCATTGTATCCAAGTGAGCCTCCTAGATCACATTCTAGAAAGTAAGCTTTGACTTCAAATCTCTCAGGATATAACTCTCTGAAATGAATAACTCTGAGACTGGGCTCTCACATACACATATAAAAGGCGGACAATGAAAGAAAATAGATCTTATGAAAGGAATGCTAACCACTAAGCGAGAATGTCGAGTGTATTCACCACAACACCTTCTCATCTATCCTACACCAAAGGTCAAATGGGTCTTTTACGGATGAAGTGGGATACATAATAATGGAGCTGATATATGGATGAAGGGTTTTCTGAGAAGATGGTCATAACTATATAATATTTTTACCTCATGTGCTGCAGATATTTATTCTCTTATTCTTTTCTTTTTTTCACTTCTCTTATTTTTTTTTTATTTTTTTTTTTGATATATTTCTTCAAAATAGCACAATTAATGCAGAGGTCTTCTATCTTTAACACTTTAACCATTTTCTTCTCAGAAATAAGTGTATATGGAAATGGGTGGATGGATTGATTGATGAACAATGATGAGTCATCCCTAAGGTTTATGCAGGATAAACTACAAGACTTGTGTCTCTTATAACTCGAATGAAATGTCATTCTCCGTGGTTGACCAAAATAAAGAATAATGAGATCTTATAACGACTTAATACGGTATCCAAGAAAAGTTGAGGCATCTTGTGCCCCGGAGTCAGCATATAACCCTCTAAAAGGTGAAAGGCTCTAAAATTAACAGGGTTTTTAGTCTTCATGATTATTCTATCAGGGTCACTAGAGAATATCTCTCTCTTCAACTAAGAATATCATGTTGCATCTTGTGCATAGAATGTGCTGAGTTTTAAGAGTTCATGGTGCAATATGCCTTATATAGTATTGTTTAACTCAACTAGTATTAGTAAGCATAATCTTCTTATGAGCACAATTATCCTTAGTATTCGGTCTCTTAATGGATAAGGTACTACACTGCCAAAGCCTAAAATTTTAAAAATTTCCCATTCTTCTGAAAAACGTTTTGTTTCTAAAAATGATTTCGGTATGATTTTGATAAAATTCCCACCCCAAACAGAAGGAACATCGTCCTCGATGTTGATGAAAATACAAGTAGAAGAGAAAAAGGGAATTACTTTCGATAACTGCTCAATCAAAATATAACGATAAATTACCAGGGAGAGAACGTAAAATATGCTAAGTATAACTTGGATATATCAGAAGCAATGTACAATTCTATAATAATAAAAGTATCGGATATAAAAGTACATGTACTCAGAAACAAACTAAGACAGGGGATGAAGACCACCACCAAACAGAATTTGGGTATCCTAAAACAATTGGGTTGCATCCCAAATGCGCTAAGTTTATTGTATTCAGCCATACAAAGCGGGGCACATTATGATTAGTGTTTAATTTTAGCACAACCCCAAACAAAATGAAGCATGCTTCCCATATACTAGCAATCGAAATAGTTATGGATCAACCCAATGAATATGGGCTAGAACCGATAACACTAATAAGTGATATGTGACCAAATAATGGGAAGGACCAAACCATATGTCTGGTGGTAGGTCAGCAGAAATGGCAACCATAAGGTTATAGCAAAGATTATACTCATGGTTATAATTTAATGTTGCACAAAAATCAATAATTAGTGGTGCATGGCCTATTTTAGATTCAGGGAATGCCTCAATACCAGCAGGAAACATCTTGACACTATACGAACAATCATGATGGCTTGGATAAGATAACATAGGGGAGCACTTGAATAGTGGATGCCATGGATCAAATGTGAGGGTGTCATTCAGTGGAACAACTAAACATGTTATAGACGAATCATCTCCGGTAAATACATTAGTATATTCTAATGACCTAGGAGCATAACGTGAGACTGTGGTAAGTGAAATGCATTTAGGGTAATTCTTAACTACCATATCGACATTAGTATAATTGATTTGACCCACACAAGTATTTCGTACATAAGGTACTATGGACAGGGAAACACGTGGTGATTGTTCCTCATTATGACATAGGGACCGTTTGCTGTTCTTTTAACTCGTGAAGTCAAGATCATCATTAGACTTGGAAGCATCAAGTAGCAGGTGGTCTACATGGGCTTTGTTGACAACATGAGTAAGTAAAACATCAACATCATTGGACACTTCAATATCATTGTTGGACTTAATGGGCCCCCTAATTTCTGGTTCTTGAATTTCACTAGGATCAATTACTAAAGGCATCTCAGATGAGTCAACAAAGAGGTCTACTATTTCCTCTGGCTGGAATGGAGAAATGGGGTCCATTTGATCACTTTGATCGAGCACTAGGCTATCTTAAGGAAATACAACACTAGGGTTAACTTCTTGAGGTTCACGTACAGGTGTCCACCTTTAAGGGATCGATGGGAAAGTCAACCAATGGCTTTGGATCAAAAAGGGAACCCTCATCATAGTTTGACTCGATGATATCCAGAATGGGATTTTCAATGCTTGGATTTTGAAAATAATGCTCCTTTTGCTCGGTTTCATATTTTGCCAAACGTTTTTCGATGTTTTATAAAAACCTTGTGGTGGCTTCACATCGACTTATGAATTGAAGCAAGTGTCCTTCAAGAGATAATCCTTGTTGCTGATAGGGATCAATGAATGGAGGTTCAGTGAAAAACTCTTGACTAGCACCTAGTGAATGTGAATAGTCATAAGAAGTGTCGGTACCTAGTTAGGTGGACTCTTCTTTCCTATTGAGGTGATTGGTCAACATCTACTCTAGAGATGGCTTGTATGGTGGTGGTGGGTTAATGGAAGGAGTTTACGGCACCATTTCATAAGTGGTCTCATATGGAGAGGAGTAAGCATAGGAATTAGTGGGACACTGAGCCTGGTATGCCCAAGATTGTGGCGAAAGATTGGGAAACTCCATGACTTTATGGTTTTGGTATGCTGGTGGTTAATCTTAACTCCAGTAGAAGTTAAGATGGTTTGATAGCTCATAAGTGTATGATTGATAATATGGTTCAGGAGTTGGTTGCCAATAGGGATCGACGAAACTTGTATAAGCCATTAGTTGCTCACACTGTGAAAATGAGGCTGGACATGCTTGTGTTGTATGATAGTAACTGAAATAGATAGAGCAAGCAACGTAATCTCTCATAGGTCTCTCAACTGCCACGCCTAGATGGACAAAATATACTATGGGGTGAAGAAAGAGACTCTAAAACAAAGGGTGGTAGGGAGAAACGATTGGGGAAAATGAGGACTCAAATTTACTCCAGAAGCACACAAAGATTTCCTAACACAACAACATCTAGCATATGATGTTTTGATTATCTTTGCTTGTGAAAGGGCTGTCCAATTTTAATTATCCGCGGGCGCTTAAAACACGATATCTTGATGCACCTGAAGAAAAAAAATGTGCTCCTATCTTTTTCAGAGAGAACTGTTAGTTTACCAGTTAAGGCTACTAAAATCAACAACTAGGTGAGTTCCCAGGAAAGACGAGGGGGGCCGAGGCCACTTAAATCCCTACCTCCTTAGACATCTTTAGGTCTCCTGCCAGAACTTTTCTAGACATTGTTGATTTGATAGGTAATCACTAGAGTGACCAACACATTCTTCTTTCAAAGAGGTCCTATGAACACCCCCCCTAATTAGCTCCCTAGTTGATTGATTTTATTAAGTGACGGCTTAGGGTTAGCAAGCAATTGGAAGGGATTGAGTGGGTGATAAAATCCTAACTCGTTTCAATGACCGGGTATAGGCCTTATGTTCAATTTTAGCACAATATGAAGAATGCGAGAGAGTAAGCACGTAAGCAAGTTGGAGCACGCAAGAATTGAACTCGCTAACAGGAGAGGCGCGAGTGATTAGAAAATTTACCTCTAGGGTGATGACAAAGTTGAGTTGATCGGGGGGAAATTTCTCTTAAATTCCAGTCGTCCCTGAGAGTCCTACTAACCCAAATAGAGAGTCTTTAAATCCGGTCTTTTGTTTCCTTAAAAGCTGCAATCTCTGTTTATTCAGTTTCCCTAAATGCTTGCACCTGTTTAACCTTAATCTGGGACTCCCCAGATAAAATTATAATTTAAAAAGTCCAATATCTCATTACAATCCAAAAAAAAATTTAACTACCTAAAAAATAAGTTTCCTAAAATTAAAAAGAAAAAAAAAATAAAAATAAAGAAAGTTTCCTAATCTATTACAAAGAGAATCTTTAAGCTCTATTAATCTTCAATTGTTTCCTTCTTCACCAATCCCCGGCAACGGCGCCATTTTGTTGCGCATCTCCAGTCGTATCAAGACTGCAAATAAAAATCCTTATCTGCAAAAATTTAATTAAGCGTAGTAAAGTAGGAAAATAAGGGGTCAATCCAAATCTCGGGGGAAGGAATTAAAAATTATAGAAAAAACTTAAGATTGCCAAATTAAAACCAATTTTGATTTTTGAAAGAATTTTTTCTTTTCTTTTTATTATTAAAATTAAAATTAAAGAATTACTAATTAGCAATTCACAAGAGAGATTAATCTAAATATTGAGAGAAATCAACGGTTAAGAATCCACCACCAATTACTTTAATTTAACTATTTCATTACCACATGTATGTACCCAAGATAAAATAGAAATTCTAATTTACTTAAACACTTAGGAGTCACCTATGGTATGTAGCATGATCTTAATATTCAAGTAAAGGAGTAATTTCAAGATATAACTTTAAAACCAAATTTTATCTTTTAGATCTTTTGTAAAATCCAATTTTCTTCTTTCATAAAAATAATAACATGGATTAAAGTAAACTTCCAATGAATCACCATTTAAGAAAAACACAATGGTTCAACACCCATCCATATTAACAATTAAAATTTAGAAGAGAATTTAGTGATTAAAATTAACTCAAGAAAATTCTATGGTGTGTAGTTTGTTTCTCAAATCAAGAATCACACTAAATTGGATTGCTACTTTTGGAGGTCAATCAAAAGGATTTTTTTATTAAATGAAGAACATGGGTACTACGTATACATGCAATAATATAAGTTAAATTAAATATTGGGGTTTCATCTCTCCCCTTGAAAGGAGATTAGCCTTCGATCATAAATATTGAACACAAGAATGATATTAAATAAAATTTCAATACTCAATTAAAAATATTAATCTCAATATCAAAGAGAAACTTACAAAATAATAATGAAAATTGCAATAAATAAAACTTTCCTTGAAATTTAGAACTTCGGTTGAATGATTCTTCCGGCGGTGGTGTGCGCGACTCCTTCTCTCTCTATCTCTTTACAAGTTTATTTCTCTCGTGGTTGTGTATTTAAAATGGGGGCTAAGGGACTTTATTTATAAGTGTAAGGATTCAGGTTAAAGGGGAGAAAAATGGAAGGTTTAAAAAATGAATTAATCTAGATGGAGTTGAGAGTAAGAAAGTTAATTTTAGGAATAGAAAGTGCTTGATAAGGTAAAGAAGATAATGGGCTTGGTTGATGGGATGATTAAAAAAATAGGCTGTTGGAGAATGTTTATGTGGGCTTCCATAATGGATAATGAGATAAATGGTTTGGGAGAGGGCCCGTAAGAGAGAAATACAAACACTCAATTCCGCAGCTGTGCGCATGCAATAGGTTTATGGCCTTTTTTCACCATCAAGATGCTAGAATCTGAAGATCATCAAAATACGAAAGTTGTATCCATTTGAGTCTTCTTTCCAACCATATATAGAATGCAACATTCTGAGTTTTGAGCACAAAGTTATGATCAAAATACCGAACTATCACCTAAATGATCAAAATCAAATTTTTCGTGCACTTAAATATTAATGCACTTCTTCTTGGATTTGGACTTTCACACCTCTTAGAACATGATCAATCATCAATTTCAAGCTTGCCTAACCACAAAAACAATTGACATTACTTTTTGACACATCTTTCCTCCATTGTTAATTAAATTTGGCACAAAATTGCACTATTTTCACTTTTCACTTATAAAGCAAACAAAATATGATATTAGCACAGTTTAAGAAATAATAACAGACTACCAAGAAGCTTTTGGGGTATAAAATATGGCAAGATAATCCCTTATGGAGGTGGCTTGTCGTTCAACAAATAGGTCCAATACACTCCTTTTCCACTATAAATACTCCATGTGCCTGCCTTCATCTCCACACATACCTTCTCTTCTTCCTTTTTCTAGAAATATGTCTTCTTTCCGGACAGATTCTGACTTTGTCTTTCTTAGATCATGGGATGCTTTAGTTTCTTCTGAAAATGGTTTAAACTTTGGTGTCTTTAATCTTCTGGCTGCGTGGGGTTTTCAGCCCGTAGATTTCTCTTTGATATCACACCACATGTCTCAACTTATTTTCCAACTTCTCACAAAAATCAATTGTTTTTATTTTCTTTTTTCATCTTGTTATCAATCAGACCCTTAGTCTTCCATATTTTCTTATATTAATAGGAGGAAGGAATGGAAGATGCAAGGGAGGATTTAGAGGGGTGTGTGAGGGCGAGGTAAGCATGGGGATGAGGGGTGGGCGACGTGGGTTGTAGCCCACCTCATTTTTTATTTTTTTATTTATAATATTGATATAGGTTTAGCCTATCCCTTGTACAAAATATCAATTCATTACTCACAAAAAAGACCAAGCATACATATATAAATATATATATATATAATGGGGAAAGATCTAAAGAGTACTATTTATTTGGTCCTTAAATGCGGACTAATCATTTTAAGGGGGTAAACAAATGAATTTTTTTATGAAACTTAGTGAAGATGATCTTCATGATTAGTAGATCATCTCTACCAAATTTTATCAAAAAATTCAACCGAGAAGTGGGTTAGCTAAACATCTTTAATTTTAAAGGCCAAAAAAGAGCATATATTTCATTTTTTTAATTAACCCTCTTCCCAATTGAATTTTTCAATAAAATTTGGTGGAGGTGATCTACTAATCATGGAGATCATTTTCACCAAGTTTTATCAAAAAATTCATCCATTTACACCCTCAAATTGATTGGTCAGCATTTAAGGACCAAAATATTGGTTCTCTTAAGATCCTTCCCCGTATGTATATATATATATATATGTATATATATATTATTGTAATCTAAGTGGTAAATTATTTTTATATTAAAAGAAAGGTCTTGTGTTCAAATCCCCATTTAAACCTTTCTCATGCATTTTCCTAATATTTATTTCTAACCCTATATCTCTTTGTCTTTTTAGGTATTTATGATCAATTTTAAATACTAATTGAAATTAAATTTGTGGCTAACTTTAAGGGTGTGTTTGATAGGCCATATTTTCCATGGAAAATATGGCTTTTCCACCCAAATTCCCACTTTTGTAGTGTTTGATTGCATTTATTTTTCACGGAGTCAAACTCTCACCTTTTCTACTATTCATGTACTTTTCCTTGTAAAGGTGGAAAATATTTTCTTTGGGGGGGGGGTGGTTTTTATTTTCCAGGCAATTCGCACAAGGACTGAGGCAATTCGCACAAGTGTAGTCTAAAAAAAAACTATTTTTTGATGAAGTAAACTTGTTAAAAACAAAAAAAAAACAGTTTTTTGATGAAGCAAAATTGTTCAAAAACCAAAAATTGTTTTCAAAAAATCTGTTTTTCGCTGAAGTAAAATTGTTCAAAAATAAAAAAAACTGTTTTAAAAAAAAAACTGTTTTTTGATGAAGTAAACTTGTTAAAAAAAAATGTTTTCAAAAAAACAGTTTCTTGATGAAGTAAAATTGTTAAAAAAAAGCTGTTTTTCAATGAAGTGTGGTCTAAAAAAGAAATTATTTTTTGATGAAGTAAAATTGTTAAAAAAAAAACTGTTTTAAAAAAAAAATTATTTTTTATGAAGTAAAATTGTTCAAAAATCAAAATACTATTTTTTGATTAAGTAAAATTGAAAAAAAAAAAAGAAACTGTTTCTAAAAAAAGAAACTGTTGAACTTGCAATCTTTGATTCTCAAATAGCAAAACACAAGTTCAAGATTGATTATACTTGTGTCTTAACTTTATTCTATTGTTGGTGTGTCACTCTTTGGCATTATCTGTGCTTAATTTGCTGTGTATAGACATATTAGCATTGCCTACAATATGATTTGAATATATAAAACTACTTCTAGACTCTATAACTACGCATAACACACCACTGACTTATTTCATATTAACCACGTACTACTTCACTAATTATAGCAGTTAACTAACCAAGTCACCCTCACTGCCCTTTTTGTGATCTAACGTTAGTTCTTTAGAAATTTGACATTCCCTGCTCATAACCTTAAGAAGACCGGATGTTTTTTAAAGAGGGGTTATGACAAGGTATATCTTGATTTCAGATACATACATATATACCAATTGCATTAACAGATATAATTTGTCAAAAAAAAATTGTAAATCATAAAAATAAAATATAATATAACTATTATAAAAAATGGTACGCTAGTTCCCACCTTGCATACGTATTAATAGGCTGCTAGCTCATAGAGTATGATTTGTGGTCCAAATACTGTCCATGACTAGAAATTACCATGAAAGTGTAAATGCCACCGACATGTATCTTAGTAAGACAAACTTAAGTATGATACAACCGCAGTATAATAGCAGTAAAATACCTTAAAAATGGATAAGATACCTCATGCAGGATTGGCAATTTCCTGAGATATAAAGCATGCCCCATGAAAGATTCCAGATCTTCGGCTGCCCTGAAAATTGATTCATCAAAAATATCAGAAATGGCGGAAAGGATTTAAAAGAGGAAACTAAATTTAGTCACTAGCATCTTAACATAAATTCATAGATACTTATTGTAAGTTAATCACTTATTCATGTTAGCACTAAAGCCTAAAAGGACTAGGACGGCAGTCTGCATATTGGGAAAATAATATCACACTGTCCATAAATTAAGAGCCCAACTTTATTTATGCGACGAACTTCATTTCCCCAGCTCCAATACCGAGAAATCATCGAATTATAATCGCAACTGTCCTCTAAGACATTTCATCAAACACTCACATCATCCCCAACCCGACCATGTTCTGCATACCCATCCATTTCAGTGTTACGGCGCTCAATGGCGACATGAGAAGTGTCTATCTATGGGGTAAGGGAATTTAGCATTTGTAGACTAACTAACAAAACTGTCAATATAGTGAAAAATAAAATACTAAACATAAAAGCCAAATCTGCACTTTTTGCATTGCCAGTGCAGATGGAGGTTTGGGAATCAATTGGAAGCTGGAGATGAAATTATTCTTACATTAGATGGTGATGAATATGAAGCAGAGGAGTGCAGTTTCCGATTGGTACCATTGTGACCAAGAAGGAGTGCGGTTTTGGATTGGTACCACTGTAACCAAAAAGAAGAAGAAGTGAATAGAGTTTTAGTAGTAACTCAAGCTTTACTATGGAGGAGGACTACTCACATCATTGCTTTCGAGCGCACTCCAGATGAGCACTGGAGAGTACTTCCTCGACAGCCTGTTTAGGAAGTAGTAGTAACTCAAGCTCAATGAAGATTACTGGTTAACGAGAGATTGCAGCCAACTTAATTGGTTCATTCAAAGCAGTGGCATACCCAGGAATTTTAATCCGGGGGTGCACAATTTGAATAAACTCAAAGTCCAAATAATAATAATATAAATATGGAGTTAGAAGAAGCATTTATATGATTGAAATCAACATTCGGAATAGCGGAATTCATGCTTGGAATGGTAGAACTCGCGCCTACATTTTGAGGGCTGGAGGAAGAACTTGTTCTTATTTTGCTAAAATATTTCTTCATTCTAAACCATGCCCTATAAATTCAACATTTATTAAATTAATATACAATTAACTAAATAATCTAATAATATAAAATTATTCAAGAAACGCACAATAAAATTTGGCACATTTAAAGCTAAATCAATTAAACAATTAATATACAATATAATTTATTAAACCTAAATTATTTATAAATCAGCCTTATACTACTATACAAAAAAAAAATCAGCCTTATTAATTTATTAAACCTAAATCAAATATAAAATTATATTAATAAATATATATCAAATATAAAATTTATTAATTTACTAGCAACTCCATCATTTGCACATCATATCCTCTCGAAATTACTAAATATATATTAATAAAGTTTGGCACATTTAAAAATTAAAACTAAATGTAAAAGGAAAAGAAAAAGAAAAGGAAATAGATCTGAACCTTTGTAGGCTGTAGCAGTGCTGTCCTGTAGCTACGCAGCTGTGCGTGAGTTGTGGAGAGCAGTAGAAAAAAAAAAAGCAGATAAAATCCCACTCAATTGCACAAATGGCAGAGCAAGGAGACGGGCAGGATTGCAGGAAGTAAAAAAGGGATATTGACTATTGAGGCTAATTGAGATCTCACGGTGACTCACTCCTCTTTTAGGTATATATTAATGAACATAAGCCCCTTAAGTTTTATTACACTTACACACCCTTAACTATAAATTTATGCACATAAGTCCCTATAAATTTTTATTTTTATTTTTTAAAAAAAAAAAAAACCGAAATCGCCGGGGGTGCACGCGCACTCCCTCGCCACACTGTAGATACGCCCCTGATTCAAAGGTTTGTTTCTTTTGTTAGCCGCCCAAAATTAAACCATCGCACATTTTTTTTTTTGGTTTCCTTGTTAAACTTTTCTTTATAAAATTGTATAAATTTGAATAGCACATGCATTACTTGTGTACTTCCTTAAAATGACTCTCTCAAGTTGTAATTTGGGTTCTAATATTCTATCACTTCTATAAGCCAAGTATATCCCCGGCCATTAGACTACCACCGATGTGGGATGTTATGGATATGGGCCTGGTTCCCCCCAATACTATATGTAACCACTGTGGTCCTTCTCTAGAATAACAAGTCCAAGTTGTAATTTTAGTTCTTTAAACCCGCATATAACCAAAGATCTCCTCATTATACTACCGGTATGGAATGTAATTCAATATATATATATTGCTAGCATCCAATTCATGATCAATCTTAATTAGGCCCAAATATTGTGAAGCAGTCTTAAGAGTGCATCTTGTTTGTGTGTGTGTTTTCTTTTTACTTCGTTAAAATTATAGCATTCATTTCAAGACCAATATTTATTGAGTGAAGAAGTCTCCTAACATTATATCCACAAACAAATTAAAGTTCTCAAGATGAAATATTGTATTTTCAACAGTTTTTTAATATATGCTTAATTTAAATATACAAAATACTTCCCGCATCACAAAAGCTTAGAGAAAACTTGTAAAATTAGGCATAGGGTTAAGGCAATCTTATTCAAAAACAGAGCGATATTTTTAAGAAATTTTTTTTTTCAATTTTTAATTACTAGGTGAAACATTTATTTTCTACGTGTTTTTAATAACTAAGAAATTGGGCATGAAATAGTTTTTTTTCCAGTTTTTAATTATTAGCTAGGTGAAACTTATGAGGAAGGTGCAGTTGTCATTGGACATATTTAAGGTACTAAGTTAAATTTTTCTAAAATACTATGTACATAAACAAGACAACCTTAATCTAATTAGAACAAAATAATATAGTATTTCCTTAGAGATGTAGGTCATAATTAGAGAGAGAGTTTTTTCTTGCAAAGCACAACTCATTAGCCATTATAACTCTAAGGAAGCTCCATTCAACCCTATCATAGGTGTGACGCCCCGAATCCCGTTCTGAAATTTTCACCTCCAGGAGCATGTTAATCATGGATGCTTTGCGCGACGGCGGGTTTAAATACATAAAAACACAACTTTAAGAAATCCCGTTTCAGAAAATTTTGGCATGTGGAGTTTATTTGTATAACAAAGTGCCCTGTTAAAAATCAAAACCATTTACCTACAAGTTTACATTAAAACCACTCCACCTATAGAAATCCACTTAACAAGTTTACATCGAAGGTGGTTTACATATCAAAACTGAATTCAAAACTTATACAAAAGACCTCTTACAAAATAACAAAATCAATCATTTTATACAACAAGGTCTTTTTTGTAAAGGACCCAAAGGACAATTTATAGACATCAGAGGTCTCTAGACTCGTAGATCACGCGCCATTCCCCAATACTTGACCTGCAAAACTGTTTAGAAAATGGGATGAGCCAAATCCGAGCTCAGTGAGAACTAAATGCGTTTTATATAGAAAATAATTGTTTTACGTTAATGCAATAGTTTGAAAAACCGTACAGTGCAATGCAACTGACCCACACGTGCATGCAACCCTACTAGGAATCCAATCCTAGCCATCATAAGCTAACTATCCGATCAACCTATCCCATCCCTAGACTTTACATGGAATACCCTAAGTCAAATCTCACATTACTAGGGAATCATTGATATAAAGCTACGTCAACACAAACTTTAGCTTCCTAAGGTTCAACATGCTATGTGGATTTGCTCTCAAGTGCAATTCAATGCTATACTATGCTATCTGGTACTTATACCGTAAGTTGTAACTATTGGCTAAGTATCCATTATTTTCTCTTTAATTAGTACGTTATGGATTCCATACTTGACCATCTACAAGGCTTTATCACTGGCTCCTCCTCACAACCAAACCACATTCTCACGCTCGTATACCATGTTTCTAAAGGCCATTAGGTAATAATACTTTCCACTTTATGTGTTAGTACATTATGGATAGCCAAACGGTTCTCTATGTGTATTATGATGCATTTGATAGTGTCCGCATTCATCAGCGTCATTCACATCACATTCGAGACAATATATATATATATATATTGTATATACATACATACATAACAATATAAGATGTTGTATGATAATAATAAACACAAGCAACATTATCACCATCATCTATGTCAATATCACATAAGTCCTCGTATCATATATCTAGCATAGTACCCCAGTTTCACCTGCGGTCACTAGGCTTAGAGCATCGGATCCCGAAGGACCCCAAGTTCTAAACTAATCATGTTTCCTCCAAGTGAGCGAACTGCCTAGGGACTCGGTCCTTACTTGTAATTCATTTGGAGATAAACCCACGCAAGACATTTTTCCGGGGACAACACTCCAAATACTTTACAAGAAGAACACCCGTACAAGCACGTTCCTCCGAGGATGGAACTACCTTAGGGTCTTTCACCTAAGTGTAGGGCTACTACTTCCCCGAACACAAAGTCTCGTTGATAGAGCCACATGAACTAATCTGCAGGCTAGGGAAGCTGCTAAATATAGGACTACAAACACTCGTCCGTGAGAAAGCAATATGCTTCGATACGATAATATAAACAGGCGGCTACCACCGCACTGTACTGGGTAGCCATTTTCCTTGTCCATTTTGGGTGGCTCCACTCCAGCTACAACTAGGACCGGTACTCCCAACCTTGTATTTATATCCCGGTACCTCCGACCTGGTATTTATATCCCCGTACTCCCGGCCTTAATATAGTGCACATGTATACATATACAATGGTATTTATATCCCGGTACCTCCGGCCTGGCATTTATAGCCCAATGCCCCCGGCCTTATTATTATAAAATTGCAATATATCAACAATGCACTGAAAGGCGAACACAATCCATCACACACATGGCTAATCACATATAAAAATACAATACAACATAGCCCACTATTTGCTTATCAACATTATGGTCATTGTGATATTATCCAAGGCCTTTCGACCTTCTTATCATTCATACTGTTCGGCCAATCGGTCCTTTAATGACAAGCTATGTTTTGTGACAAGTTATAGATGTAAAAATATAGCCGTTGTACGTTATAATGGTCCTTTAGCCACCGTGTCAAGTTAAACAATAACTAATGTGATTATCGCTTGACTGATAAGTTCAAGGCACGCTAACTCTATATACTTAGAACTAGGGCAACTCACAACCCACCAAATTATGTAACTACCAATTTAAGGGCATACCGAGGATGTATCATCATTGTTAGTGCTTACTACGCCCCATACAATAAGTTAGGTTCAAGTGCTATAGTGTATTATTCCGCCCTAATGACTTCTTGGTACAAATATCGTAAATAGTGGTCTACCATCCCTTGTAATGGTGAATCTACGTACCTCCATCATTAATAACTCATAATCAACCACCCTATAGGCCCAAATCCCAAAATCCCAAATTTTGGGTTTATACGCTTAGCTACAAGGAAGGTTCATAAGGGATCCTTATGTGTACGAACCAAAACATGGATTTCATGGTTAAATTACGTAATTATAAAGTTAAGCCATCAACACCCATAATCAATTTGAGTTCTATTTAACCCAAACCCCATTAACAAGCATTTGTAGACAATTATATACAAAATCATCACATAAGATTTGATTCGAAGTGAATAAGGTGTAATAACTAGAAAACATGTTGCAATACTATTGTTCCCACCTGGTTAAAGCTTTCCATCTGAAGTTCGAGTCGTAGACCGAGCTAAATTGATATATTCCCGAGCTTTCCCCCTTTTTGGAACCCTAGCCATGGAGATGGTGGTGAGGAAGATGATGAATAATGATAGGAGGGTTGATTTAGGTCTCAAATCTTGGTTTGTGATGAATAATTCATCAAAACCCTCAAGAACCTCTCATTTTCTCTCTTTAGAACTCTCCTGAGAGTTATAGGGTTGTATGGGTCGAGTTGGGGGTTTTGGAATGATAAATGGTGATCTTGGGAGCTCTCAGCCAAGATTGATCGATCTTGAACCTCCCAAGATTGATCTTGGGAGCTCTCAGCCAAAGCATATTTCACACAGCATTGACCACTGTTAGTATTTTGGTCATAACTTCTTACTCGGAACTCAGATTGGGGTGATATTTATGTCCATAGAAAGCTAATTCAAAGATATACAACTTCCTAAGAGGAAGTATCCCCAAATTATGGATGGATAATTCCCAGAAATCTTCTGAAGATAGCATTCTGTCGAAGCACTACCGAATGACCAGATTTTACTAACCGGCCTACTTCGGACGCTGTTTTGACCAACGAGGAGTGCGAATTGGCTTTCAATCAAAACATAAAAGTCGAAGAATGGTATGAAACCTAAAAGTAAGAATAAATGGCAGCCAAATCGGATAAAATATGAGAAAGTTATGTTGCCCCAAAGTTAGCTAAAAACAAGAAATTGCGTAAGACTAAAACTTACGATTTAGGAGCCCATATTGATTCGGACCACCCGAATCACTAAACGATCACTCACATGAGTGTAGGTAGACTAATACGACTGATGCAAGATCCCAGACACCATAAAACTCTATAAACTGATATTTCACCATCCGAGGTGAAATAATCGACCGAATGAAGGCAACTGCGGTGGAATAAATGAACGGGGTAATACAATAGGCCTTTCCCATGTTTACTTTGAGTGCTACGTGACCCACCTTATCCTACATTTCACACCTTTAAGGTAATGGTTTTCCATATGCACAATCGACACATTGAGTTTATGATACAAAATTAGGCAGGTGAGTTTTAATTCTATTAGCTAGGAACTTGGAAACTAATTTATAAATCACATTATTTCATAAACAAATTGGACAAAATTGCTTCCTGGGAAGTGCTTGGTTGCATTAGTGACCTGCTTCTTCGTGTTACGCTCATATGCGGTATGATTCTGATCACAATCCTTTAATTTTTTAAGATGATTCTCAAGGAGTGCAATGTCCTTTTTGATTTTTGAATGTTTGGCATTCTCATTCGACTTTTTTTGGGTTTGTTAAAGGTGCATGGAACTTAGTGCTTTTTTTTTCTCGTAATCATAGGTATACAAAGATGAATAAGTTGAAGGCATCGAAAAGGAGATTGAGGGCTTGGAATAAAGAAGTGTTTGGTGATATTGATAGGACAGTGGATGTTGCTTATAGTGATTTTCAGAAACTTCAAAATGAGATTTCAGTTCATGGGGCAAATATTTTTAATGTTCAAATGGAAGCAAATTGTTGCAACCAATTGTTTGTTCAAGAAGTTTATTGGAAGCAAAAATCTCGGCAGCGATGGCTCAAAGAGGGCGATAGAAATACTAGGTATTTTCATACTTGTGCCAAACTTGAAATTGCTAAAAGCCATATAGCTTGCTCAGTGGATGGTAATACTTTTTATACAAGTTATGTACATATATAAAGGCATGTGGTTGACTATTATAGTATATTATATTCTTCTTCTAATGTGGAGTTTAATGATGGTAACTTCTTCAACTATATTCCTAAATTGGTTCGTAAGGAAAATAATTATATGTTATTCAAGATTTCGCCTGATACTAAAATTTGAATGGCTGTGTTTTAGTTGGATGCGTCTAGTGCAGCGAGACCGGATGCTTTTAATGGCAATTTTTTTTACCATCATTGTTGGGGTTTGATTAATAGAGATGTGTGTGATGCTGTGAAGGAGTTTTTTAGCGTAGGGAAAGTTCAAAAATTCCTTAATATTAACCTTGTGCTTCTTCCTAAAGTCAAAAGTGTGAATTTGATTATTCAATTTTGCCTCATTTCTCTAAACAATTTTTTGTTCAAAATTATTACTAAAGTCCTTGGCTCCAAATTGTCTTCGATTCTTGATAAGCTGGTTCTTCCGAATTAGTATGGTTTCATAAAAGGCAAACATGCTTCTACATGCATTATGGCTCCTTCAGAGTGCATTAATGTGCTTGATAAAAAGGCCTATGGGGGTAGTATGGCAATTATGGTGCATTTCATTGAAGCTTTTGATACAACTGAATGGTCTTTCCTTCTTAAGGTGTTGCAATTGATAAACAAGCTCAATAGCTTTTTTATGTTGGGCATGGGGGTCAATCAAAGGAATAGTAGACTGATATCTGTTACAGGTATATCGGTTACTAGTTTGCCTTTTCGGTATCATGGGGTTTCTTTGGTTAAAGGAAAACCTTATAAGAAATATGTTATCATGTGCATAGATTCCATTAGATCTAAAATGGAAAGTTGGAAGGGGAACACTTTGTTTATAGCGGATAGAATACAGATGGTTAAGGCTATGGTTTATCGCAAGTTTCTATATAACTTCTTTGTTTATGGTTGGTTGGATGGACTTTTTAAGCAATTAAAGCAGACCATTGTAAATTTCATTTGGTTGAGTAATTGTTCTTAAAGGAAAGTGGTAGTTCCTTCCATTGGGGACATGTGTAAACCAGTTGAAAAAGGTGGTGGTTATGGTTTTTGAAGTGTTAAGGCCCTCAATAGGCCAGTGTTAGTTTCATCGATGTGTAAAGTGCTTTCTTTTCATAATGAGATTCTTAATTTCTTAAAGGTCAGGCGTCGTCTTACAGCCACTGTCTCTACATGCTCTTATATTTGTTCATCTCTGATTAGTGGGTTTAAAGGTGCTCTTCCGATTATTATGGAACACGCTCAGTGGTGGATGGGAAATGGGACTCTCGTTGATTTTTGGCATGATAACTAGTTGGGAAGTTCTTAGTGGATTTGCTTCAAATTCCTAATCAAAATGCTTGTAAACTTTGGGCTCAGATTTTAGACTTTTTAGTGAATGGCCAATGTTTTTTTTTTAATGTACTTATGCGAGAAAAATGTGGGATAATTGATTGAAGTCTATATTTCATGTCTATTGCGCTTACGAGGGAATCGTATTGCATATTGGAAGTAGCTTGTTGAGTATAATATGAGTAGGCAAGTTAAAAATATGTGGAGGCTGGTATTTGCACTATGCTTTCGGGTTTGTGAACTCAAAGAAATTATTGTAAATTTGAAGATAAGAAGCCTAGTTTTGATAGGCTTTTTAATGCTCTTATTTGTTGGATTAACCAAAAGACCAAAATAAAGTAAAAATTTAACTGTAAAAAAATTAGAGTACAATTTATAATTAATTCCCGGCGGAAAGATCAATAGAGTAAGATTTTGACTTGTTATAGTCTTATAGATGTTAAAAAAACCTAATATAAATAAATTATATGATTTCTATTTAATATTTAGTGTAGATGAAATATTTAACTAATTGATAAATGTGCAAAAAACTTCTAACATAAATTAACCCACCTCATTCGCACTATTATAATTTAAAAAAAATAAAATAATGTGTAGATTTAGGGTCCATTTGGTTGCGTAAATTACCTAATTTTAGAATTAGTTAATTTTCGATTGAAGAATTGTGAATTTGCTCATTTATGAATAATTCAATTCTAATTCAAGTAGTGTGAAAACTTAAATGAGAAATTCCGATTGTTAGAATAAAAACATGTTATCTATTATTCTATGTTATTTAAAATTTTGTCTAGATGCATCAACATCACGGGTAAAAACTAAGGGCCCGTTTGGTTGTCCTTCAAATTGTGAATTAGATAATATACAATTAAGTAATTTACAAAATTTTCATTTATTAGTGTTTGGTTGTGTAAATTGAACAATTGTGAATATGATAATTCAAGTTGATTCACAAAAACTCAAATTAAGTCAAGTAAAACTTGAAATTGCCTAACTCTAGAATTAGATAATTCATTCTAATTCTATTTTTTTGAGAAGATTTACTTTCCACCCGTGATGTTGATGCATCTAGACAAAATTTTAAATAAGATTGAACAATAGAGAACATGTTTTTATTCTAACAATCGGAATTTCTCGTTTAAGTTTTCCAAACACTACTTGAATTAGAATTGAATTATTCATAAATGAGCAAATTCACAATTCTTCAATCGAAAATTAACTAATTCTAAAATTAAGTAATTTACGCAACCAAACGGGCCCTAAATCTTCTCAAAAAATAGAGTTGTAATGAATTATCTAATTCTATAATTAGGCAATTTCAAGTTTTAATTGAAATGACTTAATTTGAGTTTTTGTGAATTAACTTGAATTATCATATTTACAATTGTTCAATTTACACAACCAAACACTAATAAATGAAAATTTTATAAATTACTTAATTGTAAATTATCTAATTCGCAATTTGAAGGACAACCAAACGGGCCCTTAGAATTTTCAAAATTAACAAAGGCAGCTTTAGTACTAGTATTTTCTTTTTTAGGAGTTGTACTTATACTTTTTCTTTTAAAAATTAAAGGAGACAAACTTGAGGGAACAAAGGAAAAAGTAAATTAAAAGAGGAGTGATGGTCGTTTTGGTTTTTGCTAGAAGACTTCATATATAATTAAAAAAAATGAAAATGGTAAAAAAAAACATTCACTTATCCCTATTACAATATATTTGATTTTTTAGTTTAAAAACATTAAACATAATTACAAATAAATAAATACGCTTTAGAATCAAATTAATATAAACTTATAATATTAAAAAAAATTAATGTAGACTACAATCTGTTTGGCATACTAATATTAATAAAAAAAAACTACATGGAGTTATTAAAAGGCGGTATTATTTACACTCCCTCATATTTGTCACAAACACCTCATTAGGTAAATTTATTATCACTGACACCTCCTAAGGCCCGCCTAATGACAGTGAGTGCAGTTACATACACTCAACCCACTTGGGGAAAGTTCGTTGGTAAAAACTCGCCTAATATCAGAGAAATAAAGTACTGAGTGTATTGAAGTGTTTTACAAATAAGTTTCACCTAACAAGAGGTGAGTGCACTCACATAAACTTGGCCCAAATGGTGAGAGTGTTACTGTGAACACCTCATTTTGCAACATTCACAAGAATTCCAATCTCTAAGAAATGAACATGCATACACATACCAGCATTTATAGATGCATACATACTATGTCTATGTGATACATGTCAAATAAGGAAGCTAAAAGGACACCCGGACGAAAAGTTTCAAGAATTACCGAAAGCTGCCGGAACCGAAAACCGTCAATCTTGTCAGTATTTTCACAAAGAGAGTTCTTGATTTCTGATCATCCTCAAAATTTTAGGGTTGTTAGTAGTGCCATAAGGAGTATCATACTCAAAAATTAGCTCGATCCGACGACCAGATCTCCGAGAATTCAAAAACTAGGAGTTCACTTCGGGTAATCAAACGGAGGCCCTCCCTTACTCAAAACAATCTAAAAATTGGATAGCTACTACATGACATATTGGGTAAGAACATACCCAAAATTCATTTGTTTCGGAGATTGGATCATCAAGGACTAATTTGTTTATTGTGAGATTCTAATCAAAATACCTTTATAGAACGCATAAGAAATGAAGGCCTTCCCGAACTCCGATCAACGTCAAATTCGGACACAAGCTGGAAGACATATGGAGGCAAAACATATTCAATTTTTTAGGAAAATCCAATGGTTAAACTTCACTTGTCGTACAACTATCGTACGCAAGTACTTTTGTTACGCGGGAAAAACTTTTCTTACCAATCCAAGCAAACATAGTCCTTCCAAAACTCCGATCGGCTTCAAATTTTGACAAGGCCTAGAAAACTTCAATTTCCAATACATATCCAAAAGCAGCATTATCCAATGGTGGAAAGGCTTTGCGATAATCTCCTAGGGTCTTGGTTACAATATATTTTCTTGCTCTCCAAGTTTTTTACAGCTGTATATAGACCCCCCCCCCCCCCCCCCGCCTCCATTCATATTTTTCATCAACAATCACTAGGATTTTGTGGTGTACACCAAAAGACCCATCTTCTCTCCTTCCGAGAGGGCTCAGGTATAATTTTTTCTCTCTACTTTTATTTATTTGTCAGTCTTATAATTCAGACTCTTGTCTGCATAATTACCATCAATTAATAGCTTTTCAAAACCCTTTTTCAAAGGGTGGAAATAATGCCAGAGAAAGAACACCTTGCCAAAGCAAATTAACACTGGCTGGATAAAAATGCCCCTATGAGAGTGAGATTGTGACGCCCCGAATTCCGTTATAAGGTTTGGACTTTCGGGACTAGGTTAATCACGGTGCCGTACACGACGGCGGGTTTAAAATGCTTAAGTTAAAACTGAGATAATAGGAAATTATATATAAAGCCATATTTTTTAGAAAATTTTGACACGTGGAGCTCGTATTTTCAATAAAACCAAACCTGTAAATATGAAAATAAAATTTAACTAGAGAATTTTCTCCACATCTATAATGGTTTGCAATCTACACAAATTAAATACTTCAATATATATATATCAGTCCCTCCAACGAGGTCCTAACAATAATTCAATGGCCTTTACAACACTTATGAATAGAATTTAATACAAATTAATGATACAATAAAATCAAACGGTTCTAATATATATAATCCATAAGGGACAAGTCATCCATGGACGACTATAGACATTTTGGGTCATCATAGGTTTCTAATTTCGTATCAGTGCCGCCCCAAGGATGTACCCGCAAAACTGTTGGAAAATGTGATTGAGCCAAATACAGGCTCAGTGGGAACTATAGGGCTTTACATAAGAAAGTACATGTAGTAAAGCACACACGACGTGCAATAATGAACATAGTATGAGTCATATGCGTATGTGTATATATATATGCTCATATTATTACCTTATGTATATACTATAAGAATATAATAGTAATGCCATGCAAATGTTATAAAAAAAACTTTTATATGCAATGCACACCAAGTGATATCCCATCCCCGAAAATAAGAGAAAAATGTATCCAAAGGTACTGCCAAGATATATGTAAATAATAATAACAATGTATATACATCTCCAAAGTATAATAAACCAAAATAAGGAAGTATATCATAATAATAAAGGGCATAAGAGAAGTATAGGCACTAATCTTGTATTCCTCAATCTCAATCCAAATCTGACATCTAGGATTTACTCTATAATGCAGTGCGATCCGAATCTAAGCCCCCAAGGCTGGGTCCCCCTGTGGACCACTTAGATGGTGTAGGGTATGCTGCATCGCGGGGTTCCCTTATGGACCATAGAGTATGCCGCTCTGAAATCGGGGTCGTCCTAAAGAATATATTTATACATAGTACACATACATGTACACACACACACACATATATAAATATCTCCAATCTGCCTACTAATCTCCACATACATAAACTATATATATATATGTGTGTGTGTATAGGACATTTATCTCAAGGATATCTCAATTTATCATAAGCTTATCTTCAATTACACTTAGGTTGTAAATGCATCAACTTGTATATGTATATACTAAGTAATCATATATTCATATTAGTGTCATTCTTAAGCCAACTCCACCAAGTATGTCCTATTCCACATTTTACGGCTCATTCATGAGTTTCATCAGCTAGATTTACCAATTAGTGCATTTACTAACAAAATAGATAATTGCCCCCAAGCCAAGTAAAGTTTACAAGCTAAGACAATTTAACTTTCATCCAAACCTTCTTATATGGCCTTAATACATAACTCGTTCAAAGACACATTGGTAATTCATTTAGTAAGGATACAGACTTGTGGGATTTCAAATAAGTTTCACAATAATAATTTAATGGCTTAAGCACAACGCTAATATCACATATGCGAGAATAAATAACTTAGACATGCTCTATATCCTCAATATATCAATATATATGTATATACTTACAAGACTATTTCATTATCATATTCGTCCGAATATGTTTCATATATGATATAAATTTAGCACTAAGTCCAAATCTCCCAAGAATCCTTTTATCTAAGTCATAACCTTAAGTATATAGCCCTCAACAGAGCATACGCGTACACGCGTCAACGGTTACTACTTAGGGCTTGTGATATCCAACACACAATATGCTTCTTATACAATACTTATGATTCTACAATAAAAAAAATGGAGAAATTAATTAATATAATCATAAACATCAAACCCAATCCCCATATATATGCATCAATTAACAACTCGTACAAAAACTTTCCCTTTTTGCTTTGAAAACAATGATTAAACACATTATAGTAAAAAAGTTTGGGTACTAGTGTTCCCACCTTAGATAAGCAGAATCTTCGAGGTATTGAGCGCTGGATCGAGCCATACTTTGAGCAATCACAAAATCCCTAATTTTTGCTTAAGAACCCTAGAAATGAAGGATATCAATTTGGGGAAGAAGATGAAGGAGATGATGATGATGGGGGTTATGTGTAAGGTAAAAAAAGCCAAGAAGAATCCCTCAATTTCACCCTTGACATGAGCTCTCGACCTAGACCCCAATTTCAGCTCAATCTTCACTACCCACAACCTTATTGAATCTATTTATTTGATCAAACAACCAACTCTAAAGAAATTTTTGCATCTGCTGCTTCCATTTTTGTTTCTTTGGCAAGACTTTTATTTGACAAAATCGAACTTCATTACAGAACTCATGCTCTAATAAGAGAGGGAAAGAGGATGGAGGAAGACAAAAGGCACAAAAAATAGGAAGAAAAAGATAAGCTAGTTGGATAGTTAATTAATACATAAATATACAGCAAAATATTCAAATTTTATTTTATTCAATATTTAAAAAATTGACATACTATCTGAAAAAAGGAGAAATTAATTGAAACTTTGATTTAGATCAAAGATCGCGCAAAAAAAATTAAAGAGAAAGATGATGCAACAAATAGATTCTAGAGAAAAAGTGGGAGAGGGAGATATAGTACTCTTTTGGGATCATGCTTGATAGAGAGGGGGAGAGCAAAAAGGGGCAGATGAATCTGGGTGTTGGACTAATGTATCTCACACTCACAGGGGTAATTTTGTCCAGCCAGTGTTAATTTGCTCTGGCAAAGTGTTTTTTTCTCTAGCATTATTGCCACCCTTTTCAAATTGTTTTTTTCAAAACCAAAGACGTATAACAAACCATAATCTAATTCCAAAATAGTATTATTATTTTCTTACTTTTCCAAAATTCCGAATTAACGGTATTATTATATGAAATAATCGATAATCACTATATATCAAATCTAATTCATAGATTCCAGTGTATATGTGATAAATATTTGATTATGAGAGCATTAGTGCTATATATACCAGTTTAATTAATAGACTATAGTACACGATTGGTCAAGTCACATCATATTACATCGAATATAAGATTTCACATCAAATTAGTTTCTAAAAAGCACAATACTTTACAAAATCACTTGTTTCACTACATTTACTATAATTAAACTCTCTTTTTCAAATCACACACACTTATTTCCAAAATCTTGGGCGAACTAGGAAACACATCGTTTTCATTCCATCCCCAAAATCCCAGTTTCTAAAGCAAGCATAAAAAGCTATAAAGTAATAGCAATAGCGTGCAAGAACTGAATTATAACACGTGCATATCCTACTCAAGAGACCGAAAGGGATAATTGGGTGCCTAACACACTACAAAACAAAGGTTATTTAGGACGGCCGTCATCCGTGCCAAAAAATAGGTTAGCCGTCCTTAAAAGTTTTTTGGGACGGTTTTAGGGATGGTGAACGAGGGTCCTAATTGGTGGGCGTCCCAAAAACTTAAGGGACAGCAATACCCGTCCTTAGTGACTTTAAGGGACGACAATTTTCTCCGTTCCATAAAGTCTCAAAATTGAAAACTTTAAAGGACGGGCAATTTTACCGATACTAATTGATGGGGTTAAATACTAATTTTACCATTGGCCTACAAAGGTAATTCAACATTTTTTACCTCCGGTAAAATCCCATTTTTACCCCCGGTAAAATCTCATTTTTACCCTCCACTAAAATCCCACTCAACTCCACTCAAATTCCACTCACCTCCATTAACTTCCACTCAAATTCCACTTACATCCACTCACCTTTGTAAAATTACCTTTTTGCCCCTCATCTTCATCAAATTTACTTTTTTACCATTCTAAATTTACCTATAAATACCCCCTTCATTCATTCATTCAAGACACACCAAAAAACATATCTTCTTTCTCTCTTAAGATCCATTTATCTCTTCCAAGAGATATAAAGCCATTGGCAATATAAATACAAGCCAATTCGAGAAGAAATAGAAGGGTCTTATACCCTCTCTTTTCATACCCCCCAAAAAATAGAAGGGTCTTATACTCTCTATTTTCATACTCCAAAAAATACCAACAACCCTTATACACTCTCTCTCCTACACAGTTTATTATTTATTCTGTTGAAATATTTGTAATCCTAATTCTATACTTATAAATAGAATTAAGGAAATTATAGAGAGAGAGAAAATTTGATAGCTTGTATTATCACCCAAATTGATCGCCTTTGAGCTAATACAAAGCAAGCACACACAAAAGGAGGACGTACCACTGGAATAGCATAAGCGCTACCGGGGGAACCTACCTTAAAAAAAATCACGTGTTCATCATTGCGCCGCATTTATTTTTTATTCACCGATATTCGCTTATTGATTGGTTAATTATCTATTTCTAGATTTTGACACCATCACTAATAATGATATTAGGGACGGTTTTTGCCGTTCCAAATATATTGGCGCCAAAATTTTCCCGCCAATGTTTGGGTTGGCGCAAACATATAAGGGACGACCACATCCGTCCCTTATAATAGTTGGGATGACTTATATGGGACGGCCTCATCCGTCCTTAAAATATTTGGGATGGCTTATAAGGGACGGCCTTATCTGTCCCTATAATATTTGGGACAGCTTACAGGGACGGTCTCATCCGTTCCTATAATATTTGGGACGGCTATACCCGTCTTTAAAGAGATAGTAAGTTTATTTCAATTTTCTATATGGCACGGTTTGTCTGTGCCAAAAAGTTATATAATATGCCTGGTCGTCCTTAAAAGTTATATGCATAGAAAATATTTTTTTCTCAAATTTATATCCTGTTACGATATTTACTTTGTTATTTGTTACAATAGAAAGTAATATTAACTTTATATTAATATACAACAAATTTATCCATTTCAACTTGACATGAGAGTAAAACAACAAATACTTCAAAATATAATTTATAATTAAAGAAAATCATAACTGTTAATTGCGTGTCTAAAGAAGAAAATCACGATTTCCAAATGTCTTAAAGTTAAACAAAGCAAACAGAACTCTAAACTTTTGTTTCTAAAATAAAGCAAACATAATCCGTAAATGTTTTAAAACAAATTAAAACAAAGCAAGCATAATCACTAAAAGTCATAACACTAAAATAAAAACATTCAAGAATCTTCCTAATAGAAAATGATCATCATATTTGATTAATCTTCCGTTGAGATTATAAAATGATGCCCTCCATTGTGATCCTGCCAAGCAAATTAAAATACAATCAGTAAGTATATTATAAACTCGTGAATATGAATCTAAACTGTTGACATTTAGAAAAATAGTTTATACAATTGGCACACATAATAGTGTAAAATGAGCTATAATACCCTAAACGGGTTTGCCTAGTGGTAAAGGCATATATCCGGATTCGAAAGACCCAAATTCGAGTCTTACCTAGGATGGGAGAGTTTTTTGGTATATGTTGTAAAAAAGGAGAGACTTAGTCCTCTTCATAAAAATAAACTAATATAGCATTTTTAATTGTTAATATATACTAATTATTAATATGAACATTGGCTTAAACTCACTATACCTAGATAAATTGAGTAACTCAAGTCAAGTCATGATTAATCTATATTCATACAAGCATGTCAAGTATATAACTAATTTTTATTCATAATGTATGTACATATGGTTGGATGGAAGTGTCAATAGCATCATCCGGTATGGAGAGTCCTGCTCGTCGCAACATTTCATTCACATACTCCTTACTTTTGTTAAATACTTGTTTAAGCTCTTCTTTGTGGCGGTTTCTTTCCTCTTCTGCCTCTTCTCGTATTTGAGCAATCTCGACTTCTAAATTTTTATCTAAAGAAGATGAAACTCTCGTGCGCTTAGGAGCGGGCCTAATACCGGTACCTATACACAAGGCCCAATCATGCCCGTCTTGACCTACCACCCCTTCAAATATCTTGTTCCTTACTTCTAAATCATTTTGTTCCTCCGGTGAATAGTCTTCCAGCCTCTTTTTTATATTCTCCTTGGTAATATGATCTTTCGAAAAATAGCTGCATAGGTGCACTCCCACTACCGGGCTTCCACTTAGGGATTTTCAGAACATTGCTCAGTCTAACAAGTTAGTTCAAAAGTCTCTATAGATAATAGTCCATTCCCTTTGCGAATTCTTAACCCACTCAAAAACCCGTAAGGATAAGCTAGTGAGCAGATATAAAGTTTAAGAAAGATATAACTCTTTATTTGCTTTCAACATAAAACAAAATACAAGAATAGGATACTAAACCAAAAGCGAAAACAGAGGAAGTTAAAAATAAATGAATAAATAAATAAAAAAAATCCCGATATATCATCCTAAAGCAGGTAGCACATGTAAGATACACGGGCCTTGTTTTAAACAATTGGAAAGAAAAGTATTAATATTTTCCACACACATGTGATAGAGAAAAGGTTGAAAATCATACAAGCCCATTACACCCTGCATTTGTTTAGCACTTTTCCAAACTATGGGATTGGGATCTGAAGGACAGTGACAAAATATCGAATAGTCCTTATGCTATCTAAAGAGATACAATAGACTAATAATGAGTTTATTCATAGTTCCTTTATGAAACTTTGAATGAAGGTTAAGTTTATTTCATTGCACTGGATCGAATAATCCACCAAATTGGGCTATATTTCATGCATGAGTTAAGGATTCTTGAAAATGGTACGGAGTCCAAATTACACTTGATTCGGCCTAATTCACATTAGTTGAGTGTATAATCTACTTAATTAAATTTTTATGAACGATTCTTGCAGGAAATTTAGAAAGTTTATTTGTTATTTGCACTTCATGAATCACAAGCACTAAGCAAGACCATACACACAGGAAAACCAAACTATCCAAGTCACATAAGAGTCGAACAATCACTGACTCCTCAATGAGAACTAATCGAGTAACCAGATTATTAATGTCTTACACCATATACGTACGTTCTAAGTGTACGAAAATAGTTGAAGAAACAAAAATTTATTAAGCTTTTGAGGCGTGTTTATACACTGCCCTTAAAGCAATTAGCCCTCAATTTTTATTAATTTACACGGGGGAAATGCTTAATAGGATTCAACAAAGCTTTCTTTTTACACTCTAAGGAGAAAATGTAAAAGATAATTATTTTAGATAGGATCATGGCTGTATATATATAGCAAAAGTAAACAAATTTTCAGTTTTAAGTTGACAATTTTATTTTATTTTTAATTTTAAAAACTGAAAATTTCAAAATTTAAACATTAAAACTGAACAGCTTGTATCCAACCCATCAAACTACTTGACTTTAATTAAATCAAACATATGGGTCTTATTATATAAACTACACCAAAAGGTCCAATCCAATGTGATGAAACTGTATGGTATCAGCGTGAGATGATAAATTTTGTTAGTTGGATAACAAAGATGGAACTTAGAAAATAAATATAGCCCTGTTCACAAACCTCCAGTTCACTTTAATTGGAGTCGCAATTTTTCCCAATGTCAACAACAAAATTAGCAAATTTAAATCAAAACAAAAAATATCACAAAAAGGGGAAAAACTGTATGTTTAAGATGGGTCTGAAATTAAGAAATTACCTGAGGAAATGGTTGAATCTGAGAGATTAGAAATAACAAGATTCAAATAGAGGAGCCAGCGGTGGCGAGATAGTGGCGGTGGTGGAGAACTGATTGTGTAAGAATCTGAGAGAATGATTGAACGATTTGATTTAGAGCGAAAACGACTAAAATACTAGAGCCAGCGTATTCGACGGCTTGAAGAGGGAAGAAGGAGTATAGCGAATGCTCGTTCTGTTAGAACTCTCGATCTGATCTTGAAAGAGGGGAAGGGATATCTCAATCTGTCGAATCCTTCTCTCCTGCCATCGATCTTCCAAAGGGGTAGAGTGTCGTCAATTCAATCGGTGGAGAACTGGTGTGGAAGGTGAACTACCGTGGGTCAGTGGTGGTGGGGTTTGAGAAAAGGGATTGAGGGGTTTGGGAGAAGAGAACGTATGAATGATTTAAGGGGTTCTCCAAAACTTTATTATACCATTTAGGTTAAAACTGAAAAAACTACGTAGTTTTGTTAGGTTATTTTTTTGGGAACGCGGAAATATTTTGGGCGGGATTTAAGCCACCAAAAAAAATATATATTTGGCACCGTTAACACTTGGTCGTCCCATATACTATCATTTGGCACCCCCAAAAAGCGGCCGTTCCTTATAGTTTGGTCCTAAAAAATCATTTTTTTTAAGTGACACTTTCCCAATTCGTAACTTAATCCCCAAACCTTCGAATTAACTAGTTTCACATATATTGTGTATGAGAAGATATTTAGTTCATAAATATGTCTCTTTGACACAAACCTTCTGTTTGTTTAGTAAAACAAACTAGTGACTTTCATTCTTTTCAAAACCGATTTTTAAAGCAAAACGGAATCGCCGCCCACGAGGACTTAAGCATCGAGAACGCAGGTTCTCACTACTAAGCATTTGCCTAACATCGGGTAATGGAGGAGGGTGTTTGTGATAAATAAAGGAGAAAGTTTAGATGCGTTTTCAATTAAATTTTGGAATGGAGTGTTTGTGACACATTTGATGGGTATAAATAATAGCTCCCTTGTTAAAAGAGGAGTGATAGCAGACAGCAGTATTAGTACCTTCTTCTTCTTTTTCTGGGTTATTTGGGTTTCAGCCCCCATTTAGTTTTCATAATAAAGTTTAGTACCCACTTTTGTTGTTTCTTGGCCTTTGGTCCACAAAACAGATGAAACCATTAAGTCAAAGGGTCAAACCATTAATGAAGTTATATTTATTGCAAAATTACCAAAAATATCATTCACGTTGATTTTGTGTTGATTTAGCTTCCTTAGTGGATTTTCTCTTGAAAAAAATTGGTTTTGTAAGACCAGAGCATGCATTAAAAAATGAAGGGATAGAGAAAATATTTAAAATAATTAGTGCACCAAATTAAAATGTGAAAAATAATAATCATTTCATCTCACGTTAAGTTTGTTCTCCGTTTCGGGTAATCCAACATTGATTAAGAACTTTATTTTTGTAGACAATCAATGTATCGAATTATATCACATTAAATTCATCTTATTCTTAACAGAAAGTCAAAAATTAATAATTTCCTTCAAATGTTAAATAAGTCATTTTAATGGGTTTGTGCCTTACACTATTTTTCTTATTATTTGGGTATTTACTTTGCAATATAGATATACATTAGGATTTGTAACAACTTAATAAATTTTCAAATTTTAAAAGTTATGTAAACATATTTGAAAATCTGCAGCTATTTAAATAAGAAAAAAAATGCAAACATTAAACTTTAAGAAAGTTAAAAGATAATATGCACAATTCGAGGATAATAAAGTTAACTCTTGATGAATTCACTACAATATAAATTAATGTATTGATTATGTACCAAATTAAATAAAAAATTTAATTGACAATGCGAATAAAAAAAAAGAAAAATAAAACTTAAGGTGAGATGGCAAAATTATTATATTTTACGGTTTAATTTGGTGCACTAATTATTTTTAATCTCTCTCTCTATCTTTCTCTCTCCTTTTTCTCTTCTTTTTTTTTGAATACTCGCTTGGGCCTAAATCATTTTTTTTAAGCCACAACCCAATATAAAAACCAAACCAATACAAAATTATTATAGGGGTATTTTGGGTAGTTTTGGAAAATAATGTAACTTGGTTAACAAATTGACCTTTGACTTAGTGGTTCCATCCATTTGGCGGGCCAAAGCCTAAGAAAAAATAAAAGTGGGTAATAAATTTTATTATGAAAACTAAATGCAGCTAAAACCCAAATAACCATATTTTTTTTTTCCCTTTCTCAAAAATTGAAGGGGAAAATTTAACCACCACCCATTTGCCAAGAAATTATCCGGAAGGATGGTTTGCAAGTCCAAGAAATTTCTTCACGTATTGTCCATGTCTTCCTTATCACCTCTTTTTTCCAACTTTTTGATTTTTGCTGGAAGACTTCATGGACTTTGATTATCCCACCCAATAAAGTAATGTATAACTTTACAAGAATACAATAAAACTTTTCAAAGCAATACTATATTTTAGCAAATAGATAATTGCTTTTACTAATATGGACAAACAAAAAATTATTAGCCACGGATAATTTATCTATAATACGTCTCTGTGATGAATAACTCATCACAATTATTTTGTTACGTTCACAGCTAAAAGGGAAAATTTTAAACAACCACCCATTGTCCAAGAAAGTTCCCAGAAGCATGGTTTTCAAGTTCAAGAAATTACCTGGAAGCATGGTTTGCAAGTGATCCCCTTTTTTCTTCGCACATTGTCCATGTCTTCCACCATATAATCTCCCTTTTTCTTCAATGACTCAATTAATTATCTTCGATCATTATTCACAACCAAAATTTTACATCTTCTCTGAAATAGATAATTGCTTCAAGTTAAGGTTTGGTGCTCCATCATTTCATTTCATTACCAGAATCTATCTTTATGCAGATAATATAATGGTCGTCGTAAGATCCCATGAAACCACTTCTTCAACTCCTTATGATGTGTTTCTGAGCTTTAGAGGTGAAGACACTCGTTATACATTTACTGATCACCTTTATACAGCTCTAGTCCAACACGGATTCCGCACGTTTAGAGACGACGACGAGATGCAGAAGGGTGAATATCTAAAGTCAGAATTAGAAAATGTGATCCCTCAGTCAAAGAGTTCAATCATTGTCTTCTCAGAGAACTACGCGTCTTCCACGTGGTGCCTTGATGAACTAGTGATGATTCTCAGACAAAGGAGAACCTCTGGGCATGTTGTTTTACCTGTCTTCTACCATGTGGAACCATCCGAAGTTCGGAAGCAAACAGGTAGGACAGCAGACGCATTTGCAAAATATGAAAAGCAATGCGAGGAAGAAACGGATTCAGAAGGAAAAGGAAAATGGAAGGAAAAAATACAAGGGTGGAGATCAGCACTTACAGAAGTTGCTGACTTGATTGGACTGCACATGAAAGACCACCAAGTTGATGGGTACACATAAGTTCCTCACTATTCAATTCATCATTATATATAGCATTCCACATACTACGTTTTTATCCTTAATTTGAGGGGTACATGAATTTTTATGGCTAATTTGCTTATTCTCAATTATGCTATTAATTAGCTAACCGAACCCTAACATAGTACACAGGTGAAAGTACTGGAGAGCTGACATTAAACATATTCAAGTTTAAATGTTTCGAAATTTTAACAGAGTGCGATGGAGAGAGTGTCCATGTTTGAATGTGCGTGCGACCTAGTGCGCAATACATAAAAAGATTAGGGACATTAAGCACACCAGGACTAGTTCCACGCCAAGTCAAATTAAGCATTTTAACAATCTTGCTCCCAATTCATTACTAATTTAGTAAAGAATCAGGGTTACGTTATATCCCAATCTGTACGTCCTAAATCAAGTAGCTCCATCAGGAAGTCTGTTATAATGAAGATTCTGCTGGTTTGCCTTCCCTAAAAGTTCCGTCATTCCTAGATATTGGACTTTTAAAAATTTTAAGAAAATACATGATATCAAACCTAATTAATGGACATGAGCAAATATGAAAAAGGAACTTAAGTCTTGATTCGGGATAATACCATTCTATTATTATTTTTGTTTTTATTATTGTCACTTCTGCAAGATTTTGTGTTTTAATTATAGTCTCAATATATCTAATTATCTACCATTCTTATTCAATTCGATTGTATTTGTAGGCATGAATCCAAGTTTATCCGCAAAATTATTAAAGATATTAGAGTTAATGTGAGTTGCACACCCTTACACGTTGATCCATATATAATTGGGATAGATTCTCAAGTCAAAAATATAAACATGTGGTTGCAAGATGGGTCAAATGAAGATAAAGTGCGTGCTATTAGTGGGATGGGCGGCATTGGAAAAACCACTATTGCAAAAATTGTCTATAATAAAAACTTTGATAGTTTTGATGGTAGCAGCTTTCTCGCAAACATTGGGGACGTCTCAAAACAACCTAATGGTTCACTTCTCTTACAAAGACAGCTTCTATCAGATATTTCCAAGAGGGAACATGGAGAGATACATAATGATCATGTAGGACTCGCTCATATCAGAAATATTGTATTTCCTAAAAGGGTTTTTCTCGTTCTTGATGATGTGGAAGAGGTGGATCCACTATACAACATACTTGGGAGGCCAGATTGGCTTTCTCGAGGAAGTAAAGTCATCATAACTACTAGGCATGAAAAGATGCTACAACCTCATCAGATGCTTAGGATTGAGAAATTAGGCCAAGGTGAATCGATTAAGTTCTTCAGTCTCAATGCCTTTAAAGAAGATTTTCCACCAGAAAGTTACACAGAGCACACAAAAAGGGTAGTACAAATTTGTGAAGGGCTCCCGTTAGCTCTTAAAGTTATAGGTAATTCTTTGTCTCGGAAAAGAAAAGATGAATGGGTCCCCGAATTAGTAAAATTAGAATCTATACCTCAGAGGGAAATCTTGGGGAGACTTAAAATCAGTTATGACTCTTTACAAGATGTCAATGATAAAAGTTTATTCCTAGATATTGCATGCTTCTTTGTTGGAATCGATGAAGATTACACAATCAAAATACTAGAGAAAGGGGATCCTCTTGTAAAGATTCGAATTCAAAATTTAAAAGATCGTTGTCTCTTAACAAATGATCTTGATATGGTGTTGACGATGCATCGATTGATTCAAGATATGGGACATGAAATTATTCAGGAAGAATCACGCGAGGCAGGAGAACGTAGTAGACTATGGCGTCATCAGGATGCTTTCGATGTATTGGAATATGAGACAGTAAGAAATATATCATTTATATGTGTTTCTTAGTTTGCGTACCTTCTAACAACTGATCCTATTTTCTCATGTTGTTATCTAAACAGGGAACTGAAGTAGTTGAAGGCCTTACCCTTGATATGCAAATATTGAAGGAAGCTGGCAATCATGGAAAAAAATGCAACTATGAGGAATTTCGTGACAAATCAATATTATCGGTGCATGCCAGATCATTAAAGCGAAGTTTTCTTAACTTCAATTATGGGCAATCAGTAAGCACACCTATAACAAGTATAAATGATGTATACTTGAGAACCGATGCATTTAAAAGTATGAGAAAGCTAAGGCTACTCAAGCTCAATTATATACAACTTGCGGGAAGCTTTGACAATTTCCCGAAAAGATTAGTATGGTTGTCTTGGCATGGATTTCCGTTAAAATCTCTTCCGGTTGAATTGCCCTTAAAGAAATTGGTTGCTCTTGACTTGAGTCACAGTAGATTAAAACAAGTTTGGATGGAAGCCCCGGTATGATATTTATTTGTTTGTTTTTCTTCTTTTCTAAATTTATAGTGATGATTTAAGTATAAATAGATATAATAGTCCTTTTTCATTCCCTCCAGTTTCTTGGATCATTGAAGATTCTTGATTTGAGTTATTCTAGATGGTTGGAAATAACCCCTAACTTCGTAGGACTCCCCAACCTTGAGAAATTAATCCTCAAAGGTTGTGTGAGTTTGGTGAAGGTTTGTGAATCCATCGGTAACCTCGAGATGCTTGATTTACTTAATCTACAAGATTGCAGAACTTTAAGGAAGCTTCCAAGAAACATTGGCAAGCTAGGATCTTTGAAGACTCTAATAATCTCAGGTTGCAATATTGGTGAGTTGCCAAGTGAGATGAGAAATATGCAGTCATTAGAAGTGCATAATGCTGATGGACTTGTCATAAACACGTTGTGCACTAGCAGCGGGGAGGTTAAATGGTGGCAACGAATTGTTTGGTCAATGGTGCCAACTCCAAGGAAAGGTCCACAAACTTTATGGGCTTCCTTACCATGTTCTTTGAGATTATTAAGATTGTCCAGGTGCAATCTATCCGATGATGCATTCCCTAAAAATTTCGGTAATTTACCGTCATTACATGTCTTGGACTTGAGCATTAATCCATTTCGTAGACTACCGAATTGCATTAGAAACCTTAGCAGGCTAGGCTATCTGCTTATATTTAATTGTCCTAGGCTCCAATTACTTGAGCTTAATGGTTTACCGACAGAAATGTTAAGGTATTTGCTTGGGAGGGTTGACATCTGCTTAGGTGATTATTATAAATCGGTAGAACTACAAGACTGTTTCAAGAAAGAAGACAAAACAAAAATTAGTTATACAGCTTCAACAATAGTCAATAAGAGTCGCGAAAGGAAAGAGAATACCCAGGTGGCCACTCCCCTCTCTGTATATATACAAAATGTGTATAAATTAATAATACCTTGCCTTCAGGCATGTACTCAACAATTAACATTATGATTCATCTAGTGCAGGTAACATTTGAGCATCATTTAATTAGCCTATATCCAACATTTACAAGTGATAAGTGTGAGGGTTCATCATCAATATGCTTTACCATGCCTTCGTGTCCTACTCATAGAATCCAATGCTTGATTGCGTGGTGTAAGTATGAGGCAACGGATTATTTCAATAGAAACGTAAAATGGGCATCATCAGTTGAAATCAAGAATAAGACAAAGGATTTAGCCTGGGTACACCCCTCCCGCTACTTTCCACTTAATAATGAATATGTGGGGTGGGTTAGCCGATGGAAGTTTGGGAATCAATTGGAGGCCGGAGATGAAATTATTATTACATTTGATTGTGATGATAATCATTCTGAGGTAAAGGAGTGCGGCTTCAAAATTAAGTACGATGACCCAGAAGAAGAAGAGGATGAATGTACGTCAACCATCGAGGAGAATCCAGTTGAACAAATGAACCCCCTTTTGCTACCGAATGTTTGAGGAAGATACCAATGATGAAGAATTTTTGTTCCCAAAAAGATTACAGTAAATTGACATCGTTGATTCAATGGTTTGTGCCTTTCACCCTTCTATTTTATTTCTCAGTAACAGAGCTAAGGATGCCCTTAATTTTTCAAACAAAAATAATAATAAATGAAATTGTATGTAACTCTAAAAAATAATAATAGGTAGATTCCCCTGCCGATTCCACAAGTGTGGGTAAATTTTAATCTGAATTCGATGTATATTATCAAATATAGATTTAAAATTTTAATCCAATTATCATCCGAATCCTCTAGTTCGATAATTTAATGAAGTAACTATGAATTTTGGCATATCTGATCCGATTTAATATAATATAAAGATATATTTTATATTTACTACATATATTGATCGACTATATATCAAGTTAATTGAGCTGAATTATCGTTTGTATCTTGGAGCAGTCATTTCGTTTCTAATTTGCTTAATAATAACTATGTCACTAGAAAAACATGGTGTCCATGCTGATGTTAAGCTTTTTTTTATGATTTTTTTTCCTTTCCTTTCATTGTTTGTTGTTGAAAGATATATTGCTTATTTATTTTTTCATAGTTAAAAAGTTAAAAATTATTTCTTAAAATTTGAGTTGGTTGTTGGATCAGAGTACAGAGATCAATTAAACTAACAAAATTGGGATTTGATTATTAATAATATGTTGGATATTTTTTTGGGCGACGGGGTGGGGGGGGGGGGGGGGGGGGGGGGGGGGCGGGGGCGCTCACCGGGGCCTTTAGCCCGCCCCAAGTTTTGTTTTGTTTTTCAGAATACTGGTATAGATTTAACCTAGTCCCAGTACAAAATATCATTTCATTACTCATGGAAAAGCTAATCTTACATAATTTTCTTGCAGTTTAAGTGGGAAATATTTTTTATATTAAAGGAGAGTTTTTGAGTTCGAATCCCCATCTAATCTTTTCTCATGCACCTTATTAATTTTAAATAATAATTGAAGTTAAATTTGTGACTAAATATTGATTATGATTAAATTATTGTTAAGTTTTAATGGTGAAACACATGGGGTGCTAGCATAGGGGAAAAAGGGGTGGATTTCCCCATCTCACACCCATGTTTTACCCACGGGAATCCCGTTTCCCTCCCCCCCGTGGGCGACCACCATGTATATACATGTAACGCTTATATAAAAAAAATGTTGGATGTTATTAATTTAAAATTTTTCATAATAAAGTTTGATATATATATAAATATTGTTGTATCCCTTTTAAATAGCCCATCCTTTACAAAAATCCCGGAACTCCCTTGGGACTAGTGGGGTGGGGTGGGGTGGGAGGCCACTAGGGCCTTTAGCTTGCCCCAAATTTTTTTTGTTATTCAAAATATTGGTATAAGTTTAACCTACTCCCAGTACAAAATATCATTTCATTACTCATGGAAAAGCCAACCATATATAATTTTCTTGCATTTTAAGTGGGAAATATTTTTTATATTAAAGGAGAGTTTTTGAGTTCGAATCCCCATCTAATCCTTTCTCATACGCTTTTCTTAACCCTCAATCTCCTTTTCTTTTTAGGTATTTATGATCAATTTTAAATACTAATTGAAGTTAAATTTATGACTAACTTTAAATATTGATTATGATTAAATTATTGTTAAGTTTTAAATGTTGAAACACATGGGATGCTAGCATAGTGGAACAAGGGGTGGATTTCCCCATCTCACGCCTATGTTTGACCCACGGGAATCCCGTTTCCTTCCCCCTCCCTCCGTGGGCAACCATCATATGTTTACATGTAACGCTTGTATAAAAAAATGTTGAATGTTATTAATTTTAAAATTTTCATAATAAATTTTAATATATATATATATATTGATGTATCCCTTTTAAATAGCCGATCCTTTATAGAGATCCTGGAACTGCCCTTGGGAAGATATAAAGTGACTACAAGGGAGTTACAAAATTTTTAATAGGGTTCTTATGTGTAAGTGTAATCTGTTTTAGGGAAGTGTTGGTCATTCTGGATTTTGGCTTCTTTTTTTTTTTTGGCTGCACTAAAGTGTGTAGATATTTTTTTTGTCTTGTTTGTAAAACGTAAAGGTAACTTTGTTGCTCATGAACTAAGAAAATTTGTTGTATCTACTAAAAGATTTGTAATTTGGAGAGAAGCCCCTCCTTTATGGATCGAGGAAACTCTCCAATTAGATGTTGCTTACCTTTTTAATTGAATGAAGGGTTATTTGGGTTTTGGCCCCCATTTGATTTTCATAATTAAGTTTGGTACCCACTTTTTTTTATTTGGCTTTGGCCCCCATTTTGGACGAAACCTCACAATGAACGGGTCAAACCGTTAAAAAATATCTAAACTACCTAAAATGCCCCTATTGAACACACCACCACTGCACCACACTTAACCAAAACACGATGTAACCCTCCCACCCATTTCATTGCTGCAGAGGAAAAGAAAAAATGAAGGAGAGAAATACAAAAGAGGAGAAGACGATAGTGATAGTGGAAGAAAAGTCTTCATATCGTGGTGATTTGCAACAGGTATGCCTTAATCTACTACGATTTTTTTAAAGAGGGTTTCTTATATTCTCTATGATTTAGGGTTTAGTAGTGTTGTAATAAGTTAGGGTTTTTTATACTTCGAACTTATTTGTTGTTTTATGAAATAATGTTTGTTTAATGGGTTTGATTTGGATATTTTTGGGTCTTTCCATGTCTAAATTAAGGGTTTCTTTATTGTTGTTGTATGTTGTGATGCCTTTTATGTTTTTTTAGGCTATATTGATGTATCCAATATATTCCATTGAGTTGTCAATTTTTCTTTATTGTGTTTTTGGTATTTGCTATAGAATAGTATGGCTTTGCGTGATTTAAGGGACTTTGTGGTCAATTATGGGGGTAGGTGGGCCAAAATTGGGCAAAGGTATATAGGGGAAAAAAGTATTTACTTAAATGCCATTGATGGTGATGAATTTTGCTTCATTTATTAGGCATTTGAGAATTTTGTTGAGTATGGAACAAAGATAATTGAAAGGTATAAGCTTCAAACATGTGAGGTTATGAAGAAATTTCTAATAAATGAGGTAGAAGAGACTCAGAGCATTAGGGAAAGTGAGTTTGAGAAGGGAGATCATAATATTGGTCAATGGTGGGATTGTGGACCTTAATAGTCGGACCTGTTTTTGTTGTGAGTGGCAAGTCAGTGGGATACCATGTATCCATGCCACAACTGTGATAAATCCAAGAAAGGAGGATTGGGCAAAGTAAGTTATTTATGTATGAACTTTTTCTACTTATAGGTATTGCAGTCCTATGTTTACAATGAAGCTTATAGAGCTGCATATAAATTAAAGATTTGTAGTTTCTATAAAGGATTCTGACTACTAGTCTGAGGTTAGTATTACATTAACACACACTTACAATTTGTTTAAATTTTTTATAACTTGTTTACTTCGTTTCAATTCACAGCCACAACATAGAGTGATTCCTCCTCTACTCTATACACCTCCAGGAAGGCCAAGGCATAATAGGATAAAGAACAAAAATGAAGTTGCTTATGAAAAGAGATCCCAGAACAAGTGCAATAAATGTGGAATGCCTGGACATAATAAGAAGACCTGTAAGGGTGCACCTGCTACTGACCATAATGGCAAGAGAGGTAACAATGTTTTTGCAATGTGTTTTAGCTTGATATTGCTTATATATAATGGACACATGTTTGTTTATTATTTTTATTTGCAGTCACACCTACAGTTGCTGAAGGTCTTGATGGAAACTAAGTTCCATGATCGTTTAATATTGCGTATAGACTGAACAAAATTTTTATGTAAAACCCTAGTGTGGAATCGGATTTTACCTTCGAGATCTCTCTGGTTTGATCTCGTCTCAGCACGAACAGGGATTGGTGGAGACAAATCGAGAACACGGGCTCGATAGAACCTCAAGATCTTCTATCGTATTCCTTTCGCCGTGCAATCCTGTACCGAGTGTGGGCTGCGGTATCACCAAGATTTCCTCCTCTACTCTCTACGGCACAAACCCTAAATTCGTGAGAATTATTGTGTCGAGAGAAGAGGCAAGGCTGTCATATATAAAAGGCTACGATAGGGACCTTAAGGAGAAATAAGTGTTTGGGCTTACTATGGAAAACTGGAATCCTAATTCGATTAAGAATTGATTCCTTCCATAAATTATAATTCACACTACTAAAGAATTATAATTGCACTCCCGTCCTTATCTCAAAATTATATTTCGAGCTCCTTATTATTAAATACTTATTATTCTCCCCATGTTAAGATTACAGATAACCGTCATTTAAATTAAATTAATGACAATTATATTTAAATGACTTCTTAATCCTTGAGCCTACCACTTAACTTATTTGACATGTCGGATTAACATAATCCACCTACAGGGTTTGACATGATCAAAACTTATAAGCTTCTCAACGGGTTATCATCAATCCCTATACCGGGACGCGGATTCCGTCAATAATTAATATTCATCATACATATAGTGTCGCCATCCAATTCACGAAGATTATTGATCCATAAATGAATCTCACTTTTAATGAGTCAAAACAACAAACACTACATATAGATGTCTATTAATTATTTTAAGATTAAGAGCATAAGTAATCATAATAACCATGGGATTTTAAATTGTTTTATATAGTCAGTATAAAAACAATTAACCCAAACTGGTCCTGTTCAATACACATAAAGTGTAGTAGCACAACGAGTTAAAACTGCACCATTTCCTGTAGTCAAGATAAACTACTAAAACTTGTGCTACAATCCTACCGATGGTTGTCCAAATCCATCTAAGATCGTGAACCAATAAACTTATATTTCACAAGAACCGATGATATGATCCTCTGTGTGTAAGCTATACTCTACACACCAAATCATCTACTATATAGAATAAAAGACACACACATGCACAATATTTAAATAAATAATATCATGTAACCAATGCCCATAAAGATTCTCATTAAAATAGCAAAACCGAGTCTATATAACATATCAAAACCAATAATAATAAAATCATGGCTTTTAGTATATTACTCTAACAGGTCTTATATTGCAACAAAAAGCTCACAGTCAATGCCACAACTAATCATTCATTTTGTACCTATGCTAAAGACAATAAACTCAAAGAGAGGAATGAGTACCATAAGAGGCAGGGATGGAAAGAAAAGAAAGACTTTCATACCGCCAAGACCAAGCACACAATTCACACCTCCACAATAAGGGGAGTATGACTTACTATATAGTTCTTTTGGGTGTTTATTATGTTATAATTATTTTGGAACTTATTTGGGATGTTTGATGAACTTAATAGTTATGGTGTTTTAGAATGGTAGTTGTGCTTATGCATGGTCAAAACCGAATTAATGACCTATATTTCTTGGTTCAAGTATGGGCAAATATGCTTATGACTTGTATTTTTTAGTCTAAGATGATTAAAAGCATTTGCATTAATATATATATATACATATTAATATATCTCCATTACATTATATGCTATATATTTATGTATTTTAACTTCCTCTCAAATACATTACATAGCTCATCCAAACTTATCTCCAACATTGCCTTAAGATTTACATTCGTAGACCTATCTATTGCTGTTAATAACCATTCAAAATGTCCACAATTTATGCACTTAAGGAATTTGTTTCCATAGCTATGACTCTGCCTTGATGTCCACATTTTCCATAGTAATCCATACCTAGTTGGGCAAAGTGTATATTTAACAATTATATTAAGTAATCACACAAAAAGCAATCACACAACACCAGGAATTTACGAGGTATCCCTACTTGCGTAGGACTAATCATCAGGACTAACCGACGGTGCTTCACTATGATCAAAACGGAATTACAGACTCGATGACTTACAAAAATTATTTTATCACAATTTACGCAACAGTTCCATCAATCCCTTGAACGTAGAATACAATTGCAGCTGGCTTGGCGCAGTACTTCCCGCTATTTTCGGCTTACCTGTCGCCTCCTTCTACGCACTTAATCACAATCCTTCACCACCGCCCGAGATCTCCCTTATCGCTGGTTAGCCACTTCGCTCACCCCGTCTCCAATCGCAACCGAAGACACTCCCGCAGGATCGTGAATGTTTGGAACCCTAATTCTTATAATTAAAGAACAATAAGATCTCCTATGGCATGTAAACAAAACCTAAGTGGTGTTTCAAAACTTGCGAAAATTGATTCTAGCGTTTGGATATTTTCTCTCTCAAAAAGTTCTCTAGAATCATGTACTTTTGACCCAAACCAATGGTTATATTTATATGAAAAATATAGAGTCAAAGTCATTTTTGAAATAAATTTTAAATATAAAACAAAAAATTTGTGATAAAAAATCGTGTCCAAAAAATTACATTCCAGACCGGTACACCTCTAGAAACTCGGACAGGCCCGAAGATGTGGAAAAGTAATTCTCGGAAAATCCTTATTACCGGACCGGTCCATGAGCAAACTTTGTACCGGTCCAACTAATCGAGAAAGCTGCGCTGCTCTTTAATTCATCTACACGTGGCCTTTGTTTTTTTTTTTTTTTTTTTTTTAAAACAGCCTTTGTTTTAAATGGGCTTGGCCCACTTGAAATAAAAGGTGCGCATGAATAATTTGAGCAAGGCACGTGGGTTTTAAAATTTTGAAAGGAATCTTTGACTTTTCAACTTTTTATTTCTTTTATTTAATAAAATTCTTTGTTTAAAAATCTTTTTTTTTTTAATTTTTTTTTACTTTATTTTGTCTTATTAAATTCGTTTGAACACTAATTCGTCTCAAATTTTAGAAACAACTTTATAAAACATGTTAAATATGAAAAAAAAAAATTCTTAATAATTTGTGTCAACCGAGCTTTTTCGAGTTACAACAAAACTCTGTAAAAATATGTAAAAATAGATTTGACTCAAAAGCTTTAAACTCGAATTTTAAGCTTGACCACCACTTATATTTTGAATCAAACTATACACTCAACTTACCTTAGGTCCTAAATTGTGTGCGGTGCATCCGGTAAGTTCAGCGAACTTCCGTTAATTGTTGTGTCTTCAAATCATCAATTCGACTCAAATAATTACAATGGAAAAAGTGTTCTTGGCATCCGAATCAAGCCAATTAAAAATATAAACCTAACAATCTCCCCTTTTGGCTATTCCGATAACAAAACACATACAGTTAATACAAACGCTTTCGACGTGATGTCTATAACATCTCATTACAGACTCTATGTTGAATTAGTTCATACAACAACAAGACTCAAAGGCATGCCTAACTTTAAGTCTTGATGTCGGCTGCAACACTTCACAAGGCAAAAGAGCGAGCTGGAAGATCGACCTATTAATCCTGAAACACCAAAGCTCAACAAACACTTAGTGAAGCATGGGCGTAACGAGATAATCAAATAAGCAAAAAAAATCATATCTCTCTCTCCCCCTCAAAACATTCTTACTTTACTACTCCCCCTCACATGAGCATTCTCCCCCTTTATCTCTCCTCCTTTTTGTCATAGGAATAAACAAAGTAATGAGCATGAAAAGCAGCAAAGTATAGAAAACAATAATTATGCAAAGCAAGTAATCTCAATTAACACCAATTGCATATCCTGTTCAAGCAAAGAAATTCTAGCTAGCAAATATATCCACTAATTTCAAAATATTCTAGCTAAACCTCAAGAAACCCTTCATCACCAATTTCCAAATTTTCATGGATTTGGTTTGGAGTTTCGAGAGCAAAATTATCCAAAAAAAAATTATTTTAGCACAAATTCTCAAAATACATTGCTATGCAACATGTATCAAATCCAGAATATATCAATTAAATTTCAAAACACGTGATTTCTATTAATATGATACATGTACTATGCATATAACAATTCATTAACAATTCAGCATATATACGCCAAGCAACACAGAGTACAAGTAATATCCCATTGTGCTATGAATATGGATCATACAAAGCGCTATCGAATAATTATGATTTTTGAAACACTCGCGCCTCCATATACAAGAAAATTTAGAAAGCCTCTAAGCCATTATTTTTCAACTAATTTCTTTTCTCCCTCAAAAGGAATCCTTTTTTTTCCTCTCAAAAATATGCAATTTTGCATTCAAACTTGTGATGTTTTTGTGCAAGCATCTTTTCTTTTTCTTTTCAATGGAGGCTTTCACCCCTAGTGGAGGCCAGCTATTTCCTTTTTGGTAGCTTTCAGTTCTCCTTCCACTATGATAGCTCTTTTCCATTCCCTTTACATTTTTTCCTCACATGCTTGTCTTTTAATTATTCGCTCATAACTACATCACCAAAATCTCACTACATTAATCACAAGGGTTTTCGTAGACTCTCTCTCCATAAATAAATAGTATATGGGAACTTCTGAAGTTTCAAATTAAAAGCAAGAGTCTAAACACATGTAATTATTCAACATGCATCAATGTAGATCGTGCAGTGTAATGTATGGGATATACATAAAAACTCTTATGTGATTGAAATAACATACTACCGGTTATCGAATTGTCAAAGCATTAAGTACAAATATCTTCAAATTAAGCATTTAATTATAAAAATCTAGAGATATCCGAAATAAAAAGTAATTATAATCACATGCATGCAAGTAATGAATTTTCCAAGGAATTCAGGCAATATCGCAATTGAAAATTCAAAACCATAATCCACTTTGCTTCGATACCTATACGAGGAGCTAAAATCAAACAAAGCAAACAACTCACCTAGCATAGCCATCCATCCAACCAATTCCATGCTAGGCGGACTCCCTATTACCTAAGTAGGTGCAACAATCCCTTTTGGGACCCAAACTTTCTTAATTCGTGGAGTCCTATCATTCTTGTGTTCTTCACTGTCCGAAACCCTACCCTTCTTGTCTTTCTTCTTTTTTCCCCTCGATTTAGATTTCGATTTAGGAATTGGAACACTCTTCGGCATTGGATTCAAAGCTTGGCTCCAAAATTCTCTTAAGAGATCTCTCTTTTCGCAATACTCACACTAAAAAGGTTGTGGGAGTACGTGTGTGCTTGTACACATCAAAAGGTATTACTTGATCTTCAAGAACTTCCGAATGGGAAACTTTTTGAAAAATTGGTTTTTAAGTAAAAACTTGTTTTTCCGTTTGGACGTTCTTGACTTTCTTTGAAGTTTGAGGAGTTCTATCAATGAAAGTTTTTGACTTTGAAGAACTACTTTGTCCTTTTGCAAATCAATAATCTCGTTTTAAAAAAAATTATTTTTGGACTTAAGTTTTGAATTTTCCACAAAAAAGTTTTTGAGATTCTAGAAGAAGAGCTTCATAGGCTGATTGGAGATCCGGAAAGTCTTCCTCGTCATCAGAAAGTGAATTCTTGAAAATCTATTGATTCACCTCTTCTAAGAAAACTTTTGAGGCAAAAGCTAAATAACCATGAGATTCCTTTTGAGTGTCCGGATTTTCCTCATCATCACTAAGCGTGGCATGCATTCCCTTCTTGTCAAGCTCTTTCTCTAATCTCCTAATCCTAGTAGGGCATTCAAAAGCTTTATGACCTCTACCTTGACACTGAAAGCAATTCTCAATCGATTGGGGTTTATTCTCAGAATTCCCTTTCCCCAAATTCCCAAAATTTTGACCACCATTGCCCCATTTCTGATTTTGCTTCATGAACTTATTGAAATTACGTGCAAAATTAGTAATCTCTTGAAAATTAAATATAGAGCATTCATTAGATTCAACTACGTTTCCATCTTTAGCTCTAAACGCAATGGTTTGATATGCCTTGTCCTTTTGAATCTTATATTTTGATAGCCGGTTAGATTCAAAGGTTTGAAGAGTGCCAATTAATTCATTTTCCATTAAGGAATCCAAATCCTTGCTTTCTTTAATGGCAGTAATTTTTGGGAGGAACCTATCACGCAAAGACCGTAGGATTTTCTTTACAACACGTGGTTCAAAAATTATTTCACCAAGGTTGTAGAGAGAATTCCTTATGTCTTTGAGCTTACTATGAAAAGTGTCAAATGACTCATCATCTTTCATCATTATAGTTTCAAAATCTATCATGAGCCTTTGAATTTTAGAACTTTTTGTTGGTCGGAAAATACCCTAGAAGGGGGGGGGGTGAATAGGGTTTTTAAAATTTAATCGGATTTTAAAATTAATTTGAAAATATTATATCTATATTTATCAAGCAATCGATAACAAAGATAATTCCAAGCAAGATGAATAACTAACACAATATAATAGAGTAAGAGATAGAATGATAGAACCGATCAAAGTTGAAGACTTTTTGTCCACACGGTTCGGCTTGAAAACCCCTACTCCGCGCTCGGTTAGTTCCCCGAGAAGTTCTACTATAATCAATCTTCTTCCGGGTGAAGATCAAACCTCTACAAGTGTATTCTTATCACACACTCTCACAAGTATTGAAAACACTTTCAATACCTTCACAAGAAATCCCTCTTGCTATTTCTATGAGATACACCTCTCACAATAAAGATTTGAATGAGATTTGGTGACTAACACCAATGTACAATAGCTCTTGTGTATGATGAATTACAAAGGAAGCTCACACTAAGAGATATCAAAAATTGATCAATAAATATAAGCTCAATGAATGAAAAGATTGATCAATGAATTAGCTTTCAAAACTTGAATAATATGGATATATGAAATATGAGTTTTTATGATCATTCAAGTGTCTTAAAATGACTCCAAAACATCATATATATAGGGTATAAAAATTTAGAGCCGTTTGAAAAGAGAGAAGAAAGTTATGGGCAAAAAGTGCTAAAAGTGAAAAATTCAACGGCTATTTTCTGGGCCATCAGTCGACTGAGCAAGTTCATCAGTCGACTGAGTGGCCATCAGTCGACTGAGCAAGCTCCATCAGTCGACTGATGGGGTCCACTGGTCTAGGCCAATTTTGCCAAGAAAACCAATTTTTTACACTTTTGCAATTTAGCTCCAAAATCAATTTTGAGGCTTTGGGAAGTTAAAATATGAGTATCTAAGACTCCTAATGTAGTTTTTGTAACAAAAATTGTTCATATAAATTTATAGAGAATATTTTTAAGATTACTAGTTTTCGGTAAAAATGTTTTTAAAGGTAAAACTAGTTTTGATCAATCTAGTCATGTTAAAACATTGTATGAGCTATATAAATCAATAATGATATCTTTTATACAAAATCTAAACACTCACTTAATTTATAAATATCAATGAGTCTTCGAGAGCTTTGTATTTGTCTTCGTTTCCTTTTTTTCCTTGGCTTTTTGTTCTTCATAGTGATTAAGGTGTAATGCTTGTAGATGAATGATCTTGATTCCGGTTCTTTTGATTTAAATCCGTGTATGATCAATTATAGTGGCTATAACTTCAAACATCAACTAAGTTAAATTACACATAATTTATTTTATTGTTATTATCAAAACAAGATTATTGAGTTATCAAGTCAACAATCTCCCCCTTTTTGATGATAACAATAAGTTAATGTGTGTTTGCAATAGCGATCATTAGATGAGTTTTCTAACGGGAAAACTCCCCCTTAAACTATGCATAAAATGAATATAGCAAGCATGCATAAGAGATTAATAATAAAAGGAACTTAAATTTAGAAAACTTAGAATAACCAAACCAAGAAATTTAAAGGAGTTAAAAGGAGTGTGTAACAAACACTCTAAATTCAAACTACTTAAGTCTTAAAACTTAAAGACATAGTAATTCATAGAAGTATTAAACTTAAAAACTTAAATAAGTTCAAAGAGAGTGTGTACCAAACAGTGTGTACCAAACACACAAATACTTCTCCCCCTTTGTTGTCAACAAAAAGGAGAGAACCCAAACGTCTACGCTTGCGGATCATGTGGGTCTTGCGGCCATTCTCCCCAGCCTTGATCAACGGGGTATGGATTCCAAACCAGAAAAACATGCTCCGGATGGTATTGTAAGAAGGCCTCCTCATAAGCTCTTTGACGATCCTCAATACGATTGAAGCGGTTCGTCATTGTGGTTGATAGAGTTTGAACTTGACTCGATAATCCTTGAATTGCTTGAAGTAAGGCGGCATTTGATGATTGGCTGCGACTTTGGGAGGTAGTGGTTGCAGGAGGCTCTGAACTTTCTCCTCCTACTTCTTCTTCTTCTTCTTCACCCATTTCTTCTGAAGAATCATCCCCTTCATCATTACTTTGATCGCCACTCTCATCTCTATCTCGTGGATCATTTGCAGTCCATTCTCCATGTACTATGTTATACTTCATTAATCGAATCACCTTAGCGCTATAGGTCTCATCACTTGTGGGTATGATGACATCTGTTTCGTCCTCAACTCGTATATTATAGAATTTGAATAATTGAGTGAGGGCCATTCCATAAACCAACCCTTGCCTTCGGCGATTAGTGATTTCAAGTAGATGATGAAACATTAGATTAACATAATCCAACCTATGTCCCATGACTATTGCCCATACCAAAAATAGTTCCAAGGCATTGAGTGAAGCACGGCTACCACGCCTTGGGATAGTCGAATAACCTATGATTGAGTGTATGAGACGAGTATCGAGTTTGAGCAATGCGGCTTTAATTTCTCCTTGCACATTACGAAATCTACGTTTGAGTAAAATTCCTTTGGCTGCGTCCCTATTAAAGCCTAGAAGATCCCCAAAATTGGATGGTACGGCCGTTACATTTTCAACGGGAAATCCAAATATTTCAGCTAACTCAGCCTTGTTGAAACTAATCCGTTGCCCGTTCAAAAGTGTAACTAAACGATTCTTATTAGGACGCCCAGAGTCATGAATTGGATGGTGTAAGTTTGCGTAGAATAGCCTTATAAGTCTTGGGTACACATTCTCACGATTATTCAGGAAGTTTATAATCCCTTGATTTTGAAACAATCCAGCGACATTCAATCCATTAGAAGCAAATAGTTGAAAGTTAAATTGTTTACCTTCCACGATAGCCCGTGTTGAATAATCATTGTCGAACTTTGCTTCCGCCTCAACAGAGATGAACAAGGGTGGTAGTGGACCTTGAAGTTGTTGTGCCGATGATGAACCCACTTGTGGTACATTCTTGCGTGGGCGACGTGAGCGAAATGGTTGAGACATTTTTGAAGAAGAATTTGTGAAGAAAGTAGATTTTGAAAAATTTAGGGTTCTTAGGAAATTTGAAGATTTTAGGATAAAATGTGTGATTTGAAAGGAGTATGGAAGAAATAGTAACAATGGAGTAGTAGGAGAAGTTTTGGACGAAAATATGGTGCAAAATATGGATTTTTGGTTGAGAATTTGGTAATGGTGGCTAGGGTTAGGGTTTGAGAGATTGAGATGGGTTTGAAGGATTTTGGATAAAATGGATGAGATTTGTGTGTGTTTTGATGTAGGAAATGAAGGATTTTTGGTTTAGGTGAGTTTTGATGATGAAAATGGAGAGTAGATGTTTGTGAAGGTTTGAAGTGAGTTTGGTGTGAGTTGTCTTGAAGTAGAGAAGGGAAGAATGAAGGGAAAACAGGGGAAAAGAATTCAAATAGTTGGAATGCTGCCCAGCACTGCTCAGTCGACTGATGACCCTGCTTCAGTCGACTGATCAAGCCTCAGTTGACTGATGGTTCTTGATCAGTCGACTGATCACCTAATCTGTCCTGGTTTTCTTTTGTTTGAGCATTGTGACCCAAAAACACCTGCAAAGGTTACTTTACAACATTTTTGCTACAAGAATGATATTAGTATATCAATTTATCATGAATTATACATATTAGGTGCATAAATACTTAAATTTTATGTAATTGAACAACATGTATATCTTTGTATGCTTTAAACATAAGCATTAATGATTAATATACATGAAAATTTTGGTCAACTAGATATCACATGCTCTAGTCATACCAATTTCACGTCGGATAGTGCTAAAGCGATCATCGGAGAGTGGTTTAGTGAAAATGTCCGCAAATTGCGATTCGGTGCCAACGAATTCAATATCAACATCACCTTTTTGCACATGATCACGAATAAAATGATATATTATCTCAATGTGCTTAGTACGTGAGTGTCGTATAGGGTTCTTGGTGAAGCTTATAGCACTTGTGTTGTCACATTTTATGGGAATGTGGCTAAGACTAATTTCAAAGTCCTCTAGTTGTTGTTTAATGTACAAAGTTTGTGCACAACAACTTCCGACCGCCACATATTCGGCTTCGGCCGTTGAAAGGGCCACCAAATTTTGTTTCTTGCTTGACCAAGATACTAGTGCGTGTCCTAGGAAATGACAAGTGCCACTAGTGCTTTTCCTATCGATTTTGCAACCGGCAAAATCCGCATCGGAATAACTTATTAAGTCAAAGTTATTTTCTCTTGGGTACCATAAACCCAATGAGCTAGTACCGGAAAGATAACGGAATATCCGTTTTACGGCAAGTAAGTGTGATTCTTTAGGATCCGCTTGGAATCGTGCACAAAGACATACACTAAACATAATATCTGGCCTAGATGCCGTCAAATACAATAAACTACCGATCATACCTCGATATTTCTTGATATCCACACTTTTACCTTTTTCGTCTTTATCTAGCTTCAATGTTGAACTCATAGGGGTGCTCATGGACTTTGCGCCTTCCATGTCGAATTTCTTCAAAAGTTCCTTCACGTACTTCTCTTGATTAATGAAAATGCCTTCTTTGCATTGTTTCACTTGTAATCCAAGGAAGTAGTTCATTTCTCCCATCATGCTCATTTCAAATTGCTTTTGCATACATATTGAAAAATCCTTACACAAATTCTCGTTAGTAGAACCAAATATAATATCATCAACATAAATTTGCACAAGTAGCATATCATTGACATGATTCTTAATGAATAAAGTAGTGTCTACCTTGCCTCTAACAAATCCATTATTAAGCAAAAATGAACTTAATCTATCATACCATGCTCTAGGTGCTTGTTTTAAACCATACAAAGCTTTAGACAATTTAAATACATAATCCGGATAAACATGATTTTCAAAATCAGGAGGTTGTTTCACATAAACTTCCTCTTCAATAAAGCCATTCAAGAAGGCACTTTTCACATCCATTTGATATAATTTAAAATTCTTAAAACATGAATAAGCAAGTAGCATGCGAATAGCCTCTAGACGTGTAACGGGTGCATATGTTTCTTCATAATCAATGCCCTCCTTTTGATTGTATCCTTGGGCAACAAGTCTAGCTTTATTTCTAACAATGACACCACTTTCATCCTTTTTGTTACGAAATACCCATTTGGTACCTATAATAGTATGATCTCTAGGTTTGGAAACAAGTGTCCACACTTTGTTTCTCTCAAATTGATTGAGCTCTTCTTGCATAGCCATCATCCAAGATTCATCTTGTTCGGCTTCAATAATGTTTTTAGGCTCAAATTGAGAAACAAATGCCACATTATTGCAAACATTTCTTAAGGATGATCTAGTCATGACCTTACTAGATGGCTCTCCAAGAATTTGATCAATAGGGTGGTTGGACATAAATTTCTAACTCCTAGGCAAATCATTCGAGTCTTACTCGGTTTTATTTTCTAACTCCTTAGGAGGAGCTTGAGCACTCGATGGTTCTTCCTTAGATGTATCATTAATTTGAATATTCGAAACCTTTTGGATAATTTCAACATCGTCATCGGAACGTACTATGGGTGAGAAAGGATTTGTCTCATCAAATACAACATGCATAGATTCTTGTACTACTAAACTTTTCTTGTTATAAACTCTATATGCTTTACTATTAGTGGCATACCCAAGAAAAATTCCTTCATCGGATTTAGCATCAAATTTTCCCAAGTGATCACGATCATTCAAAATAAAACATTTGCAACCAAAAACTTTAAAATATGCAATATTTGGTTTCTTGTCATTCCATAGCTCATAAGGTGTCTTATCTAACTTTTTACGAATAATAGTACGATTAATCACATAGCATGCGGTGTTAACAGCTTTCGCCCACAAATACTCCGGTAAAGAATGTTCATTAAGCATAGTTCTAGACATCTCTTGAAGAGATCTATTTTTCCTCTCAACAACACCATTTTGTTGAGGAGTTCTAGGTGCCGAAAAATTATGATCAATACCGTGCTCATCACAAAAGTTCTCAATATCAATATTGTCAAATTCTCTACCTCTATCACTTCGAACATGCACAATAGAAACACCTTTTTCATTTTGAATTTTTCTACAAAACTTAGCGAAAACATGCGGAGTTTCATTTTTGTGGGTGAGAAAGAACACCCAAGTGAGTCTAGTGTAATCATCAACAATAACAAGAGTGTACAATTTACCACCTAAACTAGCAACCGAAATAGGACCAAACAAATCAATATGCAACATATCAAGAGGTCTAGAAGTAGTAATATCCCTTTTTGACTTAAAAGAAGATTTGTGTTGTTTACCGAGTTGACATGCATCACAAATTTTATCTTTAACAAATTTTGTTTTAGGCAATCCTTTAACAAGCTCTTTCTTAGACAAATTATGAATCAAATCCATATTAGCATGTCCTAGTCTTCTATGCCATAACCAAGATACATCATTGATAGCGGATAAATATTTTACATCTTGTTGTGATAAGTCATCAAGCTCAAGAGTATATACATTGTTAGTTCTATATGCAATAAGTAGAATGGAATCATCACTAACATTTTTAACAATGCAACGATCGGATTTAAAAATAACTTCATAACCCTTATCACATAATTGACTAATGCTAAGTAAATTATGCTTCAAACCATCAACTAATAGAACATTATCAATGTAAGTAGAATGCTTACCAACTTTACCTATACCGATGATTTTACCCTTGGCGTTGTCCCCAAACGTCACATTCCCTCCTCGCTTGGGAATTAGACTTAAGAAGTTGTTCTTGTCTCCCGTCATGTGTTTTGAGCAACCACTATCCAAGAACCACTTGGTTTTGCTACCCTTGGCTTTCAAGCATACCTACACCATGACTTTGAATAACTTCTCCTTTGGTACCCAAAATATGTTGGGTCCCTTTGGGTTAGTATACATAATGGTTCCTTTTGGAACCCAAGCAAGCTTCCTCTTAGGGAAACCTTCATTTCGATAGAAACAACGATCCACATGATGAGTATTTCTACCACAATATGAGCAAGGATGAGTGGGATCATGAGGTGTGTATGTTTTAAAAAAAAATTTGTAATCTTTTTGGTTGTCAATTTGGTTGTAACCCAAACCGGCTTTGTCAAATACACATCTTTGCATTCCTAATAGTTTATCCAAATTATCCCTACCATTGGTGAATTTGGCTAAGCTATTAGTTAGGTCATCCACTTGATCCTTTAATTTGACATTTTCTACTACAAGTGTGTTTGGAATTTCCTTCTCTTTTCCTTTCTTCAAAGTATTGATTTCATTTTTCAAAATCATGTTTTCTTTTTCAAAAAATTCACACTTGATAGAAATTATCGAATTCTCCTTTTTGAGGCTTGCAAACTTCTTGGAAAGATTTTCAAATTTGTTATGCAATTCCTCAAACATTTCATATAACTCATCATAGTCATTTTCATCATGAGCATCATCATTTATAGAAGAATCATCATCACTAAATGAATTATAAATAGAATTTACCTCATCGTCTCTTGCCATAAGGCAAAGATTTGCCGTCTCTTCGTCGCTAGAGTTGGCATCGGACTCACCCTCTTCGGATTCACTCCAAGTTCCCTTGAGGGCATGCCTTACTTGTTTAAAGGCTTTATCTCTTTTATCTCTTCTCTCCTTTCTTTTAACCGGACAATTTGTTTTGAAGTGTCCCGATTCATGGCAATGGAAACATTTTTTGACTTCTTCGTTTTCAATTCTTGGTTGAGTTGGTCGATCATTGTTTCTATTTGATGAAGAACCAAAATTGTTTCCTTTCCCTTAAAACTTCTTCTTCTTGGCTAGAAATTTCATGAAGTTTCTAGAGAGGAGAGCCATGTCATCGTCACCGCCCATTGACTCTTCATCATCCTCTCGTTGACTTGCCTTGAGAGCAAGAGTCTTCTTGGCTTTTGAATCAATTTCTTCTTCTCTCTCTAATTCCTTCTCGTGGGTTTTAAGTGAACCCAATAGTTCATCCATGCTTAACATTTTGAGATTCTTGGCTTCTTGAATAGCCGTTACTTTGGGTCTCCACTTCTTGGGAAGAGTTCTAAGAATCTTTCGAATTTTATCCTCATTAGAGTATTCCTTTCCAAGAAGATCTAAAGCATTAGTGATAATAGAGAACCTACTATACATAGAAGCAAGAGATTCATTAGGCTCCATTTTTAAAAGTTCATAATCATGAACGAGCATGTTAATATTATCATCTTTAACTTGTGAAGTTCCTTCATAGGCAACTTCTAATTTATCCCAAATTTCTTTGGCGATTTTACAACTAGAAATTTTGTTGTATTCATCTATAGTTAATGCACAATGTAGAGCATTCAAGGCTTTGGCATTAAATTGGATTTTCTTAATGTCATTCTCATCATATTCGGAAATAGATTTAGAAGTGACTATACCATTTTCATCGGTTTTGGTAATCTTATATGGTCCAATAAGTGTAACTTTCCATTGTTCAAAATCACTAGCTTGAAGGAAAGTGCTCAAACGACTTTTCCAATAACTATAATTTTTGCCATCAAATAGCGGTGGTCTAGTGGTGGAAGAACTTTCGTTAATTCCGGTTCCTTGATAAATAGACATGATCGTAAACTCTAAGATTGTAAAATCAAAACAAGAGTACAACCTCTGATACCAATTGTTGGTCGGAAAATACCCTAGAGGGGGGATGAATAGGGTTTTTAAAATTTAATCGGATTTTAAAATTAATTTGAAAATATTATATCTATATTTATCAAGCAATCGATAACAAAGATAATTCCAAGCAAGATGAATAACTAACACAATATAATAGAGTAAAAGATAGAATGATAGAACCGATCAAAGTCGAAGACTTTTTGTCCACACGGTTCGGCTTGAAAACCCCTACTCCGCGCTCGGTTAGTTCCCCGAGAAGTTCTACTATAATCAATCTTCTTCCGGGTGAAGATCAAACCTCTACAAGTGTATTCTTATCACACACTCTCACAAGTATTGAAAACACTTTCAATACCTTCACAAGAAATCCCTCTTGCTATTTCTATGAGATACACCTCTCACAATAAAGATTTGAATGAGATTTGGTGACTAACACCAATGTACAATAGCTCTTGTGTATGATGAATTACAAAGGAAGCTCACACTAAGAGATATCAAAAATTGATCAATAAATATAAGCTCAATGAATGAAAAGATTGATCAATGAATTAGCTTTCAAAACTTGAATAATATGGATATATGAAATATGAGTTTTTATGATCATTCAAGTGTCTTAAAATGACTCCAAAACATCATATATAGGGTATAAAAATTTAGAGCCGTTTGAAAAGAAAGAAGAAAGTTATGGGCAAAAAGTGCTAAAAGTGAAAAATTCAACGGCTATTTTCTGGGCCATCAGTCGACTGAGCAAGCTCATCAGTCGACTGAGTGGCCATCAGTCGACTGAGCAAGCTCCATCAGTCGACTGATGGAGTCCACTGGTCTAGGCCAATTTTGCCAAGAAAACCAATTTTTTACACTTTTGCAATTTAGCTCCAAAATCAATTTTGAGGCTTTGGGAAGTTAAAATATGAGTATCTAAGACTCCCAATGTAGTTTTTGTAACAAAAATTGTTCATATAAATTTATAGAGAATATTTTTAAGATTACTAGTTTTCAGTAAAAATGTTTTTAAAGGTAAAACTAGTTTTGATCAATCTAGTCATGTTAAAGCATTGTATGAGCTATATAAATCAATAATGATATCTTTTATACAAAATCTAAACACTCACTTAATTTATAAATATCAATGAGTCTTCGATAGCTTTGTATTTGTCTTCGTTTCCTTTTCTTCCTTGGCTTTTTGTTCTTCATAGTGATTGAGGTGTAATGCTTGTAGATGAATGATCTTGTTTCCGGTTCTTTTGATTTAAATCCGTGTATGATCAATTATAGTGGCTATAACTTCAAACATCAACTAAGTTAAATTACACATAGTTTATTTTATTGTTATTATCAAAACAAGATTATTGAGTTATCAAGTCAACACTTTTCACAGTTGTGGTTCCTTCAAAAATTATAGTCAAAATATCCCAGGCCTGTTTGGAAGTAGTACAGTTTTGAAATCTTTTTAAATTCTGCATCAGAAACATGAGCCATGATTGCATTAAGACCTTGAGAATTAAACTTAGCTAATTATAAGTCTTTAGCAGTCCATAAGGCTACTAGTTTAGGTCCATTGTTCCCATCAACATTCATAGTGGGTCTAGTATAACCATCTAAAATAGTTTGCCAAATTCGTTCGTCTAAAGATTGTAAATAAATAGTCATGCGAATTTTCGAATAATTATAATTAGACCCACTAAGCGTAGGAACCTTGGACTTAGACAAATCAATCTTGGTAGCCATGGAAAACAAATAAAATCAAATAGCAAAGCAAATTAATCAAATCAAGCAGCAAAAAATAGACACAAATCCGTTAATTGTTGTGTCTTCAAAATTTTAATTCGACTCAAACAATTACAACATAAAAAGTGTTCTTGGCATCGGAATCATGCCAACTAAAAATATAAACCTAACATATTTCTCCACATTGAAAGCATCATTCTTTGTGCTATTGCGCTCTTTGAGATTATGAGCCAGCCTTCAAACCAATTGCATTTTCTAACCATTGCATTCCTTCACAATTTGCATATTGACACTTTATAATTTCTTACCCTTTATGTCTTCTTATTCTTTAGATGTACAAATTTTTATTACACCATTGCAATTTGAGACATAGCATTCATTATAAACCCATTGGCAGTATGTACCTTGATGTCCTTCACAGTCACACATTTGACATACATCAACACAATTACAAGCTTCACACTTTTTAGCATTATTTCCACCTCCCATTATTGTATATTATTCTGGATGTATATAGTTCTGTTGGTCAATGAAAATCATTTGTGATTGAATTGTATTATGTATAAATGTTGTTGGTGTGAAGACACATGGACACATGGTAGTATGTAAGTCAAAAACTGAAATAGCGAGACAAGTGATAGGTATGGTAGAGCTAGAAGACACATTGAAGTATGTAAGTCAAAATCTAAAATAGTGAGACAAGTTTTTATAGAGTAGGTGTCACCCTTGTAGGGAATAGTCCTCCTCTAATGAAATAAGTTCATAGCTCGGTGGTCTTCGTATAAATAAGCTGAATATAGAGCTATACTCTAATTACAAGCAAACAACTCTCAAGCTAGTCTAATAAGCTATGTTTATACATAAGAAGAGCCCTTACTCATGAATTTAGATATTGGACTAAGTAGGAGAGCTAGAGTAACTCTTTATCACCAAGCTAAGTCTATCAGTAGATTTGTGGATAGATAAAATTTATCTGCTCTAAGAAGAAAATAATTCTCTCTTTCCTTCCAAAAAACTGGGTTGTTGTCTAAAGTAAATGCTTTTTATATATATATGATAAAGAAGGAGACATGTTGAAGAACTCTTAGAGTAGGTCTTAAGCCATCCCTCATCATCACAAACTCTAATGTTGCTCTACCTAGCATTGTGGTGCATTTAATGCAGCTGGTATGCAATTAATTAAGTTGAGGGAGGTTCTGCAACGCTAACAGAGTTGGTGATAGTCTCCTATGTTGCTTATGCCCACTCTGACGCAGTGGTTAGTTAGAGAACTTCAAAGCTCACTAAAAGAGTTTCACCAGTTGGACTTGTAAAGTTTATAATTTTGTTGGTTTTATTCTTTCGACAAAAACACGTTTGCTTGTAAGTTGTTTGAGCCATTCGATATTGCATCTGAAGAAATACAAGCAAGATAAGCTACCGAATCAATGCGCTGAAGAATTACATTGAGAAAGATACGGTGAGCATTGGTATTTGAATTTAATTTCCTAGGTGGTAATTTTACAAAAAAACCTTTTGGGTCGAATTAATTTTTTTATTATTTTTATTAGTATTTTTCCTGCGTCCGTAATATTTCGGCGAACTAAATTTATGAGAAAACTCTTAGATTATATTTCTAATATGTTCCTAGAGTTGCTCCAAAAATTTGAGTCGAATTAGAGTTCAAACGAATTTAATACGCGAAAAAACAAAAACAAAAATAAAAATAAAAATAAAATTTAATTAAAAAGAAAAGATTTATTAAATAAATAAAGAATTAAGAAAGGAATTTTAAGAAAAGTCAAAGGTGTCAGATTCATTCTTCCTTTCTTAATTAAAACCAACGTGGCGTTCCTTTTTCTAATACAAAACGTGTGGCTCTGATTAATTAAAGCAAGTGTGCTTTGCCACATGTAACTTTCCTATTGGCCATCCTTTAACGTGTGGTGTTGTTTAATTTGAAGAAAAGGTGGATTGGTCCACACATTTATAATGTCTACCGGTCCGGCACATTTTTTGGCTCGGAATTGAAATCCGCAATTTCAGACCGGTCCAAGTTTCTCAATGTGTACTGGTCTAGCTATATTTTTTGGGCAGTGTATTTTTATCGCAAAAATTCCGTTTTTAATTATTTTTAATTTTTTTCTAAAGTAAGTTGGTCTCTATATTTTTATATAAATAGACCCATAGAGTAAGGGACTTTGACACACTTTTTGAAACACTTTTACACATGTTTTGTGAGAGTTTTTTACACCTTAAAGAGAGATTAAAACCTCAAAACATAAAATCACCTTAGGGATTTTTATTCATGTCAAAGCAAGCGTTCTTTTTATAAAGAATAAATCAGATCCCAAAGTGCTTGTGATTCGCAAACGGAGTTGAAGAACGGTGTAATACCGTGACGAGTGATTCGTTGTGAACCTGTTCGTGCGATTCAGATAGGAGGACTGTACGCGAAGAAGGTGGAGACTTTTGTAGGCGGCCTGTGCGATTCAAGTTTTGTAAGTCTGTGTGATTTGTGATTAATCGAGTCTGTAAACCTTTGTGCATATAGTGGATTGTTGAGGTTAGTCCTGCACTGCAGGGATACCTCGTTAATTCTGGTGTTTGCTTATATGTTTAATTGCTTTATTAATTGCTGCGTATTAGAAAAGATTAAACAGGTTTTCCCGAATTAAAATCCGTCGAATTCTAAGTTTACTTTTTGATTCGATTAAAACTGGTTTTTGAGAATCCAATCGCCGAATAACAAACCTAGGGTTAATTCGCTTCTGCATTCGCGCCCCGGCTCCCTTTTTCAGGACTTCGGATGGTAGTCCTGTAGGCCTAGAGAATTGATGGAAGTTCTTCAGACTAGTTTCCTTTCACGTCATCAAGTCTCTTTTTTAGCGCACGTAGATCAGTTATGTTTGTGACCTCGACTTAGCCATTGGCTTGTGAATGAACAGGTGAACTTTGGTGGTTCTCGATTCTATAACCTTCGCAGAAATCCCAAAAGAGATCACAATCAAACTGCTTTCCATTATCAGTGATCAGCATCTTTGGCAGGCCAAAGTGGCAGATAATGTTCTTCTTCACAAAGTCCTGGATTTTTAGGGTGGTGATGGTGGCCCACTTAGTGAAGTAGTCGATCACTACCATTGCAAATTTCGTTTGCCCCTTGCCTTTGTGGAAAAGACCAACTATGTTGATATCCCACTAAGATTATAGTCAAGGACTGCTGATATGAGTCATTAGCTCTACTGAGAGATGTTGGATGTTAACAAATCGCTAATACTTATCGCATTTCTTTACTAGTTGTTGAGCGTCTTGTAGGATGGCGGACCAAAAGTAGCCTTACCTTCCTACTTTAAGAGCTAAAGACCTAGTTACTGGATGTCCTCCGCAGAATCCCTCATGGATTTCCAATATAGCTGTCTGAGCTTGGTGAGGGTGTAGGCAGAGTAAGAAATGAGTGACATACCCTCTCTTGTACAAAGTTGCCTCTATGACGACGTTTCTGTTGGAGAAGCACTTGATTCTTTTAGCCATTTTCCTGTCTTCTGGAAGAGCTCCATTCGTGAGGTAGTTTAAGATCGGGTCAATCTAACCCTTGCATATTTGAATCAGGGCTATGTCCACCTCATCAGGGTCTTCAATGGCTTTCCTTTCTAAGCACTCCATGTGAATACCGCTGGGCGCTTTCGATGACGAGGCCAACTTGGCTAAGCAGTCTACTTTGTTGTTTTGAGCTCGGGGGACCTTGATAAAGACCATGTTTGCGAATCCCTGAGCTACTGCTTGAGCCTTGGCAAGGTAGGTGGCCATGTGGTTTTCCTTAGCCATGTTGTATCCTAGGATTTAACTAATAACAACCGCAGAGTCGTTGTAAACCACCAGTTGCCTTGCTCACAGATCTCGTGCTATCTGCAGACCTATTTGTGAGAACCCGCATTCTCGACGCCCGGGGCTCCTCATGGGCGGCGATTCTGTTGTTGCTTTGAAAATCGATTTTGAAAAGAATAAAAGTCGCCAGTTTGTTTTACTAAACAAACAAAAAAGGTTTGTGTAAAAGCGACGTATTTATGGACTAAATATCCTCTTATACACAATGTATGTGAAGCCAGTTGATTCGAAGGGTCGAGAATTAAGTTACGAACCGGGAAGGTGTTAGGCACCCAATTCGCCCTTTCGGTCTCTTAAGTAGGATATGCGCGTGTTATAATTCAGTTCTTGCATGCTATTGCTATTACTTTACAGCTTTTCGTGCTTGCCTTAGAAATCGGGATTTTGGGGAAAGGATGAAAACGATGTGTTTCCTAGTTCGCCCATGTTTTTGAAAATAAGTATCTTTGTGTGTGATTTGGAAAAGAGAGTTTGACAATAATAAATGCAATGAAACGAGTGATTTTGTAAAACTTTGGGCTTTTCGAAAACTAATTCGATGTTGAATCTTTATTTGATATTATATGAGGTGAGTTGACCGATCATATACCAAAGTCTATTGATTAAACCAGTATAGATGGCAATAGTTCTTTCATAATCGAGTATTTATCACATACACACCTCAATCTATGAGTTAGATTGGATATATAGCGATTATCGATTCCTTTGTATAACAATGCCGCTAATCCGGGCTTTTGAAAAAGTAAGAAAGTAATAATACCATTTTGAAATTGGATTAGGGTTTATTATACGCCTTTAGTTTTGAAAACAATTTAAAAAAGGGTTTTGAAAAGCTATCAAATGATAGAATTTATGCAAACAAGAGTAAGAATTATAAAACTGACGAATAAATAAAAAAATAGAGAGAAAATTATACCTGAGCTCTCTTGGAGGGAGAGAATAAGGATCTCATGGTGTGTACCACGAAATCCCCTTGATTGTTGATAGAAAACATGAATGGGGGGGGTGTCTATTTATAGTTGAAAAAATGCTTGGAGAGCAAGAAAAAAGATTGCAATTAGGATTCTTGGAGCTTATCGAGAAGCCTTCCCACCGTTGGATCATCCTAATGTTTGGATATGTATTGTCAATATAAATCTTTTAGACCCTGTAAAAATTTGAAGACGATCGAGTTCGGGAAGGACTCGGTCTCCTCGGATTGGTACAAAGAGTTTGTTCCCGCATAGGAAACGTACTTGCGTACAACAACCTTGACAATTGAAATTCTAGCCGTTGGATTATGATGATTTTTGGATATGTATTGATAGTATAAGTCTTCTAGAATACATAAAAATTGGAGATGATTGTAGTTCGGGAAGGACTCGGTTTCCCCGGATTGGTACAAAGAGTTTGTTCCCGTATAGGAAACGTACTTGCGTACAACAACCTTGACAATTGAACTTCTAGCCGTTGGATTTTCCTAAATTTTGGATATGTTTTCCCTCCAAATGTTTTCTAGCTTGTTTTTAAATTTGAGGTCGATCAGAATTTGGGAAGGCCTCTATTTATTTTAATTTGCTACGAAGGACATTTCGACTAGAGTTGCACGATAGACAAATTGATTTTTGAGGATCCCATGTCCGACAAAGCTGAACTTTGAATATGTTCTTCTTTATGATAAGACCTATCTACTGACCAAACTTCAGACCATTTTAACTTCGAGAAGACCTCCATTTGATCACCCGAAACAAACTCATGATTTTTTGAATTTTCGGAGATCCAACCGTCGGATCGAGTTGATTTCGAGTATGCTACTCCTTATGGTAATGTATAAAAACTCTCAAAGTTTAAGGATGATCTGAGATGCGTAACTCTCCTTTCACAAGTTTTTAGGAGTTTTGACGGTTTTTGGTTCCGGCAGTTTTTGATAATTTTGTAACTTCTCATCCGGGGTCCTTTCGGCTTTCTTCTTTGACCTGTATCATATTTGTATGGTATCCATGCATCTAGGAATGCTTATGCATGCATGTATGCTTATTTTCTTAGAGTTCGGGATTCTTTCGAGGGTCGCAAAATGAGGTGTTCACACTATTATGATGGCCTTATATTCCAATTCATTTTTTGAGGCTTTGAAGAGGAACCTTAGATCTATCTCTAATGTGTCAGCTTCAAGAGTGATGAGTACTAAACCCGCCCTAGACCTTTGTAAGTTGGAGGCTCCATCTGCATGTAGTATCCAGATATCAATTTTTGGCATCAGACTCATCAAGGAGACGAGGCTCAAGGTGCTCGAATCCGCGGGTGGTAGCAACTCTGGTGATCAAAGACCAATTTTTCAGCATAGGTAAATTTTTCTATGACGTCTGCAACAGCTTGTCCTTTAACAGAGATCTTGGGTTTGTAAGTGATAACAAATTGGCCGAGCTCCAAAGCCCAAATGGGCAGTCTGCCTGATTGTTCTGGTTTGTCCAATTTATTTCTTAAGGGATGATCGTGAATACTTTGATAACATGAGCTTGTAAATAAGGCCTCAGTTTCCTAGAGGTGATGAGGAGGGCAAATGCCAGTTTTCTAACTTTGGATAGTTGAGCTCTGCACAATGCAAAGACTTGCTCATGTAGTAGACAGGGAATTGAGCTCCATCTTTTGTCCTCATGAAAGCTGAGATGACCACTGTGCGAGAAACAACCAAAGTATAGTAACATAATCTCTCGTTTCTTTGGTGAACTAAGGAGATGAGGTGCTCCTAGGTATTGCTTGAGTTACTGAAAAACAAGCTGGCATTTCTTCGTCCATTCGAAAACTTTCTTTAACATCTTAAAGAAAGGGTGGTATTTGTATGTTGCTCTGGAGATGAACCTGTTAAGAGCTGCAACCCTACCAGCTAGGCTTTGCACCTCCTTCAGTTTGGTGGGGGACTTCATGTTGATCAGAGCTTGAATCTTTTCTGGATTTGCCTCGATACCTCTCTAGGTGACCATAAAGCCCAGGAATTCCCCCTGACTCCAAATGCACATTTGGCCTGGTTGAGGGACATACCATTATGTCGGAGGATAGTAAAGGCCTCATTAAGGTTTACCACGTGGCTAGACGTCTTGAGGCTCTTGACCATCATGTCATCAACATAGACTTCCATGTTCCTATCTATTTGGTCTTTGAATAGAGCATTCATGACTCTCTGGTAAGTGGCTCCAGCATTTCTCAGGCCAAATGGCATGGCCTTATAGTAGTATTCTCCTTTGTTGGTGATGAATAAGGTATTTTCGTCATCTTTTAGAGCCATCTTGACCTGGTTATAACTAGAATGTGCAACCATGAAGCTCAACATCTCATAGATGATAGTGGCATCCACGAGCTGATTAAATCTTAGGGAGTGGAAAATTATATTTGGGATAGGCCTTGTTGATTTCTTTGAAGTCCACACACATTTTCCACTTCTCGCTGTGCTTTTTTACCAGCACTATATTGGATAGCCATTTTGGGTACTGGACTTCCCAGATAAACCCATCCTGGAGGAGTTTTTGGACCTTTTCTTTTGCAACTAGGTCCTTTTTTGTAGCAAAGTTTTTTTTTCTTTTACCTTACAAGTTTAAAGCTAGGGTTGGTGTTGAGCCTATGAACCATTACTTCAGGGTTTATTCCTTTCATGTCATCATGAGACCACGTAAAGACAGCAGCATTGACTCAGCTCTTAGGCACTGGGCGAGCTCTTCTTTGTATCCTGGGCTGAGCTAGTTACTTATCATGAACACCATGTCTAGTTGCGAGAGATCTAAAATCAAGTCTTCTAGATCCTCAACTGTCTTCCCTCTAAGCTCATTCTCTTCATCACGAGGATCCAGAGTATCGATTTCTAGCTTTTTTGAGCTGGTAGGTTCCCGTGTGGTAGTAGGCTCTTGCGTAGTCGTAGTCTTGAGCTCCAATGTGGCAATATCAGTGTATCTAACCTCTTTGAGAGCTCTAAACTATCAGTACCTAGCTTCCACTTAATTTCCTTTGACCTCCCCAAAGCCTTGGGGGTTGGGAAGCTTATGCTAAGCTACAGGTAGAAACTGCAGCTCTAATTTCATTAAGGGTGCCACTTTCTAAGATAGCATTGTAATAGGGGGCTTTGTTGAGGATCAATAACTCTGCCGTAGTGATGACCCATTTTGGGGCTATCCTAAAAGTGACTGAAAGTTTGATAGTTCCCAAGGATCTAGTCTTCCCTATAGAAAAACCAATTAGTGTGACTGATGATGGGGTCAGGTGCTCGGTAGTGAGGCCCATAACTTTCAAAACACTGTAATACATGAGGTTGGAGGTGGCTCCTGTGTCGATGAGGATTCGGTGGACGTTGTGATTGCGTACCATTACTATAACCACCAACAGATCATCATGGGGATACTCCACTCCCTACATGTCCTCATCAGTGAAGGTGATTTCCATAGCCTCTTACTTTGTCATTTTGGCAGGTCTGAAGCAGATACGTTCGAGTTGAGTGACTGAGCTTGGCTAATGTAGGCTTTCCTGGTCCTATTGCTATTTCCAGAGAAGGATGAACCTCCTTCAATCATGAAAACTTTATTGGCATGGTCATTTCCTTTGGCCTTCGAGGGAGCATCTTTCGTCTTGTCAACATACTGTCGGAGTTGACTTTTTTGAATGAGCTTCTCAATCTCTTTCTTGAGTTTCCAATAATCATCTGTCTCGTGACCATGGTCTTTGTGGTACTTGCAATACTTGGAGTTTTTCCTTTTTCTTATTGGAGGTCTCTATCTTTCTTGGTTCCGAGAGGTTAGTTCCAATCTGTGCGTAGACCTCTCCCAAGGGGACGGTGAAAGAGGTCAATGGTTGTTTAAGCTTGTCCCCTAAAGAAGTTGCGCTGTCCTCGTTCTTCTTGTTCTTCTTGCCTCATATTTCTTGGTCAGGAGTTGTGTCATCTCCCCCCTGATACTTGGAGGAAGGTAGGAGAACTGATAGAACGGACACATTTCTCTCTTGAAGGGCTTTTTCGACCCCTATTTCCTTGTTGACCTCGTCCAAGAGCCCTATCATGGACTTGGGAATCATTCGGGCTAGGGTCATTAAACACAAGGGTGAGGTCATTCCCTGGATGAATACTGCAACAACTACCCCGTCGTTAAAGTTTTTGATTAGGAGGCTTTCTTGGTTGAACTTGCAGGCATAGTCCTTCAAACTTTCCCAGGGCCCCTATTTGATTTTGAAGAGATAAGAAAATGGCTTGGATTTCTTTTTAGTACCGAGGATGTGAGCTATGAACTTTGTTCCTAGCTCTTGGAAACTTTGTATGGAACCTGGTCACAGGCTATTGCACCATATTCAGGCAGAGCCCTTAAGAGTTATGACAAAAGCTTTGCACATGAGGCCGTTTAGAACATTCTATAAGCTCATAATGTTGTTGTATTGCTGCTAATGGTCTATTGGGTCAAAGGTGCCATTATAAGATTCCGAGGTAGGGAGTTTGAACTTCTCCGAAATTGGACAAGTCTGAATATGTTAGGCGAATAAAGATTCTGAATTTTTTAATAGGGCCATAGTTGAGCTCCATCACCGGCAGTGTTGCCAACTTGCTTAAGGAGCTTGGCCATTTGGTTCTTTGATCATCTCCAACCTGAGCCTTTTCTCGACCTCTTCAATAGAATCTTTGTGTGAGATCCTATCGAAGGTAGAAGCCCGAGGTCAGTTCACCCTATTTTGACGAGGGAAGGGAGGTCGGCCTTCCCCTCTCCTTACTCGATTTTGGATAGTGGCTGCATAACGAGCAGCTCAGACCATATTGACTTGTGGGATTCTAGGAAGGGACGAGAGGTCTGTCCTCCTAAACTCCCCTTCCCCAGGGATCTCATCATATTCATTGGCTCTGTCGCTGGCAGTCCTCCTGCAGGTACGTCTTGCTTGTTGTCTCCCCTGTCTCCCCCAGCTTTTCCATGGAGGATACATGCTAACTCGGGTTCGTAGGGGTAGAGGCATAGGCTGACATTGACCTCCTTTTTGATCTGGGGGGTAGCTCACTGAGTGATCATATGATTAATCTAGACCTGCAAAGTAGCTTGTTGTGCTACCAAAGTGATTAGAGGGTTTGATTGTGTTTGTTCAGTGTTCACTATACTTACTTGTTTTCAAGAAATGGGTACTTGTGCTATTTTTGGAAAGCCAGAGGTTTTATAAAAATAATGCCATTTCCTATAGACGGCACCAAACTGTTGGTGTGAAAATCTAAAGTTGACCTTTTCAACCAATTAGTCAAAATTTTATATTTTTATGTGATGGGTATGGCAGAGCTAGAAGACATGTGGCAGTATGTAAATAAAAAATTGAAATAGCAAGGCAGATGTTTATATAGGAGGTGTCTCCCTTGTAATTAGGAATAATCCTCCTTCAATGAAATGAGCTCAAAGCTCGGTGGCCTTCGTATAAATAAGTTGAATATAAAGCTATACTCTGATTACAAGCGAACAACTCTCAGGCTAGTCTAACAAGTTATGTTTATACATAAGAAGAACCCTCACTCATGAATTTAGATATTGGACAAAGTAGGAGAACTCGAGTATCATTGTCTCACCAAGTCTATCAGTAAATTTGTGGATAGATGAGATGTTTCTCTCTAAAAAGAAAATAATTCTCTCCTCTTCCAAAAAACTGGGTTGTTGTTTGAAGTAAATACTTTATATATATATATATCATAAAGAAGGAGAGGTATTGAAGAACTCTCATAACAGGTCTTGAGTCATCCCTCATCATCACAAACTCTGATGTTGCTTCGCCTGGCATTGCAGTGTATTTAATGCAGTTGGTATGCATTTAAAGAAGCTGAAGGAGGTTCTACGACGCTGACAAAGTTGGTGATAGTTGTCCATGCCACTTATGCCTACTCTGACACAGTGGTTGGTCAGAAACCTCCAAAGCTCGCTAGAAGAGCTCTGGGGCTTCAGCTTCGAAACCTGGTATGTGAGAATAGTATTTAGATCAAATATGTACACCGTTGGGAGCTCTAGCTTACGTGGTGGTCAGGTAAGAGCTCCGGGACTCTCTATGCCACGGTGGACTTCATTGCTGACGTGGACGGCTACGTGTCCTCTTATAAATAGTTAAATAATCGGATAATTATTTTACTCTATCAAATGTGTTATATGCGGTGTTTATGTTACCTGTAAATGAGTTATGGTAAAGCAGGTGTATTTATATGCTACATTTCAATGGCTAGTTGATGCAATTTGCACTCTTACGGTAACTATTGTATAACAAGGGTATTTTAGGTACATTGTGTTCATTTTTCACTTCCTTAACATGTTTGACCCGTTGACTGTAAGGTTTCATCCAAAATGGGAGCGAAAAGATAAAAGTAAGTACCAAACTTAATTATAAAAATCAAATGGGGGCCAAAACCAAAATAACCCCGAATAAATCGTCTGTTTTCCTGAAGAAAAAAAAAATTGTTCGAATTTTATGCAATGACGGTGGATATCTTGTCCTACCTCACTATTTCTTTTTGGTTTAGTAAGAATATTTTGTTTATTACCACAAAAAATCCATAAATAATAAACTAATATTTGCACTTTCTCATTATTTAAATTTTATTTATTTACTATTTTTCCTTAACCTATGCTTTTTAATTTTTTTTTATTTTGGACCTGTTTTCAACCTATATTTCTAGAAAAAAAAAAAAGAAATTACTTTGGGCCTGTTTTCAAACCCTTTTTCCAGAAAAAACAATTAAGGACAGTCCCTCTTTTTGTAACTTTTTAGCTAGCGGTTTACAACATATTTTTTTTTATATAAATAACTTGCGATATCTTTGGTTTTTAGCTTGCGGTCCCTAGTGTCTACGGTAATCAACCACTCAAGTATGAAAACTGGTTACTCAACTATGGTAACCAATATTTCTCCTGTTATACAAATAATGTAATTGGTATTTCTCAGGTTACTCAATTTCATTGTCTACATATGTGAGCATTACCAGAGGTAGTTTGGTAACCTAAAAAAAGTGTCGGGGACCTCAAGGTAAAAAATTTTAAACACAGGGACCGGCCAACAAACTTCCCTATTTTCTATGTTTTCTATCCTTGTAAAGTTTTGTATATAAATTTACATAGCTGGCTCTTATTTTAGTAAGCCAAGCCAATAAGTTTTTCAACTTGGTAGTTACTTCTTCAATCTTGAGAACACCTTCATAAGAAGTTCGAACGATGACATTTAACCAAAACAAAATTACGAAAAAAGCAACTCTTAGGTTAAGACGGAGGGTGAAATTAAACTTAATTTGAAATAAATATTTGTTAAACTACTTATTTGAATTAAAAATATAGAAAAGGAACCATGTCTCACACAAAATGGCCTAGGGGTTACTGTTTCAACGAAGGAGATAACAAACAAATTATCTTACAAGCAAGGCAAGCGGCCGTGCCACATTAGTTTAAAAGGCGAACCAAAATTAGGCGCGTTTCCAAAACCGTGCCAAATCAAAATTCACTAAATGGGACAATCCCATGGCGGATCCGGTGGACACCAATTAACCACAGATATACTATCACTATCTTAAGCAACTTCCACCAAACCGGCCTTGGAACAGAAAAAGCAAGCTTCTCTAATGGCTAAAGCTTCGGCCATGGCGACAAACAAAACCGGAATCGGACTACCAAAACATTCAAGAACAGATCCAACACCGTTTAAAATAGCACAATGAAAGGCACTAGCAGCGCCTTTGACCGCTGCATTGTAATTGATTTTAATGTTCTCCCCTTGCTGTGGAACCCAAGCCGAGGCCGTTTGGATATTGCCGGAGGGAGCAGGGGGATCAGAGGGCATAGCAATGCCTTCTGCAATTTCAGAAAACCAATTCAGAGTTTGTTCGTCAACAAGGAAAGGAATGAGCTTCCCGCCTTCAAACAGAAACATGATTTGCGATAACCAGATAGACCAACAAACAAGGGGCATTTTGAAAGCCCCACTACACCAACCGAAACTAAGACACTTTCGGCCGGCACACCTACCCACCAAATAAATGTCCTGACCTAAATGAGAGAGGGAAACAATGTTCCAAACACTAGAAGGCCACGCACACCGAAATAGGAGGCGTTCAACAGTTTCAATCTCTACCTCGCATATGTGGCGAACATGGAAGGTTCCACACTTCCATGCAAATAAATTTTCCCTTGTAGCCACCGAGTTATGGATAATCCTCCATAAAAAATGTTTAACATTGATACAGAGACAGAAAAAGCTGATGAATTATGCAATTGAAGATCTTTTATATGTATGTGTTGAAACAAGAACGAATTTACCAAACAAACAGCGATTGGGAACATCGGGTTGAGTTGAGGATTAGGTCGCTCTCTTTAAGACGTTTCGCGGCTATGCTTGGTGTTTGTGCTAGCAATTCGGATAGGCCACGCCGTCCCTAGGATACAACAAGTCCAGATAATCCCTCTGTCTTGATTTCCCTTGCACGATGGGAAATTGGAATTCTAATTCCCTTTATAACTCGGCCGGAATAGGTAAACTATTCCTGGTGGAGGCAAAAATTTTTTGGAGGAATTTTTTTAAGCTCAGAGAAAGTGTTCGACCATGGAGGATTTTTTCTGTGTATATTTTTTCAGAAGAGAGACGAAAATATTTTTAAAGAAAAAATAATATCACACTATTGCGTTGAGGGAGAGAAAATCGCAACAGTCAAGAAGATGGGAGTTATCTAGAAACAATAAGTCAAAAGCCTTTCAAAATTTCGAAATTCAAAAAGAAATCATTTTATTTTTAACAAAATTTTCCAAAAGTATTTTGTTTAAAAAAATAATATTAGACCTAAGCTCAGGCAGGCCTGTGCCTGCCCTCAGAAAAGTCTAATGCCCAAAGAGCTCAAGCCCTTAGACAAATTCTTCCTTATAAAAACCCATGAAAGTTTTTATTTCTCTCCTATGTGGGACTTAGGAAAACACAATAATGCTCATTTGATGCTTGCGTTGGTTCTTTTCCTTTTTCTTTTTCTCCTATTTTTTCAAATACACAAAATCTTCAACAGTACGTAATTTGAACTTTTACATCAGAAAGGTAAAACATAAATCTCACAAAAAGCTAAATAAACCCCCTTTCAAAACAAACTTCTTTGATAGCATGTTGGTTAATCTCTATAAATAGTATTATGTGTTGAAAGGACATAATAATTATGATATACGGGCCGCCTAGCCTACTGTGTAACAATCTAAGCAAGCTTTTGGGAGAGACGGTCTCTAGCATGAGCACAGAGCTCAGATTTTGTTGGACTGTGTTGGGTTCAAATCTTTCATCTTGCCTTTGTTCCCTCTTTGTGCAGTATACACTTCTAGTTGCTATACACATTTGTTATCTCTCCGGACGCGAGCGAGATGTCAAAACACTTGATATACATCATGGTTGTTTGTAGTAGCATTTTTACTTCAAAATCAAACAAAAGTAAGTATATTTTCTGGTTTCAAAGGGGACATACTTTACAGACAAATGAAAACGCAAATTAAAAGGGGAGTAACGATAGTAAGTAGTACGAATAATTTTATTCCCTCAAACTACGAGAGGGAAAACCTAACAAAGATAGAACATAAGGCGAGAGATATTGCTCATTTTATGAGTATATATCCTCTATCTTTTTATATTTTTGGTGGAAAATTGTTACTCACCACCAAGCAAAGAAAATTTCTTCATGGAAAAACTTAAAAATCAAGAAGATATCACCCCTAGCACTCAACTTATTTTCCATCTTTTCACCAAAACTAACTCAATTTATTTTCCTTTTCCACCTTGCAATCAAACGGGGCCGAAATATATAAAATACAATTTACATCAGAATTTTTTCTGATTTTAATTGTAGTAATCGGATGACACATGTTTTGTATTCAAAATCCTGAAAAAAAATGGGGCACCTCAGGATTTTGAGGAGGTTACCATCAACACGGTTCATGCTATTGCAACAACATAATATCTATTGCTAGAACAGAGTGTGCATATATATATATATGTGCATTATACTTCAAGCACAATACATTACTCTCGCAATAGCAATTTCTGAAATAAAATACCATCCCCACTTGATTGGTAACTTTTTATAATTGATAGCTACCCTAGACTTTTTTTCTCTGAAAGAGAAAAAAAAAATATTGATTGGCAACAAAAAAATATATATATATTTATATCAGCAAATGCATTGTCCTCTTCACCTTTCCAATCAGGTAATGCCGGCTTTACCCAACTATATTGTCTTTTTCTATGGTGAACAAAATAAAGAATGTCACAATTGAAGGAATATCTTGGTTAAATAAACTCTTGTGTTGGAAATTACCAGGAAGCATTGTTTGCAAGTTGTAAGTTGTCCCTTTTTTTCTTCACCTATTGTCCAATTTTGACATCCTCTCCAATATAATTAACTTCACTTACGCTTGGGTGCTCAATCATTCATTGCCCAAAGCTAACTTTCTCCAAATAATAAAATGGTTGTTGTAAGAGCCCACGAAGCCTCCTCTTCCGCTTGTTACGACCTGTTTTTGAGCTTTAGAGGTGATCAGGTGAAGACACCTGAAAAACTTTTATAGATCACCTCTATACGGCTTTAGTCCAACAAGGGTTTTCAACATTTAGAGATGATGATGAGATTGAGAGGGGTGAAAATCTCATGTTAGAATTAAAAAAAGCGATCTGCCAATCAACGATTTCGATCGTGGTCATATCGAAGGACTACGCTGTTAGAAAATTTATATTTTCTAATTTATGTGGGCAACATATTATAATATTTCAATTATATTTGCTATTTAATTAATGGGCTAATTTTTAGTGGTCTAATTAATTTTTAGTGAAGCCCATAGACTACTCAAATAAATGTGGGCCAAATGTGTAGATACTTCATATGGGCTTATTATGGTTTAATGGGAACTTTAATTAGTTTATATATAAAGAGAATATTAGGGTTATGGTCCCCAATACACCAAATCAAATTACGGCTCCCTTCTCCCCATCTGGAAGAGAACCAAAATTCCCATCAAGACACTAAGGCGATTTGGTTGAGGAAGACCACGTACCCGCTCGATCCGTGCTGTTATTGTGATCGATCTTCGCATTCCGCATTTGTTTGTCATGAATCCAGGTACGCGGTTTAATCATTGTTTTAATTTAGTTCTTGATGATTTGACATGATGACTTAAGTGATTTAATTTCAACAAGTGGTATCAGAGGGACTTCATGTTAAATCATTGAGAATTTTATGTATATAAGTTACATCGTATGTGTATAGATATATATTTAATGTGATGTGATTTTATTTATCCGGTAGATCAAATGACTGCAATAGTACTGTTTATTAGTTTATATATATATAGTAGTACTTTTAATCGATTTGATTTCAACAGCACCGTTTATCAATTGACCGGAGAAGTACCATTAATTAATTGATATATATGAAGCTACTGTGGACAGTACATGATTTAGATATTTATATATAATCTTGCTATGATTCATATATATATGAAGCTACAGGTTTGAAGCTAAGGGATATACGGAGTATATATTTATGATTCAACATTGATTTATGTGCCATATATTTGAATTTAATAAAATCAATGTGCTGCGGTATTAAAAAAAAAAACCAAAAACAAAAAAAAAAAAAACACCCCTCCAGTGACCTTTCGTTTCATTATTTAGTATATATGATTGAATTATATATATGTAGTTATGTATGTTTAGCTTCAAGGATGTTTAGGCGTACGATGGTGTGATATATATATATATAAGGTTAATATATATATGTTTGTTTTATTTATATTGCTGCGACTTACATATCTATTAATAAATCAGGTGAGTCCTAATATACCAAGACTCTTTATGTTCTCAACTGGTGGCTAAGATTTAATATCGATATTTATGTTTTGATCTAACGACTTTGGGTTATCATGGCATATTTGTAATATAAATAATAATGATGGGTTTTGTTTAATTCGCCAACAAAATATAATAGTGTTTATAACCTATTAAAATTCTTAGTTTAACTTTATCCATTAAATTAAATATTTATTTCTAAAATTAGATTGTTTATATATTTTCAACTTTTATTAAAATATATTTTACACTAATTCAATTATATTTATCAAAAAAATGTAAATTATCTTTACAAAAATCTTATCATATGAAAAATATTTATCTATAATTGATTTTGTGCAATAAATTAGATATTATCTATTAATAAATCAGGTCAGTCCTAACTCCTAATATGCCAGAACTCTCTTAACTCCTTTATGTTTTAATCCGATGACTTAGAATTGTAATGGCGTGTTGGTAATTACAATGATAATTATGACTATATATTTATTTTATTAGTAGATATGAAGTTTTTGAAACCTTTACAAATTCTTCTGTTATATCTTTATTCGTTAATCATAACAATAATTGTATATTTAATTAATTTATTATTAAATATTGCAATCTTTCAAACTTATTCAAATTCTTCATTGTTTTATTAACAAATACATAAACAGTGATTTAATTTATCATTATAATTAAAAGCTGAGATCTAATTTTCTAATTATAATACTAAAAAATACATAATTTTTTATCTCTTTACTTCACTATAATAATAATAATAATAATAATAATATAATCTATTAATAATCAGGCCAGTCCTAATATAGCAGAACCCTTTTATGTTTATGTTTTCAATTGGTGGTTCAAATTTAATGTGGATGTTTATCTTTCGATCCAACGTCTCAGGATTATTAAGGCATGTTAGTAATATTGATGATAATAATAGGTATTTAGTTAATTAACTATATTAAAGATTTAAATAGTTTAAAACTTATGAAAATTCTAATTATATCTCTATAGCCATTAAATATTTATTTGTAAATTAGAGTTTTATTATATCTCCACTATGTTACAGATTATTTAACATGTAAATTATTTATATCATAACATCTCCAGTACTACTATATATTCCTATTTTTTTAATTATAAATTATAGTTTTTCTATATTTTTAGCACCCCTATATTATTTAACAAGTAAATTACCTATAAAAGAATATGTCGAGTAATAATAGTGTATATTTAGATCATATTTGCACTTTCACGTTAGCTTTCTCTCTTTCCAACTTTTTTTTAAAAAACTTCAAAATAAAATAAATTTAATTTAACAATATTTAAAGTTCATTTTTCCAGGGACATTGATTTATTTATGATTTTTTTAAGTTTACGAATTGTATTTACGAAAATAGATTAATATTATTGTGAAAGCAAAAAGAATTATGTTAAAAAAATTTATCTTACTTAAGCATAATTAATAAACTATAAATTTGGTTACTTTAAAAATACCTATAAATTTGGTTCAATAACAAATAAAACTACCTTAGTAATAGCAATCAGGATTTAGGATGACAAAATATCCATCCCAATAAGTTTTTGACCAACCATGACCCTAAAACCTGATATTTTTTATTTTTTTAATTATGGTAAGTATGGGTACATTTTAAATATAAATACGATTTGAGTTATATTTAACTTAGTTTCATGTAATTATAGTATGTTGAATTCAAACAAACACATATATCAAGTGAAGGAGGGACATCTTTTTGGAGCCTTGACTATCCCTGTTGTAATGTCCAAAAATACTTAATAATATTGTGTCCCCTACCATTATTCGATTATTAGGCGTGTTTGAGTAATTTTTACTATCAATATTAATTATTTATTAATATTTTAACATTTAGTTATATTAGATTCAATGTAAGTTTCGATTGCTCAAAATTATTTATACGTTCTTAAATTTAATTCTATTTTCTTATTATAAATAGTAAAACTTAATTTTTTGAATGTAAGAATTTTAATTTTTAACACCCCTTTATTTCTAAAAAACAAATACAAAGGGCATCATATCATATATACATTAACAACTTCATTTTTAATCATTAAAAAATTTAAAACTCGCGAATTTATTTATTTATCTCTCAGAATTAAAGTAGTGATATTTACAATATCAATTTGTTTGACGAAGAAAATATAATTAATTATAAGAAAGGATAAAAACTAAAAAATAAAAAAGTTAATTATAGGTGATAAGGGCATATCCAAAACTTAGAGCATATCAGGTATTATATTTATTATTTTTTAAAAATAAAATAATAATAGTTTATTTTATGTAACGACCAAAAATATCTCACATCGATATTATAATGGAAAGTTTCTTGGTATATACATGGCTGTAATGAACCTAACTTACAACTTGGACTAGCTATTTTGATAGAAAACCCGAATGGTTACATATGGTATCAGAGTGGATCCAGGAACACTATCATGTGACATGTAGATATTGCGGATTGGGTATAATCTCGCCTTGACGAGGACGTTAGGAATTTAACGAGGGGAGATTGTAACGACACAAAATATCTCAGATCGGTAGTGTAATGAGAAGTTCCTTGGTATATATGTAGATGTAATGGACCGAACTTACAATTTGAGCTAGCCATTTTGGGGGAAACCTTGGACTACAACCATTTGACGTGCTGATATTGTGGGTTGGATTTGTGCTACGTACGACGAGCCGGAATAACTGGATGCGGTTATCTAACAGGGGGATATTGTAACGACCCAAAAATATCCCACATCGATAGTATAAGGGGAAAATCCTTGGCATATATATGTGCGAACAATGACCCTAAATCACAACTTAGACTAGCCATTTTAGGGGAGAACTCGGGTGGTTACATATGGTATCAGAGTGGAACCGGGACCATTATCACGTGAGGTGGTCCTTGATATATATTAGTATATATGTGGGTGCAACTAACCTAATTCACGATATATATTGGTATATATGTGGGTGCAACTAATCTAATTCACAACTTAAGCTAGTCATTTTAGAGGAGAACTCAGATGGTTACATTTTCTCTGAAAACTAATTATAATTTTGAAATATTATGTTGATCTAAATATAAACATATCAATTTAAATATATCTAAATGCAAACATATTAATTTAAACTTACTTGATTATTGTCTTGGCATATGTTTATTCTATATGTAATTAATAATTTCTAAATTTTAAAAATCCAAAAGGTACTAATGAAAATATATAAATGGATTAAGTTGGAATTAACTTTAGGGGATCAATAGTTGAGTTTAAGGTTTTACCAAATATCTAAAAATATGATTAAAACTAAACTTGACTAAAAGTATATTTATTTTAAAAAAAATAAAAAACCTACTCAGTTTACTATACTATACGTATAAATCTCAACTCACTATTTCTCTTCTTACCGGTTGTAATTAGATTGTATCATAAAAGTATTTTAAAGAAAAAATGTTATATTTCGGTAGAGTTGAGACATATGGACAGAATTTACGTGAACTAGAACTTAATCCATTTAGCACCCATACTTTTTCAGATTATAAAATAAAATAGAAAGACTCCGCCCTATATTAAGGTTTGCTTAGTCGAAAACCCGTCGAATTAGGCCATTTCCCATCCCTAATTATAACGAAAGTGCAATTAGTTAGATTTAATTTACTTTACATTATTTGAATAATAGGCATACAATTATATTTTTTAAAATTTAGTTAAGATTAAAAATTAAAATTAGTGCCACATGGGAAAATTTAATTCCTCTTATTCAAATTAAAACTATACTATTACTTTTTTAGAATTACGTTAAAATTAATTTCTTCGAAAAATAACAAAATTGGAATAAGAACTCTTAATATATATGAGATAAAAAAAAATTAAAAGTAATTATATATATAAAAAAAAGTAGTAATAAATATAATTTTAGATAGTGTGACCAATTACATATATGAACAATTGAATCGTGCCGTAGGCACGGGCATTGACTAGTATATATATATATAAGGATATATTATATATACCAGGTTAAGATTATATATGTATGTATATGAGGTGGTTTTTTATCCTTTATAAGTTACATATATATAAATTTTAGATATATATGCATTGTGTAATACATGTATACTCCTTCAGTTTATTATTTGCACTAAAACTATTTATTTAAGATAATTGATGTGTAATCATTAATAAGGATTTGGATCAAGTTAATTATTCATTTAAGATATTAATGTTTATTATTTATGCAAATAATAATTGGCCCAAAGGAAAGTTATTATTTGGCCAAATAATAGACATTATTTTTCTTGATATTTGTGTGGTTATTATTTATGCATTTAATAATCGGCCCAAATGAAGGTTATTAGTTGGCAGAATAATAAACACACGTGCGAGAATAAATGTGTGATAATTGTCAGGTTTTCATGTGAGCAATAAGTCAGTCCAAAGAAAGGCTTTTTGTTTGACATAAATTATTATCAACATTTGATTCTTGTATTGAGAGTACTTATTACAGCCTTGTTTGGGTACGCATGTCCCAGACTGTCAGTAATCCAAAATTGCAGTACGCCTCAATGTGGGAAAGATAAGGTTTATGCTTTGCAAATCTCATTAATACAGAAAATCTATTTTTTTTAGATTATAAGGATGCGAAGCACAAATTGTTTGATATTTTGAGATAGATGAATTGAAATGATAGGTTGCCAAAGTAACCTCTATCACGTAAATTTGTTTGTTTTAGAATATTAAGATGTGTGTAATTGTTATTTATGCGAATAATAATTGGCCCAAAGGAAGGTTATTGTTTGGCCGAATAACATGTACACTTGTGGTAATAAATATAATATGACAATCAAGTTTTTCATGTGAATAATACGTCGGCCCAACGAAAGTCCTATTATTTGACAGGATTTGTCATTTATATTTAATTACTGCATTGAGAAGGCCAATTACAAGTTGATATTTCTGTCCAAAGACTAAATATCAATGTTGTGCTAGGTATCTTGTGATGGGGACCCACTATTGATAATTTGGATAATTGTGTCATTCATATATATTGTTTGCTAATATGTTATGACATTTATATTAATTGTAAGTTTGTAATTTTTATAATTTGTTCTTTATTCAATTTTAAGTTATGCTTTATATATCTGCCAACATAAATTTGTTATCGGTACTTAACGGCACAAATTTTAAAAAATTAGAAATAGAACGCTTCTATTCCAAGAATTTTTGGGGCTTTATGAGAAAAATGCTACTTAGTTCCTTAAAGAAATTATAGATATATTTTGCCAAAACAAAAGGCTGAAACAAGTAATCTTCTGATTAGTCTTGTTTCAATAAGGTATAAGGAAAAGGAACATAATGGAAGTACATTATGAAAATGTCTGATATCGCTTTCAAATTAAATGCACTAAAGTTAGGGCTGTCTAATGACTTGCTAGTGTATCAAGTTCTTTATTTCTCTTCCCGCACAATACAATTAGTTTATAATGAGTTACAATACTCATAAGGATAAATTAATGATCTCTTAATGAGCTTATATCTTACAGTGTGCAAGAAGAATAAAAGATTTAGCGATAAAAGACAGTGGTTACTCATCTAACAAACACATCTAAAGAAAAGGATAAAGGATAAAAATTAAGAAGCTGCAGTTAGAACAATACTATAGTAATTGCAAAAGAAACATGATAAAGAATTTGTCAGTTAATTTTGCAAGAATGATAGACGTAGTACTATTTCAAATACGTCATTTAGCGTGTAAAGTAGGATATACTTCTCATTATGGTTTGTTCGGTAGTTAATTTAACTTATGTACATGTGATTACTTTGTGAGTAGATTTTGGTGACACTACTCACCTAAGTGTGTTTAGAGGTTATATGTGGAGCCAAAAAGCCAATTGATGTTGAAATATTCATCTATGAGGGCAGTGGCGAAACAGTTACAGTTGAGGTTTTAAGGAATTTTAAGTTATCATTAAAGACTAATTAATTTTGGATTTGGGAGAGACTTATATGGTATTGTCATTTAGACATAATTTCTATTTTTATTTGGACAAATACGGTTATTATTGTTCATTTGAAAATAATAAAGTTAAGTCTTTTTCAAAATTCAAATATTTTGCTACTATTTCTTTAATTGATAACTTATATACGTATACAACCACCTCATATAATGAGACCTTGTAAATTGATTCACGTGATACAAAACATACATTAACTGATAAGAATTCTTCCATGTTATGGCACAAACATTTGGGATAAATCTCTAAATAAAGAATTAAGAGACTTGTGGAATTTTTAAAACCCCTTGATTTAACAGATTTTAAAAATCTGTATTTAATGTGTAAAGGGGGAATGGACAAACATAAGGAAACTAGGTGTCACAAGGAATTCAATTGTCGTAGAACTAATTCATGACAATATCTGTGAACTGTTCTATACGGCCTTCTGGAATGGTTAACAGTATTTTATTATGTTCATGACAATTATTAAGGGTACCTATATTCAATTAATGAGAAGTTACAATCCTTAAACGTTTTTATGACTTTCATAGTTGGAGTTGAAAATCAACTAGGCAAGAAAGTTAAGGCCGTGAAATCTGATCGTAGTGGTAAATACTATGGTAGATATAACGGATAAGGTAAATAACGTTCTGGACCTTTATGAAATTCCTAGAGAAATGCAGAATCGTCTCACAATACACCATGCTAGGCAAACCTAGTATGAACAATGTTGCTGAGAGATAAAACATAAGTTTAAGGATATGGTAAGGAGCGTGATTAATCATTCTTCTCTACCATGATGACTCTAGGAAGAAACACTTAATACTGCAGCATATTTTTTTAAGCAGTGTTATATCAAAGCAGTTGCTAAAATAGGTTGTCCAACTGTGGTAAGGCCATAAAGAAAAGAAATTGGACTCAATATAATAAGCTGCTACTTTGTTCGATACACTGAAAGATCGAGAGATTATAAATTTTATGATCCCTTGAATAAATCTTTTATTAAGACGGAAAATGCCAAAATTCTTTAGATTATTGAGTTTGAGGGGGAAAATAAGATTATAAACATTGTCTTTGAAGATGAATTTATTCAAATTTCAAATACTTCTATTGACAATGATTAGGAACAAATTTCTGACATTGTTTCATATGCAAATTAGGATCATTAAGACAATGTTGAAAAAACTTCCTATATAGCAAACTCAACAATCTCAAGAAGAAGTTAAATTAAAGAAATCCATCTATGGCCTTAAGGAAGTTTTCCGTTAATGGTATTACATATTTCATCAAGTTATGATCTCGTAAGGTTTTAAGGTTAATCCGGTTGATGATTATGTATATCATAAGTTCAGTAGGAGTAGTCTTGGTATTTTGTGTTGATAATATCTCTTTTGTATTAGGAATACAGATACATCGACATTATTGTTGGGTATCTTAGGGTTTTCACGAAAGAGATATATCGAAAGAATTCTTACCAGATTTGGCATGAAAGATTGTCATTCAGGAGATACTTCCATTATTAAAGGAGACAATTTATGTCACAACAAGTGCCCCAAAATAAAGTTGAAAAGAAAGAGATGCAAAAGATTCTTTATGCATTAGTTGTAGGAAGTCTGATGTATCATAAAGTATGTACGCATTTGGGTTTAGCGTTCATAATAAAGATATTTGGTAGATATTTAAGTAATCCTATGATATATCTTCGAAAAACAGCCAATTAAAGGGTTATACGGTATTTAAAGAGAACAAAAAGATTATATACTTACGTATCGCAAATCAGATCAGTTGGAGATCATATGGTGTTCTGATTCGATTTTTGGATGGGATATAGCTGCACAATTTTATCACTAAGCTGCGAATTGTAGATAGTGTCGAAAGACCATTAAAGATATTTTGTGACAATAATTGATTTTGCCATATTCAACAACAACAGAAATTTTTCGAAAATCTAAAGCACATAGATATTAAGGTTTTTTGTTGTTAAAGAAGAGTTCAGAGCTGTCATGTCTATAGAGCATATAAGTACAAACTCCATGATTACGGATCCGTTCACTAAAAGCTTAACACATAAGGTATTTCATGAGCATATTGCTCATATGGGTTTTGTGTTATCTAATAAAGTGCTAGTTTAGTGGAAGTTTGTATCATGGATGCTCTTTTATTTAGACGCATATTTTCTGCAGAATAAAGAAGATGGTTTATTTTCGTCTTAACTCTGAATATTTGTTTTTTCCTTCCATTGTAGTTTAACATAAAGTTTGGACGGTTAATGTTGATCTCATTAAAGTTGGGCCAGTTGAAAATAGGCATGTCTAAGATCACATTGTTTGTAATTTTCATGCTACTCATCCACATTTGATCTATGTTATTAAGTGTATTAGTATGGTGATAATCATGGTTTAGTCACGACCTTACTGTGATAAAAGCTGCGGTAATTCTATTACTCGTACATGAGATAGACCATATTGTTTAAGGAGAAGTCTAAAGATAAATAGCATACGGATGCGCGCTTAAAGAATTCAGTGATATAATTGTTTCCGGAGTAATATGTAGCCCAAGTGGGAGATTGTTAGAAAATTTATATTTTCTAATTTATGTGGCCAACATATTATAATATTTCAATTATATTTTCTATTTAATTAATGGGCTAATTTTTAGTGGTCTAATTAATTTTTAGTGAAGCCCATAGACTACTCAAATAAATGTGGGCCAAATGTGTAGATACCTCATATGGGCTTATTAGGGTTTAATGGGAACTCTAATTAGTTTATATATAAAGAGAATATTAGGGTTATGGTCCCCAATACACTAAATCAAATTACGGCTCCCTTCTCCCCATCTGGAAGAGAACCAAAATTCCCATCAAGACACTAAGGCGATTTGGTTGAGGAAGACCACGTACCCGCTCAATCCGTGCTGTTATTGTGATCGATCCTCGCACTCCGCATTTGTTTGTCATGGATCCAGGTATGCGGTTTAATCATTGTTTTAATTTAGTTTTTAATGATTTGACATAATGACTTAAGTGATTTAATTTCAACATACGCATCTTCCACATGGTGCCTTGATGAGATCTTGTTGATTCTCGAACAAAGGGAGATATCTCGACATGTAGTTTTACTAGTGTTCTATGATGTGGATCCATCCCAAATTCGGAAGCAAACAAGGAGGATAGCAGAAGCTTTTGCTAGATATGAAAAGCAATTCGAAGCAGAAACAAATTCCAAAGGAAAATAAAATTGACGGAAAAGATAAAATGATGGAAATCAGCACTTACAAAAGTTGCTAATTTGACTGGTCTGGATTTGCGAAACCAAGCTGATGGGTAAATAAGTCCTCATTATTCTAGCTTCTCACATATATTGTTGTACAAATCCTCTGTTTTTTTTCCAGGATTCAAAACAATTGGGAAAAAAATTTCAGTTAGTACCTCGCAAAGGGGTCCAAATTTAATATATATATTACACTTGCCAACAGGTCGGTTTGAATCTATTTCGCATCAGGTCTAAACAAATGCGGATAAATTTTGTGTCCACCTGAACACGACCCGATAAGCAATCCGATAATATCTTTTGAATTCTTCTACGATTTGTTACGTTACGTTATTGGCTGATCCGACATGACATGTTTCTACTTATTAAGGAGATAAACTTTAGAAAAACTAAATAAAATAAAAAAATTATAAAGAAATTTGCACTATAAACAAGATGGATAAATAACTAAAATAAAATAAAAAAATAAAAACTAGCTAGGGATAAATATTCATAAATCATAAAATTTGATTACACATCTTACAAGTTTTAATTGTATTTAAACATTTAAAAAGTTTAACGGGTCTAATGGGTCACTCGAAATCGTTAAGGGTCGAGCCGTAACCGATTTGTTACCATTTCATGTATAACGGGTGAACCTGATAACCACCCGAATTCATTAAGGGTCCTTCCACCTATTATTAACTTATAACTTCGGGTTGATTCCTATCCTGTTATCATGTAACATGTGATTTTGCTAGGTATATATATATTATCATTAAGAAGAATATCATAAATAAAAAAGGGAGGGGATCAACCAAAACCCAAAATACCAAGCCTACAAGAGGATACCATCAAGCCTACCACAGCCAAAAACTAATAGTTTACCCAATGATTAATAATAAAGGTGTCTCCAAGATACCTTCAACTTGTTTTTATTTATCCCAAAAAATTCTCTGGTTTTTTTCTATCTAAATTACCTAGATTGAAGCTTTGAATCACACCTCTATAAAATTTTCCATCTCCTTCTGACCTGAGACCATTTAGTTAGTAGGAAATCAGAGTAGCTTGCAGGAAGCATTCTAGCAAAACCGAACAAACCAAAGATCCAATGCCATATAAAGGGAAGCAAATTTGCAATGAAGAGAAATGCGATCGATAGACTTACCCGCTTCTTTGCAAAGGATATCAGCCCATTTATTATAGTTGTTGTTGTTATTGTTATTGCTACCATTATCATCAATATTAGTGTAATATTTTATCTTTATTTCAAATCTTGCTGAGTTTACAATTATCAAGCTTTATTAGCCAATTCGATCACAATTTGTAGGCATGAAGCCAAGTTTATTCAAAAAAATTCTGAAAGTGATTATTTTTATTACTATTGTTGCCATTTTTGGTTTTGTTATTGTTAATTCCACAAATATTTTGTATTTTATTTAAAGTCTCAGTACGTCTATCGAATTTGTAGGCATGAATCCAAGTTTATCCAAAAAATTGTACAAGTGATTGGAGATAAGTTAAGGCACCCAACCTTGGATGTTGCTCCCTGTGAAGTTGGATTAGACTATTGAGCCAAAGACACAAATATATGGCTGCAAGACGAGTCAACTGATGTTAGCATACATGCTATTTGTGGGATGGGAGGCATCAGAAAGACAACCATCGCAAAATTTGTCTATAATCAAAACTCTAACAGTTTTGAGAGTAACAGTTTTCTTGCTAACATCAGGGAAGTGTCAGAACAACCTAATGGCTTGCTTTGTTTGCAAAGACAACATATATCATGTTGAGATAATTACCTTTAGCTATTATTAGAATCGGTTGTAACTACCTGTGTATTTAGTATTTAGTATTTTTGTATTTAGTTTTGTTAGGCTAAATATAGTTAGACTAAGTTTAGCAATTAGTGGCCTTATATATATCTTTGTGGAACAGATCATTATATACATTAGTTCATTCTCTTCTTCAATACTCTATTCTTTATTCTTTATGAAGACATTTGTCCTCATGCTACTAAGCCCACCATTACCTTCCCTTCTCCTAGCCCAGCCCACTCCACTAACCGTCTTCCCATACCTATGGACATTTATTTTGATCCAATTACCTCACCTTCCCTTCAAGCCCTAACACCTCTCCTCGTTGTTCTGGCCGTTACAGCAGCCCCTTGGCCAAATTACGTGATTATGTTTGCTCTGCTGTTTACCTCGACCTCTCGTCGGCCTTGTCTCCAGCTCCCGCCAAAGGTACTCGCTATCTCCTGTCTCGTTACCTATCCTACCATCGTTATACCCCTGCTTATCAGTTATTTGTTTCACATATTAGCTCTATTGCTGAACTGACCTCCTACTCTGAGGCCATTCCCCATCCTGAATGGCAAGCCGCTATGCATTCTAAATTACAAGCCCTTCAAGCTAATGGGACTTGGTCTCTTACACCATTACCTGTAGGCAAGACTCCCATTGGATGCTGTTGGGTGAATAAAGTCAAACGCCGCCCCGACGGCTCTGATGAACGATATAAAGCCCGCTTGGTTGCCAAAGATTTTACCCAGTTAGAAGGTGTCGACTACCATGATACCTTTTCATCTATGGAGAAAATTGTCACTGTCCGTTGCTTGCACGCCCTAGCTGCTGCCCAAGGGTGGTCCCTCCATCACATGGATGTCAACAATGCATTCCTTCATGGCGACCTTCACGAAGAGATCTATATGTCCCCGCCGCCTGGGCTTCGGCGATAGGGGGAGGAACACTTAGTTTGTCGCCTCCACAAATACCTCAACTGTCTCAAACAAGCCTCTCACCAATGGTTTGCCAAGTTTACAAAAGCTATTTGTGCCGTCGATTATACTCAGTCCCGAGCTGATTATTCGCTATTTACTAGACGACGAGGAAAGTCATTTACATCCCTTTTAATATATGTTGATGATATTATCATCACCGGTAATGATCCTCAAAGTATCAAGGATACTAAAAAAATCTGCATGGCAAATTTCATATTAAAGATCTTGGTAATTTAAAATATTTCATGGGCATCGAGGTTGCTTCTTCTAAACACGGGATTTTCATTTCCCAACAAAAATATGCCTCGGACATTATTAAAGATGCAGGGTTGCTAGGTGCAGCTCCTCTCGATACGCCTATGGAAAAAAGGGCTAAAATTATCTGATAAAGGTGAACTCCTTAAGAACCATGACCGTTATAGAAGATTGATTGGGCGACTAATCTATTTGACAGTTTCACAGCTCAATATTACTTACGCCGTACATGTACTTAGCCGATTCATGCATCAACCAACCAAAATTCACATGGAAGCCGCACTTCGAGTGGTACGCTATTTAAAAAGTGTTCCAGGTGAAGGACTCCTTTTTTCGTCATCTAATGACTTCAAGATAAGAGCCTATTATGATTCAGATTGGGTGGGTTGTCCTCTTACTTGAAGATCCACCATGAGGTATTGTGTCTTTCATGGGCCATCTCTAATTTCTTGGAAATTGAAGCGTCAAAAAAATGTCTCTCTCTCGTCAGCCGAAAAAGAATATCAGGCTATGACGGGTACATGTTCCAAGTTAACTTGGTTGCGTTATTTACTTAATGATTTGGGCATAGTTCATCGTGAATCTCCTATATTATATTGTGAAAATAGAGCAGCCTTACACATCGCAGCTAATCCCGTCTTTCATGAGCGTACCAGGCATACTGAAATGGACTGTCATTACATAAGGGACAAAATCCGGGACGGTTCTATCATCACTGGACATGTAAATTCGGAGCACCAATTGGCGGACGTTTTAACCAAGGCTTTGGGAAAAGACAACTCCGTCCCTATAATACCCAAGTTGGGATTGCATGATATCCACTCTCTAACTTGAGGGGGAGTGTTGAGATAATTACCTTTAGCTATTATTAGAATCGGTTGTAACTGCCCGTATATTTAGTATTTACTATTTTTGTATTTTGTTTTGTTAGGCTAAATATAGTTAGACTAAGTTTAGCAATTAGTGGCCTTATATATATCTTTGTATAACATATCATTATATACATCAGTTCATTCTCTTCTTCAATATTATATTCTTTATTCCATTTTACATATCAGATGTTTCAAAGAAGAAACACGGAAAGATACATAATGTTAATGAAGGACTTGCTATGATAAAAAATTCTTTTATGTTCTAAAAGGGTGCTTCTTGTTCTTGATGACGTGGAACAAGCAGATTAAATATACGCCATATCTAGAATGCAGGATTGGCTTTTTCCAGGAAGTAAAGTCTTTATAACTACTAGGCATGAGAGGTTGCTAAAATCTCATCAAATTTATAAGGTTGAGAAATTGGGTCAAGATGAATCAATTACGCTATTCAGTTTCCATGCCTTTGAGAAAGATTTTCCTCTCAAAAGTTACATAGAGCAAACAAAAATGGCGGTGCGAATTTGTGAAGGGCTTCCGTTAGCTTTTAAAGTTGTAGGTTCTTCTTTGTTTGGGAAAACTTTACTGAGGATAAGAATAAGTCAGAGAAAAGGCCGGTATTAATTAAGACGGCAGTGAATAGTAAGTCTTTGCCTAAAAGGCTTAGGGGCCATCCAACACTTTTCAAATGAAAGTCCTATATTGGAATGCTAGAAGGTTAGCTAAGGTGTCCTCTTAAGAAAACTTAAAAGATTCTTTATAATAAGTATAAGCCAGACTTTGTTTGCATTTCTGAGCCTACCGTGGAGTTGTTAATGTGTTATTCATAACTACTTCTACAACTCCTTACAGTGTTCCCTTGTTACGGTTAATAATAGGTCTCATAAGTTGTCTAATTTATGGTTATTTTCATGGGATCTCGTGTTAGATTGGAAGGTGGATGTGGTAGAAGCTAAGCATCATCAGGTTACTATATAGATTGATATTAGTGGAATTATTCAGCTGATTACTTTCGTCTATGTGTTTACATCTTATGTTAATAAAAGGTTTTTGTGGTAAGATCTATGTAGGATCAGTACTGGGGCTTTGATGGTTATAAGCTATTTTAATGTGGTTTTAAGTGTTCATGAAGCCTTTGGGGGGATGTTTACCTCTTCGTATTCCTTGTAAGGAGTTTCGTAGTATATCTGATGATCGCGACTTTTTTCATTTGCTTACTTAAATGGTTATTTATACATGGGTTAAGAAAAGTAGATTTCTCATCTTCAATTAGAACAAAGGCTTGACAGAGTTCTGTGTAGTACTCAATGGTTGCTTTAGTGGCTTGTTTCTTTGTGTTTCGCTTATATATGATATGATTCTAATCACAATCCTTTAAATTTTTTAATTAAGACGATTCTTAAAGGGTGCAATGTCCTTTTTGATTTTTGAATACTTGGTGTTCTCTCTCGACTTTTCTTAGGGAGTAAACTACCCTAATGGCCCTTAACCTATTGGCCTAATGTCATTTTGGCCACTAAACTAAAAAACGCATCACTTTGGCCATTGAATTACTAGTGAGTGTCACTTTGGCCCTTTTGTCTACATTTTCTGTTAAGTTGGAAGGAAATAGGGGCTTTTTTGTCATTTCAATTTTTTTAAAAAAAATAATAAATTTAATTAGATTTTTTATTAAAAAAATTATAAAGAAACAAAATAAAAAAAGAAAGAGAGAAAGAGAGAAAGAAAGAAAGAAAGAAAGAAAGACAGAGAAAAAAGGGAAAAGATAAAATAAAAAGAAAACGAAAGAGAGAGAGAGAGAGAGAGAGAGAGAGAGAGAGAGAGACGAAGATGGAGATGGAGAAACCATCCACCACCACCACCTCCCTACCTCCCCACCACAATCGAGATGCTGAACCGAGAAGCATATTTCAATTGTTTTCAAGAATATATACAAATCCAAAAGTTATATGTTGAAATATGAACACAACGATATGGTCCTCCTTAGGTACAGAATGTGTAAACAACAAATAGTACAGATGTATGTTTGTGTGTATAAAAGCATCAAACACCATAGATATGTTTTATAGATTTAAATGATAATGAACTCCAAATCAATAAATAATATAAAGAAAACCAATCAATGATTAGAATACAACACTTACATATATGTATGTTGTTTGTTGTATAGAGAAGGACGAAAACCCTAAAAAATAAAGAAAGAAAAACCAAATCCCGAGTTAAAATGAGAAATTTATACACACAGAGAGAGAGGGGGGAATAAAATTTGATGAGGGTTTTTTTGGTGGCCAGGCGAGATTTGTGATTGTGGGTGGGTGGGTGTAGTATTTAGAAAAGAATGGGGAAATCTTGGCTTTTAATTTTAGAGATATAATATAGTTTCAAGGTTCAACATCTCGATTGTGGTATGGAGATAGGGAGGTGGCCGAAGATGGAGGTGGTGGTGGTGGATTGTTTCTCCATCTTCGTCTCTCTCTCTCTCTATTGTTTTTTTTCCGTTTCTTTATTTCTCTCTTTCTTTTTTTATTTTGGTTTTTTATAATTTTTTAATAAAAAATCTGATTAAATTTATTTTTTTTAAATAATTGAAATGACAAAAATGCCCCCTATTTTCGTCTAACTTAACGAAAAATGTGGACGGAAGTGCCAATGTGACACTCGCTATTAGTTCAAGGGCTAAAGTGGCATGTTTTTTAGTTTAGCGGCCAAAGTAAAACTAGGCCAATAGTTTAAGGGCCATTAGGTTAGTTTACTCTTTCTTGGGCTTGTTAAAGACACATGGAAATTAATGCCTTTTTCTAGTAATCATACGTAAACCGTGATGAATAAGTTGAAGGCAGCGAAAAGGAGATTGAGGGCTTAGAATAAAGAAGTGTGTAGTGATATTAATAGGACAGTGGATGTTGCTTGTAGTGATTTTCAGAAACTTCAAAATGAGATTTCTATTCATGGAACGAATATTTTTAATGTTCAAATGGAAGCAAATTGTTATGATAAATTGCCATAAGCAATGGCTGTTCAAGAAGTTTATTGAAAGTAAAAATCTAAGCAGCAGTGGCTTAAAAAGGGCAATAGAAGCACTAGGTATTTTCATACTTAAGCCAAACTTAAAGTTGCTAAAAGCCATATAGCTTTCTTCGTGGATAGTGACACTTCTTATACAAGTTATGTTGATATATAGAGGCATGTGGTTTACTATTCTAGTATTTTATATTCTTCTTCTAATGTGGGGTTTAATGATGGTGACTTTTTCAATTATATTCCTAAATTGGTTCGTCAGGAAAATAATAATATATTAGTCAAGATTCCGTCTAATATTGAAATTTGAATGGCTGCGTTTTAGTTGGATGCGTCTAATGCAGCGGGACCGGATGGTTTTATTGGCATTTTTTACCATCATTGTTGGTTTGATTAATAGAAATGTGTGTGATGTTGTGAAGGAGTTTTTTAGCTCAAGGAAAGATCAAAAGTTCTTTAATACTAACCTTGAGCTTCTTCCTAAAGTCAAAAGTTCTAACTTGATTACTCAATTTCGCCCCATTGCTCTAAACAATTTTTTGTTCAAAATTATTACTAAAGTCCTTGCCTCTAAATTGTTTTTTATTCTTGATAAGTTGGTACTTTCGAATTAGTATGGTTTCGTAAATGGCAAACATGCTTCTAAATGCATTACGGCTCCTTCAGAGTGCATTAATGTGCTTGATAAAATGGCCTATGGGATTAGTATGGCGATTTGGTGCACTTCACTGAAGCTTTTGATACAATTGAATGGCCTTTCCTTATTAAGGTGCTGCAATTGTTTAGGTTAAATGATGCTTTTATGGGCAAGATTCAGGACATTTTAAAGTCTGCTTATCTTTCTTTGTTTGTGAAAGGTAAAGTTACAGGGTTTTTCATGTGTAGCAAGGGTGTTCGGTATGGAGATCCTCTTTCTCCCTTACACTTTATTTTGGTCAAGGAGGTGTTGAATGGCCTTTCTCCCTTACACTCTATCACATTTATTTTACTGATGATCTTCTCATGTTTTTGCAATGCTTATATTCCTAATGTGGTTAAAATGGTTAAGGTTTTAGAGAACTACGGGCTTATTTCTAATCAAACGGTAAACAAAGCAAATAGCTTTTTTATGTTGGGTGTGGAGGTCAATTAAAGGAATAGTATATTGATATATTTTACTGGTATATTGGTTATTAGTTTGTCTTTTCAGTATCTTGGGGTTTCTTTGTTTAAAGGAAAAACTTATAAGAAATATGTTATCAAATGCATGGATTCCATTAGATCTAAAATGGAAGGTTGGAAGGGGAACACTTTGTCTATAGTGGATATAATCCAGTTGGTTAAGGCCATGGTTTATCGTAAGTTTCTATATAACTTCTTTGTCTATGGTTGGCTGGCTAGACTTCTTAAGCAATTAAAGCAGTCAATTATAAATTTTATTTGCTCGGGTAATTATTCTAAAAGGAAAGTAGCAGTTCTTTCCATTGGGGACATGTGTAAACCAGTTGAAGAAGGTGGTGGTTATGGTCTTTGAAGTGTTAAGGCCCTCAATAGGTTAGTGTTGTTTCATCGGTATGCAAAGTGCTTTCTTCTCACAATGAGATTCTTAATTTCATAAAGGCCTGGCTTCGTCTTACTACCATTGTCTTTACATGCTCTTATATTTGTTCATCTCTGATTAGTGGGTTTAAAGGTGCTCTTCTGATTATTGCGGAGCACATGCAGTGGTGGATGGGAAATAGGACTCTCATTGATTTTTGGCATGATAACTAGTTGGGAAGTTCTTAGTGACTGTTTGGTCATTTGTGACTATTTTTAGCAGTGTCAAAAACATGATTGTAATACCCCGTACTTTAATTTATTTTAAATTAAATTATATTAGCTTATTTATAATCGTGTGAGTAATCGTATGATGATTTGGGTGGTCCGAATCAATTTCGATTGGTAAATAGGAAGTTTAGGTTCATCGCAATTTATTGATTTTAGCTAACTTTGAGCTATCGTAACTTCTTCATTTCTTATCCGATTAAGATTTCGTTCATAAGCGTGTCTAGGTTTCATACCATTTTACAACTTTTGTGTTTTGACCGAAAGCTAATTCGCACTCCTTGTGGGTCAAAAGAGGGCGCAAAGTAGGCCCATCGTTAAATTCTGGTCATTTGGCAACGCTTTGGCAGAGCGCTGTCTTCGTTGAATTTCTGGGAATAATCTATCCATAATTTGGGAAACCTTTCTCTTAAGAAGTTGTAGATCTTTGAATTACCTTTCCGTGAACATAAAGATCACATAAATCCGAGTTCCGAACAAAGAGTTATAACTAAAATACCAACAGTGGTCAGTGCTGTGAAATCGGCTTTGGCTGAGAGCTCCCAAGATCGATCTTGGGAGGGCAAGATCAATCTTAGACCCTTGGAGACGAATTTTCTAGAGTTTTAACCCCATTTTCTCACCATTTATCACCTTAACACACCAAATTTCGACCTAAGCTCACTCCTATCAACTAGAAGGCTCTAGAGAGAGATAGAGATGGGTTCTTTGAAGGATTCTCACTCATTCTTCAACATTAATCCGAAATAAAATGCTCCAAATCCTCCGAATCATTCTCCTGGTCACTATTCATCGTCTTCTTCATGAGTTTTGCTTGGGGAAAGGCCAAAAGCTTCATCTTTTCTCCTTCTTCTTCACTAATAAGTCGAGGTAAGGGTTTATATGAATTCAAAACTCAATTATATAGTTTAAATGTTTACTAAACCCGATAATATGATTTTACTTATCAAGAAATGGATGCTTATATACATATACGCGATATATGAAGCATATGTTCATTGTTATTGATTATTAATCAATGATTGACACATGTATGTTATTGATAAAAATCATATTAGTTAATATTCATGGATTATGCATGATTGAGCTATGAATTTCATAAAGTAAGGCGAGATATGCCATATAAACTCGATTATCACGTAGTATTTGATATCTACGGGATGTCCCTCGAGTGAATATGTGTTAAGTTGATATGATTGAACTAATAAATGATTTTGGTATACACCAAGGGACAAGTATGATGATGGATGAGGTTTATATGGCATATGTTTTTTCTAGTTTACATTTAGAGCATGTTGTGCACATTTGCATAATTATTGTGTCAACCCAGCATCTTGAGGATATCTTGGCAAATCCGGAGTATCCTTGTGGTATATGGTGTGATAATTATCTCTTGGGAGAATTATACATCATCCCTATGATGTGGATGGCTTTCTATGCTCAAGTGGCATTCTTGAACACGTGATTATCTATCTTTAGGAGTTCTTTATCCGTATGTGGATATATTCTTGGTTATGTTATATATATATATATGGTGGGATGCTGCCCACGGTTATCTGTATCTGTTTGGCCTTCCATTAGGTGATAGGGAATGATGAGGTTAGTGCTTGCTGGGATGGAAAAATAGGCAGGGCCTGGTGCCCTTGGGTTGAAAAGCCCTAAATCTTCGAGGGGTCAACTAGTCGTCGGCTGTCTAGGGCCCACGGTGAATAGTCCGAAAATTTAGACAACGGCAAGACACTAGTGAGTCATCGGCTATCTAGAGCCCACGGTGAATAGTCCAGAGATCTAGACAATTGTTGAGGCAATTGATATGATAATGATCGGTTGATATGATATTGCGGACTGTGGTCCAATCGTTAATTATCTGTTGGTATTCACCTGAGACGGAGAGGCCATATTCTGGTTATATATGTTATGATTTTGATACTCTTTCTTTTGAGGGCGGTCAGTCCCATTGTCATTATGATTATGAAGCTGTTCAGCTTTGGTATCTCTTAAGGGCGGTCAGGCCCATTGTTAGGATTGTCATGGTTCGGTTTAGCTTTAGCACTTCTCTTGGAAAGGTGGCCCATACTCTATTCTGGTGATTCGACGTAATGGTTGACACAAAGGGAGGTAACCTACATATGCATGAGCATGCATTGTTTATGTGTAAAATCATGATATTTACTTGGATTGATGGTTGAAGTATAAAGTATTAAAAAATTAATGATTATGCTTTCGAAACACGTTATCCCCTATTTCCCTCCCTACTGAGCTGTGAGCTCACCCCGTTTTCTAACTATTACAAGTACACAGGGGACGTGTGATGTTAACGAGACGGCGGGTTTAGGATCGAAATAGAGAGCTCTGATACGGATTCATCATTTTTGTTGTGTATATGTTATCTCGGGAAGCCACGGCTAACCCGAAGTGTTATATATTGATTGAACTTATTTAATTGGTTTGGTGTAACGGTTGTATGCATGTTTATGTATAGTACTATCATCATCAATATGATTATGAAGATATTGTTTGACACGCATGATATTACTATTTGAATTTCTTTATGCATTTCCATTTTATACCCATTATAGTCAATTTAAGATGGGTTAGTAGCACTCCAGGTCTTAATTATGGGTGTTATCTTGTAGATTAAGGCGGGGGGTGTTACACTGATTTTGGTGTAATGATTCATTTCAAATTCCTAGTCAAAATTTTGTTAACTTTCAACTCAGGATTCTGACTTTTTAGTGAATGGCCAATGGTGTATTCCTACTTCAATCTTTCACACTTTCCTGGCTGTTTTAGCCCAAATCAAGAATATCATTCCTTAGCATAAAAAGGGATACTCTTTTTTGGGCCAATGATTCTAAAGGTGATGTTTCATTAAAGGGTATTTATAATAATTGTAAAAGTCGTGGTGCTAATTTCCGGTGGCTTTCATACACATGGAATTATTTTACTACTCCTCGTCAATCCATGCTAGTGAGCAGAATTGTTAGAGGGCGGCTTGCTATTAATGACTTTCTTAGAAGATATGGTTTAGTCGTCATTATTTCTCATTGTAGTCTATGTATGCATGCTTATAAGTCAATTCCCTATCTGTTTTTTTTAATGTACTTATGTGAGCAAAATGTGGGATTGATCGAAGTTTATATTCCATGTCTGTTGTGCTTACGAGGGAATTATATTGCGTATTTAAAGTAGCTTTTTGAGTATAATATGAGTAGGCAAGTTAAGAATAAATAGTTAGTTAAATGCACTTTGCTTTCATGTTTGTGAACTCAAAGAAATTATTGTAAATTCGAAGATAAGAAGCTTAGTTTTGATAAGCTTTGTAATACTCTTATTTGTTGGATTAACCAAAAGACCTAAATAAAGTAAAATTTTAACTATAAAAAAATTAGAGTACAATTTATGATTAATTCCTAACGGAAAGATCAGTAGAGTAAGATTTTGACTTGTTATAGATGTTACGAAAACCTAATATAAATAAAATATATGATTTGTATTTAATATTTAGCATGGATGAAATATTCTTAACTAATTGATAAATGTGAAAAACACTTTTAACATAAATCAACCCACCTCATTCGCACTATTATAATTAAAAAAAATCACTTACACTAGATTGTACGATTTACTGAATCCCTATTATAATATATTCAATTTTTTAGTTTAAAAACATTAAACATAATTACAAATAAATAAATATGTTTTAGAATTAGATTAATATAAACTTATAATATTAAAAAAATTAAATAATGTAGAGTTTAATGTGTTTGGCCTACTAATATTAATACAAAAAATTACATGGAGTTATTAAAATGCGGTATTATTTACACTTCCCATATTTGTCACAAACACTTTCTAAGATAAATTTATTATCACTAATACCTCCTAATTAAGGTCCGCCTAATGAGAGTGAGTGCAGTTACATACACTCAACCTAATGTTGTGAATGTTTTATATACTCGCAAGTGCACTAATCAAATACTAGTAAAGCTTAGGCAAGAGCAATATCGAACCCTAGGGACCGGATGGAACGTACATATCTCTCTCACTAATTCTAATTAATTCTTAAAACTAAAAATAAGAATAAAAATTATCAATTAATAAAATATTAGGATGACGGAGTCATATATTTGATATCGTATTCCTAATATTCATGCACAATAAACTTTACTCTTTGTCTCGCACTAATTTAGTCTCTTGACCCTATTAGAAGCGGAAAATAAAATCAATTAGACCCAATTAATTTATAAAATTCAAGTGTTAATTCTTCCACGGCCGAACGAATGTATAAGATCAAAACAAAATTTATATATGCTTTTAACAAATCATAAACTAAATCCAACAAATCATAATGAGAATCCAATCTTATTTTTTTCAGTTAAAATATGTATTCAATAGGAAGAATTAGTTTTGACATTAAAGTATTAAATTAGTAGAGTCAATTTGAATGAATGCGTGCAAGAAAATCAATCAATTATACTCATTATCAACCCTAAAAAATAACCTAGCCTGACATGCTTATAAATAAAACTAAACACAAAATTAAATAATACATAAATAAATAAATAGTGTACATACTTGGGTACACACAAATTAATTAAAAAAGAAAAATAATAATTCTAAATTAATTGTAAGTAGTCCACAAGCATTTAATTATTAATCAATAATAAATACCCAAGAAGAAAAGGAGGATATGTATAAGAAGAAAAAAAATAGAATGTTGAATGAAATTACACGTAGTGTGCTATCTTTTAGATGGAGTATGTATTAGGACTTTTATTGTGTAAATTATGTATTATGGGTCATATTGGGCTTCCTTGTAAACCCCAGTTACTATTGTATCCATGCCCTATTTAAAGGGGATTATCTAATGAAAGCGAGTAGAGTTGTTCATACAACACGTTATCAGCACGCTCAAAACTAATAACCCTAGCTAACTCTAAGAAAACTCTAGCAGTTGTCACCATCACCACTAATCCCCTCTCACTCTCATTGCCCAACCTTCAAGTACCTTTGCTTTGAAGACTGTATGAACGTGGCCTGTTCGCATTGACTTCTGATCTTGAGTTATGTTATAACACTTGTTTATATACTCTCGATCAGTGCAATATTAATGACCGTTAGTTCATAGCAAATTTGTCGATCCCTACAAATGCAGGTTTTAGGGGATCCTACCATGCATCACCACAATTTAGTTTTACACTGCCTGATTCATTTATGTCAATTAATACTTTGATGTTGAGATTTAAATTATCTTCTATGTTACTTTCTGATCATCTAATTTGTCCATCTATTAAACAGAAGTCTAATTTTTGTCACTAAATTAAATATATCATATCATTCGGGTGATTATTATCTCATAACCTCTTGTATATTAATTCTTAAACTAAGTAAGTACGGGTGTTAACTTTAATTTAATTTGAATTGATGTTTTGTTCCAAATAGCACCCTGTCTTTGTTAAGACTAAGATTGGCAGGGATCTTTAACAAATTGACAATTGATGATGGACCTGTATTTTTTTTTCCTTTATTTTTTTTCTTTCCAAGATGGATAGGGAATTACTTAACTTTACATCATCATTCTTTTAATATTATTTATATTTGGTTCAATAATTTAGAGGAATGTAAACAAATAAAGGATTTATACATATTTTCCTTTAATAGTACTCTACATTCTTACTCAAAAAGTATGGGTTTTGGTTTGCTTCAATAATAAGGATATATAAATACTCACTTTCCTTCAACAACATTACATTTTTTTTGGATCATCTGTTGCATAGTTAATTACTGAACTCTCCTCCGTAGTTCCATTACATGTTTGACATTTGTATGGACCTAAGTATATATAAATACATCATTTAAGATTTTTTTTTACTTTAGAATAATTGATGGAAATTATTGAAAAAAAATTAATAATATCAATTCTTGTCTTCTTAGTTAAATTTGTTTTCCTTAACAAAAAAGAAATAACAATTATTTTATCTTCTTTCTTACCTGCTTCACTTTCTTTGCATAATATTAGAGATTTTATTTATGCATAGTTTTTTTGATAAATTAATTAAATTTATAATTGCTATAATTGTGGCAAATCAGCATGCTAAAAAAATTTGAATATTACTTATATTGTTAATTATTTTATTTAGTATGTTATAAATTTAAAAGTTGTCATGATGATAAAAGTTCATCCGCATTATAATTGCTATGATAAAGTATTTTCATATAGCTAGCATCGAAAAATATGACCGTTATGGATCTTGGTTTTGAAATCTAATTTATATTTCTGAAAAATAACTAACATGGATGTTCTTATAACTGTGTAATATTTTTTTCTATTGTTTATTAAGATGGCTGACCCAACTTGACCCGAATTTGAGATTTTGGACTTAGAAGGACTTGAGTACTATCGGTGGGTTTCTAATGTAGAAACATCTTTTATGGCTAAACAATACTCTGTCACACTTGCTGACCCCAAAGACCCCACGGACAACGGACCGTCTGATAAGGTGAAAGCAAATGCTTTAGTGTTTTTAAGAAAAATGTATTAATCCCAGCCTACACTGGGAGTACCTTTAGTTGAAGATACCTAAAGAACTATGGGATGCCCTAAAGGGACATTTTGGGAACATTCATGATACTTTACTCCCAGAATTAACCGTTCAGTATAATGAAATCCCGCTTGCTTAACTATAAAAGGGTTAACGACTTTAACAAGAACATGTTGCGCCTAAAGGCATGTCTTAACTTCTGTGGAAAGGATCTCACAAAATATGATATGATTCAAAAGACGCTTTCCACAATATGATAGCAAAAGAATCACAATATTCAATAAGCTAATCAACCTACTGCAAGTGGCTGAAAGGCATTATAAGGTTCTTTTTAATAACAATGTCAGGCTTGTCGAGACAAAGAGAATTTCTTAGGCCAACTACGGTAAGATGAACAGTGGAAAGAACCCTAATACAAAGGGGGCTAGACATGCTAATCCCTATCCATGTGGCAACAATGCACAACATGGAAAGGGATATGGGAGTCGTCGTGCGGGTCGTGGAGGCTCTTCCAAAGTGTGGAGAAGAAATGGTGTTGTTGGACCTAGTGGTCTGAGAAACAAGATGAAAAACGCACCTAAGAACCCTTCGGTCAAAAAGGAAAGAGTTGGCGATGAGGCATGTTATAGGTGTGGAGTTCCTGGGCACTAGTACAAGAACTGGCATGCAAGCGCTAAAGTAGCAGCGAGTAACAAGAAATATCGAGAGTCTAAAGAACAAGAATCTCATTTTATGAATGAAGAAGATAATGACGCTGATGTCAACTTCACAATCGCAGACTTTAGTAGCAAGAAGGAATTTTCTCAGTTAATAGATGTACATGATTTTGATTGATTAACTTTATTCACTTTATTTTTTAGAAATAGTTGAACAGGCATATTGCCTAATTTTTAATTAGACTATAGTTTTGTATTAAAGTTTATCATTGATTGGATGGATTAGATTTCTGAACAAGATACTTGATTGATTATCGTTTGTTTTATTAATTAAATTTCGTACTTTATTTAATATGTTCGATTTTTTTTGTATATACATGTGTAGACACCCCGATCCGTGACCCCCGCAAGAACCCTAACGACCTTCGAGAACTGCTGTTTCTGGAGTCCGGGACCCACCCGAACACCCGAGACTGCCCCAAAAGCGGTTGTTGGCCAAACAAACCTGTTTTTAATGGAAATGTCGCACGACATTCAAGATTGTCGCGCAACATACACAAGATTGTCGCGCGACATACACAAGATTGTCGCGCGACATACCCACTTTATAGGGACATGTCGCGCGACAAACACCCCACCACTCCACTTTCTGACTCATCAGTGAGTCAGAATCATCATTAAAGTGAAATGTCGCACGACAGTCAAGATTGTCGCGCGACATACACCAAAATGTCGCGCGACATACACCTTTTCGTCACTATAAATAGGCCAGCACCCCCATGGGTTCTAAAAAGAAGTGGGACAGCAACAAAACACCAAAAACAGAGCAAAAAACAGCAATTTTAGAGCAGTTTGGCAGCGAAGTTTATGATCTGATTTTCTGATCTTTTGTCAAGCATTTTTTTCGATTATCGTCTTATTTCTGAAGAATTATCGAATCTATTCTCGACACTCAACGTGTCCCGTTTCTAGAATCGAATTCTCGGAAATATCTGAAGAAGGAGAAGATTATTATCGCCGGAGATCTCTCTGCCGTATTATATTCTCTTTCTTGTTATTATTCTCGTCGGGAAGGTAAATAAAGTCTCTTCTGGTAATTAAATAAGATATTTGTATATTAGTGTTATTGTAGACTTGTTTAAAACTCAATTTTTCTAACGGGGCGCTGCCCCGTCGTAGTAAGCGAAGTGGCAACAGGGTTGTGCTAGATTCCTAACGCGCTCGAAAATCAGGTTTATCTGTGTACTTGTTTTATTTCTGTAGTTTTGTCCACGTTTTATTTGAATAAACTTATTGCCAAGTTATAAAGCAGTCTACCGTTTTCAAAACAAAAGACCCTGATAAAACCATTTGCAAAACCAGAATAGTAAGCATATCACCATCCGGATAAAATTCTGTTTTCAAAACCTGGACTGATAAGACTTACTAGGAACTAAAATCAACATATCCTGTCTCTTCTATAGACTGCGACGTGTCTGATAAAACTCTCCTCAAAGAGTTCTAGTTCCATATTAAATCAGTCCCGATATAAATCCGAACTTTTACGAAAGTAATCACAACACAAGAAATCCGTCATTTATATTTACGTCTTTCAATAATAAAAACATCGGATCTCAGAACACAAAGGCTTTTCATACCCTTTCCCGCTTTCCCTAAAAATTAGGGCTTTTATTCGAGAAGTAGTAGACTATCAGTAAAAGCATCCAAGTTCTTCAACATAAAATAAACATATAAGTCCACTAGAGACCGAAAGGGCGGAATGGGTGCTTAATTAACACCTTCCCAAACCGTAATATAGTTCCCGAACCCTATAGAATCCTAGTTTCGTAGATAAACGTGTAAAGAAAGGCTTATCTGTAGCCTCTTCTCTTACACGACCCCTTTTTGTCCGTTTTCTCGTAAAACGTACTGGCGACTCTGAATGAACCCTCTTGTACCTAGAAACAGGATAGAGGGACACCCGATATGAATTATCAAAACACTCCAAGCAAATGGAACGACGGGATCCTTTCCGACGTTTCAGACGCCCAACGAACGAGGACGAGACCCGGGGGTCGCATTTGCGGATTCTCACAACATGGTTCGAATTTTATACTCAATTTCATTACTGTAGGAATGACTCGATGAGAACTTAAATGTTTAGTTGATAGTTGAACAACCCACAATATTTTAAGGAATAGGCAGTTATTTGTTGAATTTATAGCCCATAATTGCTCTGTGACTATAATGATCGGATCATCGCAAGTAATAAAAGGGTGAGGTAAGGTTAATTTTTTGTTGCCCAATGGCACATTATTTAAAGTCACAGACACTCTGTATGCACCAAGAGCTACCCAAACCTTACTGAGTTTCAAAGATATTCGTGACAACGGTTTTCATATATAAACTCATTGTGAGAATATAATATAATACCTTTATATTACCTCTAATGAATGTGGAAGGAAACGCATTTTAGAGAAACAAACGAGTCGATCTAGTGGATTGTACCTCACTACTATTCGGATTATTGAATCGTATGCTATCACCAACAATGAAATATGAGATACTGACTCATACAAGCTTTGGCATGACTGCCTAGGACATCCTAGTCGTGACATGATGATCCATATTTTAAAGAACTCATATGGACATCGCTTCTTTCGAGTAAAAATTAAAATAGGACAAAAAACCGTCACACTGCAAGGTATCGATTCTAATATTGTTCAAAAATAGAACTTTGTTTCTAAAGTACTAGAAACCCTACGTCTCTCCCATTATGCCTCTTTGACCATGTCAAAAGCACATTACTCATTTTGCAAAGCCTGCTCTTTAGCAAAAACATGATCGAGACTTTCCTATACTAAAGATACAAAATAAAATATCCCACTCTTACAAAGGATACAAGGAGACATCTATGGACTTATCCATCCAGAATGCGGACTATTCAAGTACTTTATGGCTATGGTGGATGCGTCGACACGCTGGTCACACGTCGCATTATTGTCCACAAGAAATGCTACATTTGCAAAACTCGTAGCACATATTATACGTTTAAGGGCTCACCACCCTGATCATCCTATCAAATCTATAAGGCTTGACAATGCTGGAGAGTTTACATTAAAAGCATTTGATGATTATTGCATGTCTATTGGGATCAATGTAGAGCATCTTGTTCCCCATGTGCATACATAAAATGGTCTTGCAGAAGCCACCATCAAAAGATTACAAATGGTGACCAGGGCACTGGTTACGCGCACCAATTTACCTATATCTGCCGGGGGTTATGCAATATTACACGCAAATTTATTTATTTTTTTCAGACCCACTGCCAACCAACCATTTTTTGCGTACTAGTTGGTAACTGGATATGCTGCCAGAACCCATATAATCATATTTTTTATTTATTTTTTCTTTCTCAAAAATTGAGGGGGAAAATTGAACCACCACCCATTTGCTAAGAAATTTTCTGGAACATGATTTGCAAGTCCAAGAAATTTCCTAGAACCATGGTTAAGTAGTCCCCTTTTTTCTTCACATATTGTCCATGTCTTCCACCTTACCATTTCCCTTTTTTTTTCATTGACTCAAAATGATATTTGTTTTAAATAGCCCTAATTAATGATATCGATAATGTTATGGCGCTAATGGTTAGCCTACTAGCTTTTTATAAAGCATGAAACTTTATTACTATCTCGATATACAATGATATTTATATATATATGGAATGTTGTCCATATTTTCCCTGTAGTTGGGATTATTGCTAAGTTATATCTCATATGGTTTTGAGACTTGTCTACGTAATTTTACTATTGACCAGGCACTAGTGGTCCTTGGGGGAATTTAGCCATGGTGGCTACATATCTTGATCCTTATAGAGGGACCCCCTTATAGGAGCCGCATACTTTATGGGTCATTGGGGGACCCAACCTGTGGGGGTTGCATACCTTGTAGCCTATAGCAGGCTTACATCTAGGTTATCCATGGAGGGACCCAATCTTGGGGGCTTAAGATCTCAGCCGCTATGCATAGTTGAGTAAATCTTAAATATCGTATATGAGATGAAATAGTGTGTCATATGACTAGTGCGCGCCTAGTTTTAATATGAGTATACCTAAGTGGCATTTTCTTTTGTACTATATTTTGATCATACGAATTCATTTTATCCATTGGGTGAAGATAAGACTTGTGGTGCATTGCACTTACATTATTTTCGTGGCATTTAAGATGAGTACTATGTATAAGTATGTGATATACATATGACACCCCTTATTTTCTAACCAGCTTGCATGCGTATAACAATATGTATTTTAGTATGCAAAACCCTTATAATTTTCATTGAGGCCGTTCTTGGCCCACTCCCATTTTCCAAATAGTATTGTAGGTATCTCATGGATTGGCGCATTTCTAAAATGTTTAGAAGCCTCTTACTACCATGGACTTGTACTAGTCTCCCATGGAGCAACTATATGACCTTTTAATATAATTTTAGAACTCTATGTATGAATGTTCAAATCTCGTTGTATCATGTAAAAGCAATCAAACATTTTATGTATTTGGAATGCTTTAAATCATTGTATATTTATTAAACCATTTGTTGGAAAGTCTTATGGAAACATTTTCATGTATGAACTCCGGTTTGAATAATAGAACTATTATTTATTTTATTATATATGTTTCTTATGGAAGGATTTCATAAAAACATAGTATTATAATGACATGAGAAATTGATTCTACTCATACCTTTCATAAAATGAGTAAACTTTTATTAAAAAAATTGATATATTTGTAAATTTTACACCACACTCGCCATTGCAAGCGACATCATCAGTGATTAACCGGCTCCCGGGGCATCTAAATCATATAATGGGATTCGAGGCGTCACAGGCTGATTTTTAGCTTAATTTTACTATAGATTCAACAGTCACAATATCTCCCTCACGAGTCGGATTTAGAACATATTTTTAGATATGAGTTAAAAAAAATAAAAAATAAAAAGACACACGTCGGAGTAGGTAGTGTCGCAGGCAAGAGATATAATATTTTTTTTCTTTAAATACCTAAAAAATACATTATAATTACAACGTGTCATGTTGGGTCACAGCTAGGCATGTTGACTTTGAGCTTAATTTTACTATAGGTATTCAAGAGTTGGAATATATCCCCAATGACTCGAGTATGGAACAAACTTTTAGATGAGCTTCAAAAAAAATAGCCCAGTAGTGCCTCATGCACGGGCATGTCGAGTCTATTTATAAATCATAAAGAACTTTTCTGTCTTCCTAACTGCTGGTTAGGATTATTTTTATTCACTTATCTTAAGATTTAACGGCTTACATGTGTCATGGCATTTTGGTAACTTAAATCACTATTATGGCTGCATATATATATATATTCCATTATATTCTATAGTAATTAAATATCTATCAATAAATAACTTTTAATCAAATTAATGATTGACGAATATTACATATGAGCAATTGTAAAGTAAGAATTTTTATATTCCATAAATAAAAAAAAAAATTAAATATATATTAGATATCAGGAAAAAATATCTTTCTGTGAAAGAATTTTTATTACTAAAATCAGTTTCAATAAGTTAAAAATTATATCATAAAACGTACTAAAACATAATTTTCCAATTGTTATCAGCCTAGGGCTTAGATTAATTAGGAGTATTGTAAGTTTATATCTTATCTATAATTAACCCGTCCCAATTCAAACGGACTTGAATATAATATTTTTTCTTGAAATACTCTAAATTGTCATATACTTACAACACATCACGCGGGTCAGGGCAAGACAAATTGAGTGTGGGCTTATGCATATAGTTATAGGTGCGGGTACAACATTTTTGTGTTCGGTTTGTTCTAATCAGAGACCTGAATTTCACTTTAGATATCGTATGGACTAAAATCTCCCTAACACGTTAGGCTTGGGACAAGGTTTTTTAAGACAGAGCTCGACATAGGTTCCACAATAAAAACATGATACGGGTTAGGGTTAAACTTAGATTTGCGTAAATTTTACCTATTTGCATAAATTTGACCCGACCCGACATGAGTACAATATATATTTTTTTAAATACCCCAATAATATCATATAATTACTACATGATGGGGTTGGTTGACGTTAGGCAGGTCAAATTCAGGCTTATGCATATGAAAACAATGGAGGCTAAGGGTTTTTCAAAACAAAACCTACACTAACTGGGTTGTGTTATTTCTAACTGTGTGCTTATATTGAAATATGTTATCCAGTCCAATGGTCTAAGATATTTTCCTAAGGAGTCGGATTTGGGATGGATTTTTGAGTATAAATTCCACAACAAAAACGACTATGAGTTTTGGCGGGTAGCACCAAAGGCACAAGAATATTTAGTAAATTATATAACTAACAAAATATTGAAATGGTAAAAAACAAAAAAAACAAAAACAAAAAATGTTCACTTACACCTGAATTTAGGGGTTACCAAACCACTGCTACAATATATTCAATTTTTTGGTTTAACATTAATCATAATTACAAATAAACAAATACGTTATAGAATTAGGTTAATATAAATTTTTAATATTAAAAGCATTCAAATAAATTAAAGTTTAAAATTGTTTGAAATACTAATACTAAATTATTAATATAAAAGTATATTCACTTATTCCCGAATGTACAGTTTACTAAATTCCGGCTGCAATATATTAAATTTTTTGGGATAATTACCAAAAATGACCCCTAAAGTTTGACCCGATTCCCTCGCTCGTCCCTAAAGTTCAATTTTCGTTTGAAGTATCTTTAAAGTTTCTAATTTTTCCCTCAATCGTCCAAAAATGGATGCTCCGTTAAAAAGATAGATGTAAAACGAGCGTGATTGTCACAATCGAGCTACTCTTTTAAGGGGCATTTTTAGATGCTTCAACCGAAATTAAAAACTTTAAGAATACTTCAACCGAAATTGAAAACTTTAAGGATGCTTAAATCGAAATTAGAAACTATAAGGATGCTTAAACCGAAATTAGAAATTTTAATGATGCTTCAACCGAAAATTGAACTTTAGGGACAAGCGAGGGATTTAAGTCAAACTATAGGGGTCATTTTTGCTAAATACCCAATTTTTGGTTTAAAAACATTAAACATAATTACAAATAAATAAATACGTTTTAGAATTAGATTAATATAAATTCTTAATATTAAAAACAATCAAATAATGTAGAGTTTAAATGTGTTTGGCATAGTAATATTAATAAAAAAAATACGTGGAGTTATTAAAGGGCGATGTTATTTACAACTCCATATTTGTCATAAACACACCCTAAGGTAAATTTATTATCACCAACATACTCCTAAAACCCGCCTAATAAGAGGTGAGTGTAGTTATTTGGGGGAGAATTAAACAGAGTGATAATATATTATACTATTATCTGTTTTATGTTTTTCTAGCGGTTGCAAACACTTAAGTTTTTTATAAGTGCTAAAGTCCATTATTCACCCCGAAGAAACCGTAGTAAATTTTTATTAAGCGCATAGAACACTTATAAAAGTTATAAGTGTTCCGGACTCTTACAATTTATTTTTTTAAAATGTTGCTGATCACACATTTTGGTGTAATGTGTACTAAATTAAATAAAAATATTAATTCACAAAAAAAAAGAAAAGAAAAAAGACCTCAGGGTGAGAAGGCAAGGTTATAATCTATTACATTTTAATTTGTTGGAGTAGTTATTTTTAATCTCTCTCTCATTTTTTTTATTTTTTTAATACTTGCTTGAGCCTGAATTAATTTTCTTAAGTCACAACCCAACATAGAAACCAAACCAATACAAAATCATTAAAGGAGTATTTTGGGTTGTTTTGCAAAAAAATAACTTGGTTGACGGTTTGACATTTTGACTTATTGGTTCCATCCATTTGTTTTTTTTGGAAGGGGGCAAAGAAAAAATAAAAGTAGGTACCAAATTTTGTTACGAAAATTAAATGGCAGCCAAAATCCATATAACGATTTTATTTTATTTTTCTTTCTCAAAATTGAAGTGGAAAATTTAACCACCACCCATTTGCCAAGAAATTATCCGGAAGCATGGTTTGAAAGTGATACCCTTTATCATTTGTTCTTTTTTATGGAAGACGTCATTGACTCAATCAATCCTCCATCTTAATTATTCACAACCAAAATTTGACATCCTCTCAGAAATAGATAATTGCTTCAAGTTAAGCTTGGGTGCTCTATCATTTCATTTCTGTCTTTCTCCAGATAATTATATAATGGTCTTCATAAGATCCCATGAAAACTGTTCTTCAACTCCTTACGATGTGTTTCTAAGCTTTAGAGGTGAAGACACTCGTTATACTTTTACCGATCATCTCTATAAAGCTCTACTCCAACATGGATTCCACACGTTTAGAGATGAGGATGAGATGCAGAAGGGCAAACGTCTAAAGTTAGAATTAGAAAAAGCGATCCCTCAGTCAAAGAGTTCGATCATTGTCATCTCGGAGAACTACGCATCTTCCATGTGGTGCCTTGACGAACTTGTGATGATTCTCGAACGGAGGAGGACCTCTGGGCATGTGGTTTTACCTGTCTTCTACCATGTGGAACCATTCGAAGTTCGAAAGCAAACAGGTAGGACAGCAGATGCATTTGCAAAATATGAAAAGCAATGCGAGGAAGAAACGGATTCAAAAGGAAAAAGAAAATGGATGGAAAAGATAAAACGGTGGAGATTAGCACTTGCAGAAATTGCTGACTTGATTGGGGAGCACTTGAAAGATCACCAAGTTGATGGGTACACATAAGTTACTCATTATTCAGTTCATTATCTATATATACTATAGCTTTCCACATATTATATTTTTATCCTTAATTTGACTGGTACATGAGTTTTTATGGGTATTTCGTTATTCTCGATTATGCTATTAGGCATATAGTTGACAGAACCCGAATGTAGTATATATGTGGAAGTGTCGGAGAGTGATATTAAACATATTCAAGGTTAAATGTTCTAAAATTTGAAAAGAGTGCAATGGAGTGTCGAAGTGTGGGTGTGAGTGCAACCCCAACGCGCAATATATAAAAAGATCAGGAGCTTTAAGCTCACCAAGACTAGTTCCATGTCGAGCCAAATTATGCATTTCCACAATCTTGCTCCCAATTCATGACTAACTTATTATGGAATCAAGGGTACCTTATTTCCTACTCCATTCATCCTAAATTAAGTAGAAACTTAAAGGAGAATTTGTGAACCATCAGGAAGTCTGTTATAGTGAAGGTTCTGCTAGTTTGCCTTCCCTAAAAGTTCAGCCATTCCAATTTGACTTTTCAAAATTTAAAGAAATTTTAAGATGTCAACCTAATCAACGGACAAGAGTAGAACTAAAAAAGGAACTCGACTCTTAATTCGGGATAGTACCATTCTATTTTTATTTTGTTTTTATTATTGTAATTTCTACAAAAAATTGTATTTTAGTTATAGTCTCAGTATATTTAATTATCTACCATTCTTATCCAATTCAATTGAACTTGTAGGCATGAATCCAAGTTTATCCACAACATTATTAAAGCTATTGGAGTAAATGTGAGGTGCACACCCTTATATGTTGATCCGAACATAATTGGGATAGAATCTCATGTCAAAATGATAAATATGTGGCTGCAAGATGGGTCAAATGATGATAGAGTACGTGCTATTTGTGGGATGGGCGGCATTGGAAAGACAACCCTCGCGAAAATTGTCTATAATCAAAACTTTGATAGTTTTGAAGGTAGTAGCTTTCTTGCAAACATCGGGGAAGTGTCAAAACAACCTAATGGTTTACTTCGCTTACAAAGACAACTTCTATCAGATATTTCCAAGAGGGAACATGGAAAGATACATAACCCTTTTTTAGGGCTTGAAGAGATTATAAATCTTGTATCTTCTAAGAGGGTGCTTCTTGTTTTTGATGATGTGAAAGAAATGGATTTTGTATATGATGTACTCGGAAGGCCAGATTGGCTTTCTCAAGGAAGTAAAGTAATTATAACTACTAGGCATGTGGGGATGCTACAAGCTCATCAGATGTTTAATGTTGAGAAATTGGATCAAGATGAATCAATTAAGCTCTTTAGTTTCAATGCCTTCGGAGAAGATTTTCCTCCCAAAAGTTACATAGAGTACACAACAAGGGCAGTACAAATTTGTGAAGGGCTACCGTTAGCTCTTAAACTTATAGGTGCTTCTTTGTCTCGGAAAAGAGAAGATGAATGGGTCCTTGAATTAGGAAAATTGGAATCAATACCTCCGAGGGAAATCCTGAAGAGACTTAAAATCAGTTATGACTCTTTACAAGATATCTATGACAAAAGTTTATTCCTAGATATTGCTTGCTTCCTTGTTGGAAATATCGATGAAGATTACGCAATCAAAATTCTAATGAAACGATATCCTCCTGTAAAGATTAGAATTCAAAATTTAATAGATCGTTGTCTCTTAACAATTGATTCTGATAAGATGTTGACAATGCACCGATTGATTCAAGATATGGGACGAGAAATTATTCAGGAAGAATCATGTGAGGTTGGAGAGCGTAGTAGACTATGGCATTATCATGATGCATTTGATGTACTGGAATCTGACACGGTAAGAAGTATATCATTTGTTTGTGTTTCTTAGTTTGCATGTATTATAATAATTGATCCTCTCTTTTTCATGTTGTTTTCTTAATAGGGTACAGAAGTAGTTGAAGGCCTTACCCTTGATATGCGTATGTTGAACGAAGCTGGCGATCATGGAAAAAAGCATATCTATGACGAATTTCGTGATAAATCAATATTGTCGATGTATGCCAGCTCATTAAAGAGATGTTTTCTTAACTTTAACTATGGGCAATCAGTAAGCACAACTATAACAAGTCAAAATGATGTATACTTGAGAACCGATGCATTTAGAAGTATGAGAAAGCTTAGGCTACTCGTGCTCAATTATGTACAAATCACAGGAAGCTTTGACAATTTTCCTAAAGGATTAGTCTGGTTGTCTTGGCACGGATTTCCATTAAAATCTATTCCAATTGAATTCCCTATAAAGAAATTGGTCGCTCTCGATTTAAGTCACAGTAGAATAGAACAACTTTGGATGGAAACCCCGGTATGATATTTCTTTGTTTATTTTTCTTCTTTTCTAAATTTATGGTGATGTGTATGTAACTATATATAGAATTAATGGTCCTTTTTCATTGCCTACAGTTTCTTGGATCATTGAAGATTTTAGATCTGAGTTATTCTGAATGGCTTGCCAAAACACCCAACTTCTTACGCCTCCGAAACCTTGAGAGGTTGATCCTTAAAGGTTGCGTGAGATTGGTTGAGGTTTGTGAATCCATTGGTAGCCTCAAGATGCTTGAATTACTTGATCTACAAGATTGTAAAACTTTAAGGAACCTTCCAAGAAACATTGGCAATCTAGGATCTTTGAAGTCTGTAATAATCTCGGGTTGCAATATTGGTGAGTTGCCAAGTGAAATTAGAAATATGAAGTCATTAGAAGTGCTTAAGGCTGATGGAATTTTCATAAACCCGTTAGGCATTAGCAGTGGGGAGTTCAAATGGTGGGAACGGATTATTTGGCAAATGGTGGCAACACCAAGGAAAGGTCCAAAGACTATATGGGCTTCCTTACCATGTTCTTTGAAAGAATTACATATGTCCAGGTGCAATCTATCTGATGATTCATTCCCCGTGAATTTCAGTAATCTACCATCATTGTATTACTTGGACTTAAGCTACAATCCATTTCGTAGACTACCGAAATGGATAAAAAACCTTAGCAAGCTATTCTATCTATATATATGTGAATGTCCTAGGCTCCAATTACTTGAGGTTAATGGTTTATCAGACCCATTATATGTAGATGCAACCGGTTGCAAATCATTGGAAATCGTAATGTATCTAAATGGGATGGTTGTAGTCTTTTTACGTGATTGCTTTGAGCCAGCAGAACTACAAGACTGTTTTAAGAAAGAAGACATAACAGAAACTGAAGACACAATCGCAACAATAGCCAAAAGTACTCGCGCAATGAGCGATAATATCCAGGTGCCCCTTTTACATATATATATATAAGTATATAAATAATAACTTACTTCAGGTATGCGGTCAATAATTAATATTATGATTCATGTGGCACAGGGAACGTTGGAGTATGGTGTATTTAGCATATATCTTCATAACAGGGCAATTCCAACATTTACGGGTGAAAAGTGTGAGGGTTCATCATCAATATGTTTTACTGTGCCTTGGCTTCCTATTCATAGAATCCAATGCTTGAATGTGTGGTGTAAGTGGTATAATTATGAGACACCATATTTCAATAAATACATACTATATTCATCAGTTAAAATCGAGAATAAGACAAAGGATCTAACCTGGATTGAACGATCCACATGCTTTGGAATTGCTAAATATGTGGGATGGTTAAGCCGATGGAGGTTTGGGAATCAGTTGGAGGCTGGAGATGAAATTAGTATTACATTTGAATATAGTAGTAATGATAATCATGTGGTAATTAAGGAGCGAGGCTACAAAATTGTGTATTGTGACCCAGAAGACGAAGACGACGAAGAAGAAGAAGAAGAAGAAGAAGAAGAAGAAGAAGAAGAAGAAGAAGAAGAAGAGAAGGGAAGTACCTCAACCATCGATGAGTCACATCATCATTTACTAGCACTCCGATTGAGCAAAGGAACACGCTTCAACTTCCAGTCGTCTAAGTATCCGGAAGATTCCAATGAATACTATTGATTTTAGATGATGAAATTGTATGTAACTTTTATAAAATCTAAAGTAAATTTAGTCCCTCATTTTAGGTAAAATCGCCGACTGATAGCACAAGTGTATGTATACCTGTCAATGGATCAAATTTTGATTTGAATCTAATGTATTTTATGGAATATGAATTTAAAATTTTAATCCAATTATCATATGAATCCACCGGTCCAATAATTTAATGAAACAAATATGAATTTAGGCATATCTGATCAGTTAAAAATTCCATCCGAATTTATATAATATAATTTAATATTATAATTTATATTTACTATACATACTGAATATATATATATATATATATCAAGTTGATCAAGCTGAATTATCATTTGTGTCTCGGAGGACTCATTTCGTTTCTAGTTTGCTTAAAAATAGCTATGTTTTCCGGAAAAAACATGGAGTCCATGCCGATTTTAAACTCTTTTTATAAAAAAATTCTTTGGTTTCTATGTAATTAGTTGTTGAAACTTTTACTAGTTAATTATTTTTCCCTAGTTAAAAAATGAAAAATTATTTCTTAAAATTTGGATCGGGTTTACGGATAAGAGATCCATTAAGTTCAAAAAAAATCGGGATATATATTTGACTAATAACAATATGTTGGGATATCGGATCGGGTCGGATTGAATTATTTATCTTAATGGATCGGATCTGATATATAGTAATTTCATAAAAACCCAATCCATTGATAAGCCTAATTGTAGGTGTCACATTTAGTAATTACAATAAGAGGGTAATTGTCATAAACCCTCGCCATATATGTGCTATTTGAGAAAATCCCCCAAGATTATAGGTAGAATCACCTGCCGATACGAAGCTTAGGTGAGGCCATATTTAGCAATTGCAGTAATTATTTTATGTACAGACTATAATGATGCCAACTTTGTTTTCTCCAAATTTCAGACTCCGTTTGAGAGCATTATAAAAAATGATAAGAAAAGCGATTGATTATTTTATGGGAGAAGTTGAAAAATAAGTTTAGAATGTGGTTAGTTTACTATTATTGTTTAACTTTTTTCATAAAAAGATTTTCTTTGGGGTGGGGAATAAATTTTTTTTACAAAAAATAAAGAAGGATGGAAGGCATAAATACTCATAAAAATAAGTGCATCTCAAGGCATATCTCAACTTATTTTCTAACTTCTCACACAAATTAGTTGTTCTTCTATCATTTCCCATGTTGATTTCAAATGGTGCCTTAATCTTTCTTTATATTAATAGGAGGAAGGAATGGAAGACATAAGGGCGGATTTGGGGGTGGGTACATTGTGATTTGTATCCCTTCCTTAATTTTTATTTTTTTTTAAAAAGGTGAGGTCTTGAATTCGAATCTCTATCTAACATTTTCTCATGCTTTTTTAGGTATTTATAATCAATTTTAAATATTAATTGAAGTTTCAACAAAAAAAAAATTAACTAATTGAAGTTAAATTTGTAACTAACTTTAAATATTGATTATGATTAAGTTATTGTTAAGTTTTAAATTTTCAAAGCTATTAATATTAAAATTTTCATGATAAAGTTTGAAAATTTTTTTCCTTATTTTTTTTATGTGTCCCTTTAATTTAGCCTACCTTTCAGAGGAATTCAGAATTCACCATTGGGAAGATATCAAGCATAACTACTAGCAACGTATAAATTTTTGAATAGGGTTCTTATGTGTAAGTGTAATATGTTTTAGGGAATTGTTGGTTGTTCTAGATTTTGGCTTCTTTTTTTCCTTTTTAATTGTTCGTTTGTGCTAGAGTGTAGATCTTTTTGTGTACCTTTCGCAAAACGTGAGGGTAACTGTGTTGCTCACACGCCAACAAAGTTTATTGTATAAGTAAAGTATTTGTAGTTTTGAGAGAAGCATCTCCTTTGTGGATTAATTGAGAAAACTGTCCAATTTGAGGTAGTTTCTCTTTTTAGTGAATGAATCTTATGTTTTCCTAAAAACAATAAAATCTGTTGTTCGAATTTTTTGTAATGGTGGTAGACATCTTGTTCTACCTTAATTGGTACTTCTTTTTGGTTTAGTAATAATAATTTGTTTCTTATCATAAAAAATCTATAAATAATAAAATATTGTATACACTTTCTCATTGTTGAAATATCTAATTCATTTAGAGCCCATTTGGTTATCTTCCAATTTACGAATTGGACAATTTAAAATTGCTTATTTTGTGAATTATCTGATTTGAATGTTTGGTTGCAAACATGAATTAGTATAAAGTCGCAAACATAAGTTAATACTTAAATTAAATAAGAAAACTATAAGTCAAATTGTCAATTTAGGAATGCACTACTAATTTGTGAAACTGGGTGGTCCTAACCACTAATATTTTTTAAAACTAGGAGCTAAATCCTAATTTCCTAATATAAATATACATATCTCTTCTCACTTTTATTATTTTTCTCATTTCTTAAATTTTCTCACTTATTTCTTACGTATTATCTCAAAGATCGGATCGTAATTGAAATAACGTAGCAACAAGTTACTCATAGTATATATATTTCTTTAAAATTGAAGGGGAAAATTTAAACCACCACCCATTGTCCAAGAAAGTACCTGGAAGTATGGTTTGCAAGTGGGACCCTTTTTTCTTTATATATTATCCTTGTCTTCCATCTTTTTTCAACCTTTTGATTTTTGCTACGTAATTGCTTTTAGCTTTTCCTGGTGGCTCTATCATTTCACTGCCCAAAATTCCTTTTCTCCTAATAATATAATGGCTATTGTCCCCGCCTTTTATGACGCATTGTCCAAGAAATTAAACAACCACCCATTGTCCAAGAAATTTCCTGGAAATATGGTTTGTCCCCTTTTTTCTTCAATTATTTTCCAATCTCCCACCTTATCATTTCCTTTTTCTAGCTTTTTTTAATTTTTCCTGGAAGACTTCATTGACTCTGGTTATCCCAATCCATGCTCTCGGATATAATTGCTATTAACTTACTTAGTGCTCCATCATTTCATGACCCAAAGTTCTTTTTCTCCGAATAAAGAATGGCATTATAAGATTCCATGAAACCTCTTCTTCCGTCTGGTACAATGTGTTTTTAAGTTTTAGAGGTGAATACGCTTGAATTTTTTTTTTTACTAGTCGCCTCTACACAACTTTAGTCCAACAAGAATTTCGCACCTTTATGTTCCGTTTCATAGCAACATGAAAAATGAAAATAAAAATAACTAATTTGGGTGAAAAAATAGAAAATAAGTTGAGGCACATGGTGAGATATTATCCATCTCATACTCATTTTTGTGAGTATATGTCCCCCATCCCCTTTAATATCTTGTGAAAAAAAATTCTCCACCATCACCCAAAGAAAACTTTGTCATGGAAAAAAGCAAAAAGCAAGAGTTAATCTCACCATATAGCTCAACTTATTTTTCATCTTCTCATCTAAATTAGTTATTTTTCTTTTCATTTTTCTTGTTGCTATCAAACGGAGACTTAGAGACTACAATGAGATCGAGAAGGCCAAATATCTTAAGTTATAATTAGAAAAAGCAATCAGTCAGTCTAAAATTTCGAGCAACAGAATAACTATTTTTAATAGAATAAATCATCCGACAGATAATTATTTCATAGTCAAAAGACCAAATATAGTAGTATTTTGAGTAGATTAAATATTCCTAACTGAAAAACTTAAATAGATTAAAATTTTAACAAAAAATACCAAATGGAGTAGGATTTTAACTAAAAATAATTAAAATTGTGTACGATTTATAATTAATTTCTAAGAGAAAGACCAACTAGAGCAAGAGTTTACTTGTATTTAGATGACAGAAAACCTAATTATATAAAGAGAATATATGATTTGTATGTAGATGTTCCAAAAAAAAACAGAATCCTCATAAAAATTGAAGAGTACGTGATTCCTATAAATCCATAATAGGGGGATTAAACAAATTGTATCTAAAAGAGTAGGGTTAGACTAAACGAAGTACTTTTAATTTAATAAATAGATATTACATATTTGTACTTTTAATTTAGACTAAACATACTGCACTCACACTTTTATAATTAATATGATTTCTTTATTATTTGATCAACTCTATTGCAATTAGCATTTTGCACCAAAAAAACAAAAGAGATGGTATTATTGTCAAAGCAATCTTTATTGCCAAACTAATATACATCTTTAAAAACATAGAGTACAACTTTTCAAAGTAGTACTATATTTTAGCAAAGAAATATTTGTTTTACTAATAAAAAAATATTGACGACATATATTTTATCTATAATACGTCAAAATAACTCGTCACAATTATTTTGTTACATTCACGGTTAAAATGGGGAAAATTTAAACCACCACTGATTGTCCAAGAAAGTTCCTGGAAGCATGGTTTGCAGGTCCAAGAAATTACCTGGAAGCATGGTTTGCTAGTGGTTCCCTTTTTTCTTCACATGTTGTTCATGTCTTCCATTCTACCATTTCCTTTTTCTACTTTGTTCTTTTTTATGGAAGATTTCATTAACTCAATCAATCTTCCATCTTAATTATTCACAACCAAAATTTGACATCCTCTCGAATATATATAATTGCTTCAAGTTAAGCTTAGGTGCACTATCATATCATTTCGATATTTCTCCGGATAATATAATGGTCGTAATAAGATCCCACGAAACCTCTTCTTCAACTCCTTACGATGTATTTTTGAGCTTTAGAGGTGAAGATACCCGTTATACATTTACGGATCACCTCTATAGAGCTCTAGACCAACATGGATTCCGCACATTTAGAGACGAAGACGAGACATGGAAGGGCGAATGTCTAATGTCAGAATTAGAAAAAGCGATCCCTCAGTCAAAGAGTTGAATCATCGTCATCTCGAAGAACTACGCGTATTCTTCATGGTGCCTTGACGAACTAGTGATGATTCTCGAACGAAGGAGGACCTCTGGGCATGTGGTTTTACCAGTCTTCTACCATGTGGAACCATCCAAAGTTCGGAAGCAAACAGGTAGGATAGCAGATGCATTTGCAAAATACAAAAAGCAGTGTGACGAAAAAACAGATACGGAAGGAAAAAGAACGTGGATGGAAAAGATACAAGGGTAGAGATCAGCACTTACAGAAGTTGCTGACTTGAACGGGCACCACCATGTTGATGGGTACATACATATTCCTCACTATTCAGTTCATCATGCATGTGTGTATATATATATCTGCCATATACTATAGCATTCCACGTTCTATATTTTTACCCTTAATTTGATGGGTACATTATTTTAGTTTTTTTAGGCTATTTTGGTTATTCTTGAATATGCTATTAGCATAGCTAACCGAACCCTAACGTAGTTTATGGTTGCCCACTGTTCATCCATTTGGATGTTCTTTAGTCTAATTAAGCAATCTGATCTGGATATTATAACTAAATTAAGATTTTGTATTTATTTCAAGTCAATCACAATTTTAGGCACTAATGGGTACAGGCGAATGCGCTGGAGAGCTTACATTAAACATTTTCAAGGTTAAATGTTCTAAAATTTGAATAGAGTGCAATAGAGAGTGTCCAAGGTTGGTTGGATAGGAGTACGAACCCAGTGCGCAATATATGAAAAGATTACGGGCATTAAGCTCACCAGGACTAGTTCCACACTAAGCCAAATTAAGCTTTACAACAATCTTGCTCCCAATTCATTACTAACTCAGTAAGAAATCAGGGTATCTTATTTCCTACTCTGTTCGTCCTAAATGAAGTAGAAACTCAAATTAGAAGTTATGAACCATCAGGAAGTTTGTTATAGTGAAGGTCCACTAGTTTGCCTTCCCTAAAAGTTCAGTCATTCCTATTCGACTTTCACAAATTTAAAGAAAATAGAAGATATCAACCTAATCCTTGGACAAAGAGTAGAACTAAAAAAGGAACTTGAATCTTAATTTGCGATAATACCATTCTTTTATTGCTGCTGTTGTTTTATTATTGTCACTGATGCAATATTTGGTATTTTAATTATAGTCTAGGTATATCTAATCATCTACCATTCTCATCCAATTCGATTGAATTTGTAGGTATGAATCAAAGCTTATCGACAAGATTATTGAAGATACCAAAGTTAATGTGAGTCGCACACCCTTACACGTCGATCCATAGATAATTGGGATACACTCTCAGGTCGAAAAGATAAATATGTGGCTGCAAGATGGGTCAAATAATGATAAACTACATGCTATTTGTGGGATGGGCGGCATTGGAAAGACAACCATTGCAAAAATTGTCTATAATAAAAACTTTGAAACTTTTGATGGAAGTAGCTTTATCACAAACATCAGGGAAGAGTCAAAACAACTTGAAGGTTCACTTAAGTTGCAAACACAACTTCTATCAGATATTACCAAGAGGAACCCTAGAAATATACATAATGTTCACGCAGGACTCGTTGAGATCAGAAATCTTGTATTTTCTGAGAAGGTGCTTCTCGTTCTTGATGATGTGGAAGATGTGGATCGACTATATGACGTATTCGGAAGACCAGATTGGCTTTTTCAAGGAAGTAAAGTCATCATAACTAATAGGCATGAGATAATGCTACAACCTCATCAGATGCTTAGGGTTTAAAAATTGGGTCAAGGTGAATCGATTAAGCTCTTTAGTGTCAAAGCTTTTGAAAAAGATTTTCCTCCAGAAAGTTACACAAAGCACACTATCAGGGCGGTACAAATTTGTGAAGGGCTCCCATTAGCTCTTAAAGTTACAAGTACTTCTTTATCTCGGAAAACAAAAGATGAATGGTAAAGTTACAAGTACTTCTTTATCTCATAAAACAAAAGATGAATGGGTCCCCGAATTAACAAAATTGGAATCAATACCTCAAAGGGAAATCCTGGAGATACTCAAAATCTGTTATGACTCTTTACAAGACAACTATGATAAAAGTTTATTCCTAGATATTGCTTGTTTTGACCTAAAGTCTTAATCTTATTTTAATAATAACAATAAATCAATCATGTGTAATTTGGGAGCATATTATTCATTTAAATTTATATGCTATTTATGCTTCTTATTGTTAACACACATCAATTTATTGTCATCATTAAAAAGGAGGGAGATTGTTGACCTAAGGTCTTAATCTTATTTTGATAATAACAATAAATTAGTCATGTGTAGTTTAACATGTTTCTTGATATAAGTATACAGTTCATTTACTTGAAAAATTCACGAAAAATATGACAAGGATCAATCTTTCACTATTCGATCATTGGACAAGACAAGGAAGATCAAATCTTTCAATGCAAATCATGAAGTACAAATGATCAAAAGACTATACGAAAAGTTTCAATGAAAAAGCTTCAAATGAAGATCAATCTGAAGAAACAAATCAAAACATTTGAAGACTCGTTAATTTAGTAATTGAGTGAGTGCTTAAGATTTATGTAAAGTTACATTATTGATCAAATCCTTATACCTCAAACATATTCATGCATCTTTTAAAAGATTGATTCAAACAAGCTTGAAATTGAATTTATTTAAAAACATCATTTTACAAAGACTGAGTTTCAAAATAAATTCATATTAATTTTAAATGATCATATTTTAAGCTCTAATAAAAATAGGTATCTTAGATCTTTGAGATTCCAAAATCATTAGAATTTTATTTAGAACTAAATTGCAAAAATATTTTTATTTTACATATAAAATTCGCTCAATTTTTGCCCAATTTTGATCTAACGGTGAAATGGAGGCCTTCCAGGACTTCGATCATTTTTAAATTTTTACAGTAGTTAGACAACATCTTCTGGAAATTTTGACTAAAATTTGAGCATGATCCAACGGTTAAATTGGGAAAAATTAACAAAACAAATTTGAATTTGTTTGTCAAAACTAGCTGTTAGAAAGTTTGAAAATGTATACCTTCGAGCCAAAACCTTTCTTAATCATCCCTAACGGCCATATGGTTTTGCAAGTTATAAATATGAGGTCCTAGACATGTTATAACACACTTGAATCATTCTACAAACTCATTTTACATATATACAAAGTTATTCAAGTATTCAATTCATTTCATTGATCATTCTTTCATTTTTGAGCTATATACTTTGATCAATTTTGATATCTCTTAGTGTGAGCTTCATTTGTATTTTGTCATATACAAGAGAGATATTGTACATTGGTGTTTGTCACCAAAACTCATTTTGAATCATAATTGTGAGAGGTGTATCTCATAGATTAGCAAGAGTGATTTCTTGTGAAAGTATTGAAGGTGTTTTCAATACTTGTGAGATTGTGTAATAAGAATACACTTGTAGAGGTTTGATCTTCACCCGAAAGGAGATCGGTTATAGTGAAAATTCTCGGAGAACTAACCGAGCGTGGAGTAGGGGAACAATCCGAACCGTGTGGACAAAAAATCTTCGACTTTGATCGGTTCAATCTTTCTATCTCTTGCTCTATTATATTGTGCTATTTATTCATTGTGATTGAAATTAACTTTGTTCGTGATTGCTTGATAAATATATACATCAAATATTTTTAAATCATTTTTAAAAATCCGATTAAGTTTTTAAAAACCCTATTCACCCCCCTCTAGGGTATTTTCCGACCTACAATTGGTATCAGAGGTTGTACTCTTGTTTTGATTTAACAATCTTAGAGTTTACGATCATGTCTATTTATCAAGGAATCGGAATTAACGAAGGTTCTTCCACCACTAGACCACCTCTATTTGATGGCAAAAATTATAGTTATTGGAAAAGTCGTATGTGTACTTTTCTTCAAGCTAGTGATTTTGAACAATGAAAAGTTACACTCATTGGACCTTATGAGATTACCAAAACCGATGAAAAGGGTAAAGTTACTCCTAAATCTATTTCCGAATATGATGAAAATGATATTAGGAAAATCCAATTTAATGCTAAAGTCTTGAATGCTCTACATTGTACATTGAATATAGATGAATACAACAAAATTTCTAGTTGTAAAACTGCCAAAGAAATTTGAGACAAATTAGAAGTTACCTATGAAGGAACCTCATAAGTTAAGGATGACAATATTAATATGCTCGTTCATGATTATGAACTTTTCAAAATGGAGCCTAATGAATCACTTGCCTCTATGTATAGTAGGTTCTCTATTATCACTAATGCTTTAGATCTTCTTGGAAAGGAATATTCAAATGAAGACAAGATTCGAAAAATTCTTAGAACTTTTCCCAATAAGTGGAGACCCAAAGTAACGACTATTCAAGAAGCCAAGAATCTCAAGACGCTAAGCATGGATGAACTCTTGTGTTCACTTAAAACCCATGAGAAGGAATTGGCGAGAGAAGAAGAAAGTGATTCAAAAGCCAAAAGGTCTCTTGCTCTCAAAGCAACTCAACTAGATGATGATGAGGAATTGATGATAGAAGATGATGATATGGCTCTTCTTTATAAAAGATTCATAAAATTTCTAGCCAAGAAGAAAAAATTTCAAGGAAAAGGAAACAACTTTGATCCTTCATCAAGAAGGAACAATGATCGATATATTCAACTAAGAATTGAAAATGAGGAAGAAAAGAAGTGTTTCCATTGCCATGAACCAGGGCATTTCAAAACAAATTGCCCGGTTAGAAGAAAGGAAAGAAGAGATAAAAGAGATAAAGCCTTTAAGCAAGTAAGACACGCCCTCAAAGGCACTAGGAGTGATTCCGAAGAAGGTGGGTCCAATGCCGATTCTAGCGTCGAGAAAACGGCAAATCTTTGCCTTATGGCAAGAGATGATGAGGTACACTCTTCTTATGATTCATCTAGTGATGATAATGCCTCTATTAATAATTATATACATGATGAGAATGACTATGAAGAATTATATGATATGTTTGAGGAATTGCATAAAAAGTTTAAAAATTTGTCTAAAATGTATGTAAGCCTCAAAAAGGAAAATTTGATTATTTCTAACAAGTGTGAAAACTTTGAGAAAGAAAATGTATTTTTGAAAAATGAAAACAAAACTTTGAAGAAAGGAAAGGAGAAAGAAACTCCAAATACACTTGTATTAGAAAATGTCAAATTGAAAGATCAAGTGGATGACTTAACTAATAGTCTAGCCAAGTTCACCAAAGGAAAAGATAACTTGGATAAACTATTAGGAGCACAAAGGTGTGTCTTTGATAAAGCCGGTTTAGGTTATAATCAAATTCATAACCAAAAGGATTACAAAAATTTCTTCAAAACATACACACCTCATAATCCTACTAATCTTTGTTCATTTTGTGGAAGAAACACTCATAATGCACATTCTTGTTATTACAAAGAAAATTTTTTTGATAAGAACAAACTTGCTTGGATTCCTAAAGGAACCACTATGTACGCTAACCCCAAAGGACCCAACTTATTTTGGGTACCAAAAAAAAAGTTGCTTAAGATTTTGGTGTAGATTTGCATGAGAGCAAAAGATAGAAAAATAAAATGATTATTGGATAGTGGATGCTCGAAACACATGGCGGAAGAAAAGAGAAATTTCTAGAGTCTCACTCCTAAACAAGGAGGCAACGTCACATTTGGAGACAACGCCAAAGGTAAAATTATTGGTATAAGTAAAGTTGGTAATAAATCTTCTTATATTAATAATGTTTTGTTTTTTGACGGTTTAGAACATAACTTGCTTAGTATTAGTCAATTGTGTGATAAAGGTTATGAAGTTATTTTTAAATCCGAATGTTGCATTGTTAAAAATATTAGTGATAATTCTATCTTGTTTGTTGCTTATAGATCTAATAACGTATATACTCTTGAACTTGATGATTTGTCTCAACAAGATGTTAAATATTTATTTGTGTTAAATGATGCTTCTTGGTTATGGCATAAAAGATTAGGTCATGCTAATATGAATTTAATTAATAAATTATCTAAAAAAGAATTAGTTAAAGGATTGCCTAAAACTAAATTTGTTAAAAATAAAATTTGTGATGCTTGTCAACTTAGTAAACAACACAAGTCTTTATTTTGCATGTAATTATAAACTAACAATAATTTTGCAGTCTAAAAATCATTATCTGTTATTCAAAGAAAAGAAGGGAAAAGAATCTGAAGATCATCAGAATCAAAATTCAAAACAACATCGAGACTAGAAGACGAATAATCAACAAAATTATGCTCCATATCTAATAGAGTTGTCCAATCAGGACTCATTGGCTCAGTAACCTCCGCAACAGCACCACTTTGAGAAAATTGCGATGAATAACCTTCCAAAGCAGCTTGGTAATCTAACAGAGTCGGATATACCGGCAAACCCACATTAGTTAGAAAAGCACTATGGTCTGAAATATTTTCGGTAGTCGGAAGAATTTTAGGTGCAACATTTTCTGCTAATGTTAGGAGCCCTGTAGAACTTCTAGGAGGAGCAAAAAAAAAGCATTGGTTAGCGCTAGAAGACTCTCCTAATCGAGCCTCTAATGTTGTCACTCGTGACTGCAAAGCCTCTAACGCTGTCACTCGTGATTATTGTTGTGTTTTTTGCTCGGTTCCAAACCCAAGAAAAGAGAAGTTTTGTTAGAAATCGGATTTTTTGGCTTGTAATCAAACTTGCAGAAAAAGTGCAAAATCGAATTTGCACTAAACAGAAGAAGGTTGCACGCGGAAATAGTGCAAAAATGATTTTGTAGTCTTTTTGCACCTACGCGAAAAAAGGTGCAAAATCCGTTTTGCACTTGGACGAAAAAATAGGTTTCCTTATCAAATTTGGTTTCCTTGTTTATTTTGGTCTCTATTACCTTGTTAATAGTTTCCTTATTTACGTAGGATTTTTTTTACCTTATTCTAGATTGGATGGACTCTATTATATTGTTATATATAGATAGAATCATTCAATAGATTAAGGCATGAAAGATATTCTTCTTTCTGTGGGATTTGTGGGAGAGTTCATCTTGTTGTGAGAGAGAGGTTAAAGGGCTGTTGATTTTCTTCTTCTGTGAGAGCTTTGAGTGCAATAATTATTGTGATAGATTTTGTAATCATTTTCAAAGAATTAGTGAAATCTTCGTTTGTCGAATATTGTGTGTTCTATTATCTATCTTCTTACTTTTTCTCATCCATATTATTTCTAGTTATTAATATTCACTATTTGAATTACGATCCATGGCGTGATTTATTGTTAATAATCACAACAAGTGGTATCAGAGGGTGGTATTCAAGGAGGTGTGTGTTATAAAGGAGAAATCTTATAGGATGGAGAAGTTCGATGGAATCATGGATTTCAGCCTATGGCAGATGAGTATGAAAGACTATCTCGTAATGCTGGACTTGGATGATGCCCTAGAAGGTCCACCAACGGTGGAACAAAAGAAGAAGGATTCGGATGATATGGAACTGGTTGAGGTTATTGATGAAAAGTGGAAAAAGATGGACAAGAAGTGCTTGTCAGATATTCGTCTCCATCTCACGACGAAGGTTCAAGGTCATGCTTCAATTAAGGAGGCTACATCAGCAAAACAACTATGGGAGTCTCTTCAAGATTTGTTCATAGCTAAGACGATGACGAATAAGACTTATATTAAAGGTCTTATACACGACATGAGGATGGAAGAGAATACTCCGATTATGGATCATATTTCCGCTTTCGATTCATTATGCTCAAGACTCGAAGCTGTAGGTGAAGAATTGAAAGATCAAGATAAAGCCTTACAACTAATTTGGACTCTACCAGGTTCGTACAAGACGCTAATTCAGAACTTTATGAGTAGATCATCTTTCACCACCTTGGAGGTGTGTCAAGCTCTGTCTGCGGAAGAGATGATAAGAAAGAGGGATCGAATCAATACCGTTCAAGAAGGCGCGTTTGTAGCGAATGAAAAGAAAGGTTCTAGCAAAGGACGGAAGACTACCTTTAAAGGAGATTGCTTTAAATGTGGTCAACCGGGCCATTGTGCTAGGGACTGCCCAAGGAAGAAGGATGACATCAGGGAAAAACCGACTACTAACCCTGATGGAGCCACAACCGTTGCGATGACTTCTTATGACAAAGAAGCCGATCTTATAGATGTCCTACTGATGCCTGCAAGCCTTACTGGTCAGGGAGGATGGTTCTTGGATTGCGGTGCCGCTATACATGTTTGTAACAATCGTTCATTGTATAGCACATATGAAGATTGTAGCGGGTTTGTCTACATGGGGGATGGCTCCAGATTGCTAGTTCGTGGAATTGGTGAAGTCCGCCTGGAATTGTTTGATGGCTCAGTTCAAACAATCATAAATGTTAGACATGTGCCGGAGATAAAGTGGAATCTAATCAGTCTCTCTAGATTAGAATCACTTGGGATGTGGTACTCTACTCAAGGTGGAGTAATGAGCGTGTATCATGGCGACGATGTGGTCTTGAAGGCAAGCCATTGCGGGGGCTTGTATAGATTACATGAGAGAGTTTTACATAATGGTGTTAGGGAACCAAGAAGCATATATTCCGGTGGTGCAAACGCAACAAGGATGAGTTATGGTTTAGGTGGTGGCTCTAGACCGTTGACAACTCAGAGTTATGTGCCAATGATGGTGTCCAATACGGACATGGTCTGATTATCGACATAGATAATCGAATGTGGCTCGATCATTGACATAGATGGTTGAGTGGCCCTTGTAAAGGGTGAGACAAAATAAGATTTCATGTGTCATCAAGGCGAAGAAGAAGAAGATAGCGGTTGGTTTTGTTACCTTCGTAAAAGGTGGTGATTGTTGTGTTTTTTGCTCGGTTCCAAACCCAAGAAAAGAGAAGTTTTGTTGGAAATCGGATTTTTTAGCTTGTAATCAAACTTGCAGAAAAAGTGCAAAATCGAATTTGCACTAAACAGAAGTAAAGATTGCACGCGGAAATAGTGCAAAAATGATTTTGCAGTCTTTTTGCGCCTACGCGAAAAAAGGTGCAAAATCGGTTTTGCACTTGGACGAAAAAATAGGTTTCCTTATTAAATTTGGTTTCCTTGTTTATTTTGGTCTCTATTACCTTGTTAATAGTTTCCTTATTTACGTAGGATTTTTGTTACCTTATTCTAGATTGGATGGACTCTATTATATTGTTATATATAGATAGAATCATTCAATAGATTAAGGCGTGAGAGATATTCTTCTTTCTGTGGGATTTGTGGGAGAGTTCATCTTGTTGTGAGAGAGAGGTTAAAGGGCTGTTGATTTTCTTCTTCTGTGAGAGCTTTGAGTGCAATAATTCTTGTGATAGATTTTGTAATCATTTTCAAAGAATTAGTGAAATCTTCGTTTGTCGAATATTGTGTGTTCTATTATTTATCTTCTTGCTTTTTCTCATCCATATTATTTCTAGTTATTAATATCCACTATTTGAATTACGATCCGTGGTGTGATTTATTGTTAATAATCACAACAATTGTAACTCTTGTACCTTCTGTTCAAGAGAAACAATGAGCGCAGTACAGCCTTTACTGGGATTCTCGACTTTCTCCTTAGCTTCAAAAAAAAAAATGAATAGAGAGTCTCTAAATATTGATATTTAGGAATATTTTGTAAAATATTTGCAACACTCTTTACCCCAAAAATGGTGAAGATTGTACGATAATCTTGACGACTAATCACATCTAGAAAAATTTGTGCATATTCACACCATGGCTGACATTTCTTGCGTCTATAAGTGCAAGCAGCACAAGAAGAACCTGTATAACGGAAGGTATTCGGCATACTTGTGATTTGCTTTCCCTTACTAATGTATACCCCATAAAAAAAGTTATAAGAAGAAAATGGATCTCAAAGAAGATAACAAGAAAAAAAGGGACAAAAGGCATCTAACAATGAAAAGAATCCCGAAAATGAAAAGCTATCATCCTAAAAAGTCAAAAATGCAGCGCCCCCCCACCCCGCATGCATCTAGAATTCGGCGTCCTCACACAGTCTAGATCCCTTTTAGATGTTGACATAGGGGGAGAAAATGTGTGTATGATGGCTGCGGTAAGATTTTCTTTTTTACGGTAAGTTTTTGCTGTGGTAAGAATTTTTATACTGACTATAAATGTTGTGGTAAGTTATACATTCATACACTTGAAATGTTTATTTATAATATATATATATATATTAGTTTTGGTTTTAAAAATATCTCAAATATTTGCAATATTTTTTAATTGTCATATTTGCATAAATTAAGGGGGAGCATATTATTTATTTACATTTATATGCTATTTATGCTTATTATTGTAAACACACATTAATTTATTGTCATTATCAAAAAGGGAGAGAATGTTGACCTAAGGTCTTAATCTTGTTTTGATAATAACAATAAATCAATCATGTGTAATTTGGGAGCATATTATTCATTTACATTTATATGCTATTTATGCTTCTTATTGTTAACATACATCAATTTATTATCATCATCAAAAAGGGGGGAGATTGTTGACCTAAGGTTTTAATCTTATTTTGATAATAACAATAAATTAGTCATGTGTAATTTAACATATTTTTTGATATAAGTATACAATTCATTAACTTGGAAAATTCAAGAAAAACATGACAAGGATCAATCTTTCACTATTTGATCATTGGACAAGACAAGGAAGATCAAATCTCTAAATGCAAATCATGAAGTACAAAGGATCAAAAGACTATACGAAAAGTTTCAAGGAAAAAGCTTCAAATGAAGATCAATCTGAAGAAACAAATCAAAGCATTCGAAGACTCGTTAATTCAGTAATTGAGCGAGTGCTTAAGATTTATGTAAAGTTACATTATTGATCAAATCCTTATAGCTCAAACATATTCACGCATCTTTTAAAAGATTGATTCAAACAAGCTTGAAATTGAATTTATTTAAAAACATCATTTTACAAAGACCGAGTTTCAAAATAAATTCATATTAATTTTAAATGATCATATTTTAAGCTCTAATAAAAATAGGTATCTTAGAAACATATCTTTGAGGTTCAAAAATCATTAAAATTTTATTTAGAACTAAATTGCTAAATTGCAAAAATATTTTTATTTTACATATAAAATTCGCTCAATTTTTGCTCAGTTTTGATCTAACGGTGAAATGGAGGCATTCCCGGACTCCGATCATTTTTAAATTTTACAGTAGTTAGACAACATCTTCTGGCAATGTTGACTAAAATTTGAGCATGATCCAACGGTTAAATTGGGAGAAATTAACAAAACAAATTTGAATTTGTTTGTCAAAACTAGCTGTTAGAAAGTTTGAAAATGTATACCTTGGAGCCAAAACCTTTCTTAATCATCTCCAACGGCCATATGGTTTTGCAAGCTATAAATATGAGGTCATAGACATGTTATAACACACTTGAATCATTCTACAAACTCATTTTACATATATACAAAGTTATTCAAGTATTCAATTCATTTCATTGATCATTCTTTCATTTTTGAGCTATATACTTTGATCAATTTTGATATCTCTTGGTGTGAGCTTCATTTGTATTTTGTCATATACAAGAGAGATATTGTACATTGGTGTTTGTCACCAAAACTCATTTTGAATCATAATTGTGAGAGGTGTATCTCATAGATTAGCAAGAAGAATATCTTGTGAAAGTATTGAAGGTGTTTTCAATACTTGTGAGAGTGTGTGATAAGAATACACTTGTAGAGGTTTGATCTTCACCCGAAAGGAGATCGGTTATAGTGAAAATTCTCGGAGAACTAACCGAGCGCGGAGTAGGGAAAACAAGCCGAACCGTGTGGACAAAAAATCTTCGACTTTGATCGGTTCAATCTTTCTATCTCTTGCTCTATTATATTGTGCTATTTATTCATTGTGTTTGGAATTAACTTTTTTCTTAATTGCTTGATAAATATAGACATCAAATATTTTTAAATCATTTTTAAAAATCCGATTAAGTTTTTAAAAACCCTATTCACCCCCCCCCCCTCTAGGGTATTTTCCGACCTACAGCTTGCTTCTTTGTTGGAATCGATGAATATTATGCAATCAAAATACTAGAGAAATGGGATCCTCTTGTAAAGATTAGAATTCAAAATTTAATTGATCGTTGTCTCTTAACAATTGGTCATCGTATGGTGTTGACGATGCATCGATTAATTCAAGACATGGGACAAAAAGTTGTTCAAGAAGAATCACGTGAGGTTGGGGAGCGTAGTAGACTATGGCATCATCAGGAAGTCTTTGATGTATTGGAATATGAAACGATAAGAAGCATATCATTTGTATTTGTTTCATACCTTGCATGTATTGTAATAATTTATCCTCTTTTTTTTTCATGTTACTTAATAGGGTACATAAGCAGTTGAAGGCCTTAGCCTTGATATGCATATGTTGAAGGAAGCTAGCAATCATGGAAAAAAACGCAACTATGAGGAATTTCGTGATAAATCAATATTGTCGATGCATGCCAGCTCATTAAAGCAACGTTTTCTTTACTTCAACTATGGTCAATCAGTAAGCACAACTATAACAAGTCAAAATGATGTATACTTGAGAACTAGTGCATTTAAAAGTATGAGAAAGCTAAGGCTACTTGTGCTCAATTATGTACAACTCGTGGGAAGCTTTGACAATTTCCCGAAAGGATTAGTCTGGTTGTCTTGGCACGGATTTTCGTTAAAATCTATTCCGATTGAATTCCACTTAAAGAAATTGGTTGCTCTTGACTTGAGTCACAATAGATTAGAACAAGTTTGGATGGAAACCCCGGTATGCTATTTATTTGTTTGTTTTTCTTCTTTTCTAAATTTATGGTGATGATTTACGTATATATAGAATTAATGGTCCTTTTTCATTCCCTACAGTTTCTGAGATCATTGAAGATTTTAGATTTGAGTTGTTCTGAAAGGCTTGCAAGAACCCCCAATTTCTTATGCCTCCAAAACCTTGAAAGATTGTTCCTTAAAGGTTGTGTAAGTTTAATTAAGGTTTGCGAATCCATAAGAAACCTCGAGATGCTTGATTTACTTGATTTACAAGATTGAAGAACTCTAAGGAAGCTTCTATGAAACATGGGCAAGCTAGGATCTCTTAAGACTCTAATAATCTCAGGTTACAATGTTGGTGAGTTGCCAAGTGAAATGAGAAATATGCAATCATTATAAGTGCTTAAGGCTGATGGGATTTTCACAAACCTAGTACACATTAGCAGTAGGGGGTCAAATGGTGGGAATGGATTTTTTGGCCAGTGGTGGCAAAACCAAGGAAATGTCCAGAGACTCTATGGGCTTCCTTACCTTACTCTTTAAGAGAATTAAGTTTGGCCAGGTGCAATCTATCTAACGAGTCATTCCCCACGAATTTTGTTAATCTACCGTCATTATATTACTTGGACTTGAGCTATAATCAATTTCATAAACTACCGAATTTGATCAAAAGCCTTAGCTTTTATCAATCCTACCTCAATATACGTGAATGTCATAGGCTCCGATTGCTTGATTTTAATGGTTTATCGGCGGAATATATTGGGGTACAAGCAGAAGGTTGCAGATCGCTGAAAATAGTAATGCCTCTAAAAGGGTCTGTTGATTTTGGGCCATCTAAAGGCTATGATGAGCTGGTAGGACTACAAGACTCTTTCTAGAATGAAGACATAACATAATATTTTGGCATAGACGCAAGATGCAAGAATATCCAGGTGCCCCCTCCCCTCCCCTCTATCTATATATATATATATGTAAAATGTATAATAATTCCTTACCTTTAGGTATGCGGTCAATAATCAATATTATGATTCATTTGGCGCAGGGAACGTATGAGCATGGTGTATATAGCATATTTCTTTACGGCTATAAAATTCCAACATTTACAGGTGAAAAGTGTGAGGGTTCATCATCAATATGTTTTATTGTACCTTTGCTACCTACTCGTAGAATCAAATGCTTGAATACGTAGTGTAAGTGGTGGTGGAATTCTACGCCAATGTTTCTCCTAAATTATGAAACACATTTCTCAGTGAACATTGAGAATAAGACAAAGGATCTGACCTGGATAGAACAATACAATTGCCCTGAATTTGATAAAGATGTTGGATGGTTGAGCCGATGGAGGTTGGGGAATCAGTTAGAGGCTAGAAATGAAATTATTATTACATTTGATTATAGTAAGCAATTCGACGTAAAGGAGTGCGGCTACAAAATTGTGTATTATGACCCAGAAGAAGAAGAAGAAATAGAGAAGGGAAGTACCTCAACCATCGAAGTCACATCATCATCTATCACCACTCCGGTTCAGCAGAAGAAATATCAGAGGAAAGCACTCCAAATGCGTTTTGCATACGGTTAAAGAAGTTCCCAAAAAAGATTACTGATTCCGGAGAAGTTTACAATAAACATTATTGAATCAATAGTTTGTGCCTCTCAACCTTCTATTTCATTTCACATTTACAGTGCTAAGGACTAATTCCTTCTCTTTTTTTTTAAAAAAAAACAAAAAGAAGAAGTTGGAAACGAAGATTATCTAGAATATTAGACGATGAAATTGTATCTAACTCTATAAAATCTAAAGTAGATTTAGCACGGAGATACCCAATATCTCTCGAAAACATTTTCACTTTTCATTTGATCCTTAACATCCGAGTAAGGTATATGTTACTCAGTTGTGAAAGACCGAGTATAAACTTGATAATGCCTTACTCGGTTGTCAAGAACCGAGTATATAAGATTATACCCGGATTTCAAGAACGGAGTAACAGACACCTTACTCAGTTGCAAAGCATAAGCGTAGGTATATCTATCAATGGATCAAATTTTGATTTAAATCTGATGTATTTTATCGAATATGAATTTAAAATTTTAATCCAATTATCATCCGAATCCACTGGTCCTATAGTTTAATGGAACATAAAGGAATTTAGGCATATCCGATACATGAAAAATTCCATCCAAATTTATATAATATAATTTAACTAAATAATTTATATTTACTACAAATGCTGCACACACACACACACATATATATATATATATATATATTAAGTTGATCAAGCTGAATTATCGTTTGTGTCTTGGAGCACTCATTTCATTTATAATTTGCTTAAAAATAACCCCTTGCCATATATGTGCTAGTTTAGAAAATCCCCCGAGATTATATGTAGATTCACTGGTTGATACAAAGCGTAGGTGAGGCCACATTTACCAATTACATTAATTCTTTTATGTATAGACTATAGCGATGCCACACTTTGCTTTTTCCAAATTTCAGACTCTGGTTGAAAGTATTATAAAAAATGGTAGGAAAAGCAATTGATTATTTTTTACTGGAACGAATTCCATGCACAGGAACAGAGTTAAAAAAGGGGCTCGAATTTATAGAAGTTTAAAAAATAAGTTGAGAATGTGGTTAGATTAACTATTACTTTTTGACTTTGTTCATAGATATTTTCTCTTATTTTTTATTTTATTAGTTAGAATACTGACAATAGGTCTAGCATAACCCCATTACAAAATATAAGTGGAAAGCCTAATAATACATAATTTTGTTATAATTTAAGTGGGTTATATATCTTATACTAAAGAAGAAGTCTTGAATTTGAATCCCTATCTAACCTTTTCTCATGCCTTCTTAGGCATTTATGATCAATTTTAAATACTAATTGAAGTTAAACTAACTTTAAATATTGATTATGATTATGTTATTGTTAAGTTTTAAATGTTCAAAGGTATTACTACTAAATTTTCATGATAAAGTTTGAATATATATATTTTTTTTGGATGCCATTTTACGTAGCCTACCTTTCACAGGAATTATGGATCCGCCCTTGGGAAGATATCAAGCATAACTACCAGCAAGCTATAAATTTTTGAGTATTGTTCCTATGTGTAAGTGTAACATGTTTTAGGGAAGTGCTGTTTGTTCTGGATTTTGGTTTCTTCTTTTCTTTTTTTAGGTTCGATTGTGCTAGAGTGTAGATCTTTTTGCATCTCTTTCGCAAAACGTGAGGGTAACTCTTTTGCTCAAGCTCTAGTAAAGTTTGATGTATCTGCTAAAAATTTGTAGTTTTGAGAGAAGCCTCTCCTTTGTGAATGAGGGAAACTCTCCAATTTGATGTAGTTTCGCTTTTTAGTGAATGAATCTTCTGTTTTCCTAAAAAAAAATGGTTTGTTCCAATTTTATGTAATGGTGGTGGACATTTGTTCTACCTCAGTTCGTGCTTCTTTTTGGTTTAGCAATAATATTTTGTTTCTTATCACAAAAAATCTATAAATAATAAAATATTTTATGCACTTTCTCATTGTTGAAATATTTATCCATTTATAGTCCATTTGGTCATCCTCCAATTTATGAATTGGACAATTTAAAATTGCTTATTTCGTGAATTATCTAATTTGGGTGTTTAGTTGTAAAAATGAATTATTATATAAAGTCACAAACGTAAGTTAACACTTAAAAAATTAAATAAGAAAACTTAAGAGACGTATATAATATCACTTCTAAGTATCGTACAAATCCATGCTGAAAAAATCATACCACAATTTATTTATTTTGTTAAAATAAAAAAAATTAAAATTTATTAATTTACAATAAATTAACTATAAATGAGAGTATTTAAGCAATCGAATGACTCCTAATTGTTTTTCCTTTGACAAGGCTTTTTATGTTTTTATTTCGGGCCTGATTTTGACCCCTTTTTTTTTTATCCTTGTAATCTAAGTTTTGTTTATATTTATAGGGGTAAATGACACAAAAAGACCTTAAATGATGTCATAAGTTTCAATTAAGCCTTTAAACTTAATTTTGTCTCTATTGAACCCTTAAACTAATCAAATTGAATACTAATAGCCTTTCCATCCAAATCTCCAATTAAGGGCTTTTTGGTCACTCATACATGTGTGTGTATATATATATGTTGTTGGTGCCAAAAAATTGGAAAGGTATTTTAGTCCATACAGTCAAATGATCCAATCAAATGATTAGAACAATCAATGTAAAGAATCAAAAGAGTCAAAGATATATAGAGGAGTTTGACCTCGTATGCAAATACGGGTCAGTCATTCTCTGTGAAATAGAGTTAGGAGCTCGGTTTGCTTTGTATTTAAAACAACTAAACGACTATTACAAACTCACAAAAGTCTCTCTAACTATTATATCATCACAATATCACAACAACAGTATGCTCTAGTCACAAAAGCTTTTACTTCTCCTTGTATTTTTGCTATTCAATGCTTTTTTCCACCATAAAATTTATTAGTGTATTGAGCAGAGGAAGAAATGCTTGATTCTCCCTCTATATATACGACTGAGAGAAAATGTGTTGCACAGCCCTGTGCATAGGTCTGAGACCATGCCTTGATCATCACTGACTCTGGCCTTGCTTTTCCATCAATTATGGTGCATTAAATGCAGTTGGTATGCATTTAATGAAGGTGAGGAATATTCTATGTCTCCTGCAGAACGGGTGGCAGTCGCCCATGCCGTTCGTCATCCATTCTGTTAGAGTGGTTAGACGAATGTGCTCCAGAGCGCGTCAAAAGAGTTCTGAGCTTCGAGCTCCATAGTTTAATATACAAAGTTAACCCTTGCTTGAGTACTCAACTTACGAAGAGCTCCGTTCTCTCCGTAATACTGAACATAGCTCCTCTTGCTATGGCAGAAAAGGTTGCAGACATGAGAGGCCATGTGTTTGCTCGTAGTTGGCTGGGCAAATTAGGTCATTAATTTGCACCATCAATTGCCCCTATCCTTTCCATTTAGCTCGAAAGAATTAATTGGGGAGGATATACTTCAATCTGGGAGCTATTGGCGAGCTCGAGCTTAGAGGTTGGAGCTGTCTTAAGCTCGAATTTTATGTAAGTGGATAATGCCAATAATTCCGCATATGTGGCACTAGATTTGGGCTGATCTTATTTATCCCTTAATTTACTGTTTAGAGCTCTTTTCGAGAACATTAACATTTATAAAGATTGTATCCCACTAGTTTCATATTTCTTAGAGAACGTGCGAATGTCTGGTAATGGGTCTGTGAGTGGACAGTTAAGGCTTTTGAAGTGACAGTTAGTTTCTCCCACGAACCTCATATAAACTCCTTTATTTAGAAGAAATTTTTACTTCATCTTTTTTAAACCCTAGGTATCCTTAAAACTCGTAGTATTCAAAGCTTTTCTCCTTGAATTGATCTAGCTTATAGAGGTCTATTAGAAAACTCCTTCAGGCGATTCTCGAGCATTCCTTTAGAGGATCTCTTTAAATCAGTTCCTCACTACGCACCCTCAACCACTCTTTATACCTCAGTTAGTCTGAAGGAGCACCTAACAAACCAAGGGCAAAATCTTAAGATCCCTCCTCAAGTGGAGGTGGGTACTTCTTCGAGCACAGCTCCGGCTATTGTTTCTGAGCATAGGACTATCACTATCATGGATAGTGATAAGCTATTTACCACCATCTTCCTTCCTCCTACAGTTGGATCTTCTGAGGATGTCGTTAGGGCATATTCGGAATATATCAGCTCTCTGTCGGTGTTTTTCATTTTTTTCACATTCTCCGCGTTGGATATTTCGACGTTTAGAGATATATATCAAATCCCTGCCAGTGTTAAGATCTAACTCTTGACCTAAAAGAGAGAGCCAGTATTACAGAGCTGGGGATGTCTGTTTTTATGAGTCCGTCTTCAAACGTGGGCTCCGATTCCCCATGGATGATTTCTTTAGGGAGTTACTCGCGGCCTTCGACTTGGCTCCCGTTTAGCTTTCACCGAATATGTGGAGCTGTCTGATAGGCCTCATACTAATCTTTAGAGCCATATCTGCTAGGAGTCAGGAGGTCTCAGTGGAGGAATTCTTTACTATGTACCAGCCCAAGGATGGAGGAAGTAGGAATTGAGGTATATTGAGCTGTCCGAGCAGGTTGGGAGCTGCTAAACTTATTCAAAATCTCCCAGACAGTATTCATAACTGGAAGAAGAGATTCTTCTACATCTCTAAAACGGGCTGGGAGCATGAGGTCGACTGCCCCAGCAGGTGGATTTAAAGACTTGGTTCACTGAACCTAGTACCATTCGTAAGTGTTCATCATCCAACTCTCTCTATCATCTTTTCGCGTAACCTCCGAGCTAACTCTATATTCTTCACCTTGTTTTCTGCAGTGAAAGAGAAGAGACCTGCTCTTGTGTCTTTTCCTTTAATAGAGGACACCAAGAGATTTATCCTTGAAGCACTATGCAGACATAATAGCTCCGGAGATGATCTGGCGTTTTGGTCTGGGCCCCAAGCCTGCGGACTCGGATGAGACCATCAAGACTTTGGAAGAGCTCGAGCTGAATAAGACCTCCGTGGTGCTCATTGAGAAAGACCCCTCTACCACTAGTACCAAGTCCTCCACGGATGGGTCTGCAGCTCGTTCAGCCATTAAGGAGGCAGAGGAGGAAAAAGAGGATGAGGAGGAGGAAGGGCTTTAGAGGAGGAATTCTAAACAATCTACGAACGTCCTCCCCTTATGCCAGATTCCCTTCTCACCTCCCAATAAGTTTTTCTTTCATTGATTCCTTTGTTAATACATGTGTAGATCATGACTCACGTTTTTGTATGCCGCATATCTACCTCTAGCCATTAACCCAGGGATGGTGAGCAAAAGGAAGATGACTCTTGAAAGAAGCCCTTAGGTCAAGAAGTCCAGGATGAATGTGGGGACTTTAGCTTCAGAGCTGGGTGCAGGTCAAGAGGTGCCGTCAGCTCATACGTCAACCTGATGATAGGTCCTATTGACGTCCTCCCACCTCTGGGTTCATGGGAGGTCGAGCTCAAGAGGGTTGAAAACTTTGTCGACGAGGTTTTGCTGCCCCCTTTCAAAAGAGGCATCACCTGCTAAGATAGCTTATAAGCATGTAATTTTCGATGATGAGGACCTGCAAGAACTCGACTATGTGGAAGCCCAGCACTAGTCAACTTTCGGAGGTCTTGCCAGCTCTTCCACTTCCAGGACCAGTGGAGATGGGTCAAAGTTCTTCGTCCCTAAAGTTACCCTACCCCCTTTGGGTGAGGGCATGCTTCAAAATGCACGAGCAGCAGGGGTCAGCAAGCTGGATGATGAGTATGGTTTCATCATGAGTTGTGTAAGTATTGATGCCTCACATCTCTTCTTTACATCTCCACTTTTCGAGTTCTTTTCTAACTGTTTTCTTTTTCAGGCCCTCACTCTCTTCTACTCTACCCTTCACCTAGCCAAAGAGGGCCCAAATAATCCAGCATTGGCTTCCTCTCATGAGGCTCAGCGTAAGGCCAAATCAGACCTGGTGGCCGTAGAGGAGGATAAGAAAAAGATGTTGGCCCAGGCTGGGCAAATATTGGCTGAAAGGATGAGCCTGTGTACCCAGTTGAACTCCCTCACAGACCAAACTCAAGCTGCCATTAAAGCAGCTCATGCAAAGGCTGAGCTCGACCGCACAGGTAGGGAAGAGGCCCTGAAACTTGTCGAGCTAGAACGTCATGGAAGGGAGGAGGCTACTAGGAGTCTTAAAGAACTCTAGAGCCAATTGGCCATCAGGAATGACAAGCTTTCTTCTGCTCGTAAACAGAACGAGGCTATGAGGGGTCAAATTTATGAGCTAGAGAGGAGAGAAAAGAGCTCAAGGACTCCCTTCCTTCATCGAGCTTCAGGCAATAGAGACTTTCTACACTCAAGGAAGACCACTTTGGAAGATCAGCGATGCCTTCATAACAGGCTTCTTCAAATGCCAAGAGCTCGCCCTGCAGCATCTTGACAACCTTGAGGGGCTTGAGCTCCCTTTTGATACGGGTGTAACTCCAGAGCTCGAGGCCAAGATTTTGGAGAAGAAAGTAGATGTTCTGGCCATTCTTCAGTTGATTAGGGATGAAGAGCCCGACCTGCTGTAGAAGTGGGAGACTGGGAAGCCTTCACCCTCTAGGGATGGTGATGAGGCTTAGCATAGGTGGGGCAGATTGGTAGCTTTAGAATTTCCTGATTTCTTTACTTTCATTTTATAATATAACTCTTAGGGCCTCCCTATAATCACTTTTGCTTATCAATGAAATAAATCATTTTTCCCTTAGGAATTTGCTGTTGTCTGTTTTACTTTGCTTTAATTCTTGTCTTTTTTCTTTTATTTAAGTTGTTTATATGAGACGTAATGAGCTCTATTGATACCCTAATGCCCCCACAACATAGAAAAAAGTTAAGCAGAATTAAGCAAGATAAACAACAAGCCTGAAAAGAGGTGTTTATTTGGGTCTCTCAGTACAAATAGAGTTCTTGACACTTTGGTTAAGTCTATAAGAGTCATGCCCCCTAGACTTTAAACAATGTTTAATAAGAGCTCTCAGATGGGCCATTTGTCGCGCGATAGGAAGTATCCAGTATATAAACCTTTGCTGAGCTCATTTCACCTTATTCTTCCCTTTTCTCTTTCTCTCTCTAGCTCTCTTCTTCTTTCTTTCTCTAGTGCGGAAGCCCTAAGAGAATTCAACCTTAAAAGTCATAAGATGGGCTATTTGTAGAACGACAGTAAAATTGAAATGGAAATGTAAGCCGTCGACCACTATTTCGGAATATTTAAGATGCATAATTATTCTATAGCTTATATAAATACTCAAACAAGGCTAGGCCCGTCCATTAACAAAATGTGCTCACCACGTACATAAGCTTAACACAAAACACATTAAAAGTAAAAAGAATCATCATCAACATCATCAGCGTCAACCGGTTGGTGATTCTTCTCGCTTTCGGTGGCGGTGATCACTCCAACTTCGCCTAATAACTTCGCCAAGGGCACGTCATTATCGCCATCGCCAGACAAATCGCATACCTCGCTCATGGTCTTAAATGACAAAAAAGAAAGAAAAAAAAACGAATAAGTATATATATATACGTACATGTACAAAGGTTTGTATACATCCATAGTAATTAAAATTTGGGGGGTAAAATTAAAAGGGTTGTATACACACACGTACCACAAACCCTTGACGTTCACCATTCTTTATAGCTGCAAAGCCCATGTATACTCCGTCGGGATTTAGTCTATCAACCAATTCTGGACAATATACAGAATCGGCAATCAAAAAGCGCGCCTCTTTGTGATTCTTTGCCACCACGTCAACATATCCGTAGCAATCTAAATCAGGCCCCTGCAGAGAAAAATAAATCGAACAAGAATAATATCTATAACACATATATGAGTATGGTAGAGTGTTTTTGGTATGTACACAAAATTAGCAAGTTACCTCTCTCACATATTAAATTAGCATATATAAAATAATGCTAGAGAGACGATTTAAACCCACGGATTTTACATAAAAGCACATCAATTTCCGCCAGACCAAATGACTTTATATATATTCATAATATAAAGAATTACTAAATATCATATTACTTACACACATATACTGTGCCCCTAAGCTAGTTATCAATAAATAATAATTGGGACCAAAAATTCACAAATAGAACAGAAGCAACATGCAGCAAAATTTCTGATATATATCGGGAGAAACTGAGAAAGGTTTTTGAATTCTAAAACAAACAAATAAATGATAAACTTTTTTGCTGTTGCATTGAGATTAAAGATATTTTTTGAAATTAAGGTTAATAGTCCCCTTTAGCAATCGTACAAACACAAATAAAAACATACATGGGCAGAACACCAAATCCCAATACAGATTTGTTGTGAACTTGTATTTTTCCGGGTCAAAACTATTCTCCTTTAAAAAGCCACCTTCAATTTCAACCACACGTACAATTAATCCTTATCTTTATAATATAATAAATTATAACTCGTGTCAAAGAAACGGTCTAATATATTAAATCTTAACCAAACAATTTTTTACCCACTTATGTGTTCTAATTCAGGTCTCTGCAACGAGAAGAAGAAAAAGAAAAGAGAAAAAGAAATAAAACATAAATAATATCTGTAACATATGTCTAAAGCAATTAACCTCCGCATATATGAAGTGAAAGAATGAAAAACTGAAAGAGTAGAAAGACAGATTTTACTACTTACAAAAAGGTGTGCAAAGGGGTTGAATTCTTCATCGAGGCAAACAACGACAACGTTTGCACATTTGGAGATGGCATCATTGTATTCATCCTCGGATCGGAGGAGATGATAATCAACTGTTTCAAGGTGTTGGTCCAGTTTTTCGCTCTTCCTCCTCTTCCACTCTTCCCTAATCATTCTTAGGATATAGTCTTCCTTCAAAAACGAGTTGTTGTTGTTGTTTGAGGGAGCAGATCTCTCTCCTTCCATTGCTACTATTAGAGAAAGAAGAAATTTCGAAATTTTTAGGGTTCTTTCTTTTCTCTGTTTCTTTGTTTATATACTAGTCGATCTCAAATAGGGTAAAGGTCCTGAGTTATTTATTTCTAGTAATAATAATTATTATTATTCAGAAGGAAAGTTACCAGATTTATTTATTTATAATAATATAATTATTATTATTATTCAGAAGGAAACTAACTATCGTAGTTGCTTAAATAAATTTGACAAAAGGCAAATTTATATTGTTGCCAAATGCGAATTTCCCCAAATAAGTAAACTAATTAAAATGCTAAAAATTATTTTTCTAGAAATTAGGTAGAAGGGCTTATTATACATTGATTTTTACCAAAAATCCAATGAATAATATTTTTTTGAATGAAGGGCCTATTTTTAATTGGTAATTTGAATGAAGGGCCTATTTTTAATTGGTAATTAGTGTAAGAGGCCTATTTTGTTTTATATTTTAAATGAATGTATTTGAATAAATTTAAATATCATTTAATTAATAAAAACATGTTATGTATTACCTAAATTACCCTTTTTTATGAAATTTTCACAAAAAATATGGACTGCAAAGTTCATATTGCAATAAAATATGAACTGCAAAGTTCATATTGCAGTGAAATATGTACTGCAATATGAACTTTGCACTAAAAATATGGACTGCAAAGTTCACATTGCAGTAAAATATGGACTGCAATATGAACTTTGCACTAAAAATATCGACTGCAAAGTTAACATTGCAGTGAAATATGGACTGCAAAGTTCATATTGCAGTCCATATTTTAATGCATATTGATATTTTTTTAGTTTATTTTAAGGGTTGGGATGTCATTTTGTAATGAAAAAAAAAGACACATGTCATATTATCAATAAAATAAAAAATAGGCCCTTTATTTAAAAAAAAATTATTCCTTGGCCTTAGTGTGAAAATCTTTCTCTAATAAGCCCTTTTTTTTAATTGCCCCATTATTTTTTGTAGTGTTAATGTTTATGGGTCTTTGGATCAAACTTAGGGGGGTGTATTGGATTTAGAATTTACAGGATTTTTATGGACTTTTAAAGTTCATGAGTATTCAATTGAGATTTTAAAAAGTTTTTTAAAATCATGATGTACTCAATTGAGATTTTAAAAAGTCTTTTAAAATCTTAATGTATTCAATTAGGATTTTAAAAAGTCCATCTAAATCTTATGGTATTCAACAGTCTAATGACTTAGTAGGATTTTAATTATTGATGGATTTTGGTGGATTGTATATATAAAAATCCATCTTGAAATCTTCTCACTTACCCAGAGATTTCAGATGGATTTCTAACTCCTTTAAGAACTTTACTCAACATTCTCTCTCTCCCCCCCCCCCCCCTTCCCCCTCCCCCTTCCCTTTCCCTTTCCCCTATCTCTCAAAATCTAAATTTCTTATTATGTGATGAACGCATTAAATTTTTTATTCATTCTTATAAAGTCTTTATTTTCTCTTTTACTAATAATGTGGTTATCATCCATTAATATAATTTCAAATGATTAGACCGCTAATTGTTGTTCAAATTTTTAAAAACAATTCATGTCAATTTTATTAAAAAATACTAGTGGGGTGAAAAGTCTAATTTTGTGGGGGCATAAAATCATTCATAGTTAAAATCGGTTCACAAAATTAAAATTCAATTAACTTATTATGTAATAACTGTTAATTTTTTACTATAAGCGAAAGTTAGGGACATAACATATATTTTTTTGGTAATTCATTTCATGGACTAACACAGCATGCATTATTACACTTTTATAATACTCCAGATAGTAATATAACCAAAATCTAAAAAACTTTAAGTACTAAATTTGGTTCAAACGTGAATTTTAAATTAATAGATATACATTAGAATAACAATGTTATAATTCTTATTCACTTTGTAATCAAAATTCTTTTATTATTTATCCTTTAATTTTTTTTATTATAATCAAAATTCCTTTAATTTTTTTATTGTAATCAAAATTTTAAGTACTCAATTTGGTTCAAACATGAATTTTGATAATGTTACTTTAAACTCTTAATTAATTTATTTTATTGTTTATCTTTTGTCTTTCGATTTTTTATTTTTTTATGAACTTATTAAATCTGGAGAAATTCATAGACTTATTAAAATCTGCAGAAATCCATGGACTTATTAAAATCTGTTGAAATCCAAAAGAATCCATGCATTAAAATCTGTCAGATTCTATAAGGATTTAAAACAATCCATAGACTTACAGAATCCACGGATTTTAAAAAGTCAGTTAAAATCTTTTAAAATCTGAATTGAATACACCCCCCTTAATATTTATAATTAATAATACATCAAATCATTAAAAAAATCTACTCACACAAAAATATACACAGTAACTCTATCTTTTTCTCTCTCTTCTGCACCATCTCTACTTTCTCTCATTAACTTTTTAATAAAATTTTAAAATCTCATAAATTTAAATTCAAAAGTCAAATTTTAATAATAAAACAAAAACTGCATATTTAAAACTTATTAATTGAACTCTATAAAAGAAGATGATCCATCCTAACTACAGAATTTTATATGAATTTTTTCAATAATAATAATAATAATAATAATAATAATAATAATAATAATAGCATATACAGTTGGGATATTGTCATAATATAATTCGAATGACATATACACCAAATCTTAACTCTTTTCTTTTAGGGCTAGCAAAATGGTTTGATCATGCGAATTTTTAACTTGACTAAAATATAAGATATTTGGCCATGTTATTTCTTAATCAGGTCGGGTTTCTCAAGTTAAAACCCATCTCGGGTCGAGTTCAGGTTGGAATAAACTAACTTTTTTGACTTGATTCAGGGCATATTTAATTTGGATTCAAGTATATAAATAAGCGAGTCGGATTCGGATTTTTTAGTATGAAACCCACCTCAGGTCAACTATATTTTTAGGCATATTGTGATTGAATTTGGACAAACACGCCGAATCAGACTAGTTGCCTCGTACAATCAAATTTTAAATTAAAAATAAAAAAATCAAAATTTATAAACAAAACCCATTGTGGTTATAAAATTGTGTATGAAAAATTACAAAACAAAAATATATAATTAACCTTATTCCATTTAAAAGACACTGATAATCAATTATTATAATTAAACTGTTAGATTTATTGTGACAAGTATTGTCGTATAGGTTGAATTAGTAGGCAATGCTATATTAGTTTGGCTGACATGTAGTATCCTCTCGAAAACAAATTTTATCTCACACATTGAAGATGCCCAAATACAAGACTCCCGTAATATCTAAAAAAAAAATCGTTTTACATTGCCGTCCGACACAAATATACTCTAGTATCTTATAATCTTATTTGTATTAATATATTGTCCTTATTAACAAATTTGAGGAAATGCCAAATGGGCAGTGATCGAGTATATGTGAAACGACTTTGTTCAGTTTTGTCAAACGGTGATTCTGCTTTAATTTGTTGGTGCGTAAAATTCAAATTGATTTGATTACACTTTATTGGGACTTCAAGGCAATCCGATGACTTAACAGGTTGTAAAAATTTTACCGAGAATGGCGAGAGACATGGATTATGGAGCACTCATGGGAAGATTATATAGCCATTACTATCTACTAAAGAGCTTCCCTTTAATAGTCTCACCTTTACTGCTAAAGACACTTCTTCTCAACTACCACTATAAACATTGTGTGTGTGCATGTGTATATATATATATCTAATTATATGTGTGTGTGAAATTTAATATGCGAATTTAATTTAATATTTATATGAAATTTAATTGCCTCATATATTTAAGTTGAATATTTTTTATATTTGTACGTCTAAAGATCATTATTTTTTACGTATTAATTATTCACACATTAATAAGCATTTTCACGTACAATGTTGTGTTTAGAATGTTTGTTCAACCGATTTTTTTTGCATGAAACTTAATATGCCTTGTACATTTTGCATGTTGTATTAATTATTATGTCTATATATATTCAAACTGAATATATGCCTCTAATTTATGTTTATGGTAAATACTTAATTTTAAGAATCAAGTTTGGTAACATCTAATAATTCCGTTTTACAATTTTAAATTGATTTGAATTAAGGTTTTGAATTTATGTTATGTTATAGATGATCTAAAATTTAGGTTTTTCATTTAATGTACGTGAGAATTACATTCGGATGAAAAGGTACTTTAGGAAAATTCGACATTTACTTATTTATTGTTATTTTTTTAATCAATCCTTCTTATTTAATTTAGTCTTTTTAAAAAATAATTGTACTAAAATATTGGTCTTTGAGTACATAAATAGATAAAGAATGTATTTTTTGTCCTTCTTTTTCTTTTATAGAAAACCAAACCACTCAACGTTTTCATCCTAATTAATGTAGCATATAGTTTTAAACCCCCATAAGGTTTTAATTGGTATAAAGAAACAATAGGTCCAAAGATAGTACGCATATAAATTTAGAATAATTTATTTTTACCAATATTTGGTATTAAGACGGATACGATACTTTTATCGTATCATGTGCATAATGTTAGAAAGGATTTTTTATATTTATTTTATCCTACATTTAGTACCTTGTTGAATAGGATAGTACACGGAATAAGATTATTCGATCCATCTCGCCAGCCCCTTTATCTCATGATCGAAGTACTAGGTAAAATTATATTATTTTATCCCGTGTTTTGTGCTATAAGATGAAAAGTACAAATATGCTAAAACAAATTGAATAGCCAGCTTAGATTTCCTCAACCACCGAAAGTCTTTATAAAATTCGTTTTTCACCTGATTGATATTTGTGATTTAATTTATATGAAAAATTAAATAAAATTTAGTACACTTAATTTTATGTTCTTAAAATAAATAAATTAGCAAAAAAAAGTGTTTCTTATAAGGTAAAAACAAAGGTAATTTCGAAAAAATATAACACTTCAAATTTGTGGTCAATGTGTCAAAATAATCGATTCAAAGTATTATTAAATGCAAAATAGTGGAATTCAAAAGAAGGCAAGAATATTAACGTTCCAAATTTGGTAAAATCCAAATTGTGATTACATACATACTATTGATCGATGTATACAACGTAACCTTTCTACATATATATGTGATTGTATGTTTCTGGCGACAATTAATGGCGAGAATGACGACCTGCAGGACCATGCGAAACTATTAAGCGATCGAACTTGGAGTGATCACCGCCATTGAAATGGAGAAGAATTACCGGCCCATTAATGTTGAAGATTGGGAGGAAACATATGTTGATGTTAGTGAAGATCGATGATATTGAATATATATATATATATATGTGACTTAATTGTAGTTTGGTTTGCCCACTACGTCTTAATTTTAGTTTGTTTTGTGTTAATTAATTAAGTTTTATGTAATGAATGTTGGAATATTTTAATAAAAATTTAAAATATTCATAATTATTATATTTAATATTCATGAGTTACAAAATTTAATGATTGTCATTATATTAGATATAAATAAAGGATTTATAAAGTTTTATTATATTCATAAGTAGAGGAGTTATATGAGTTTATGATGGTGTAATTATTTGATTTTATTTTCCTATTAAATTTTTGCATAACTCCTTTATTCATTCACCTATATAAAGGATTGTGACTGTTCTATTCATTAGTCTAATATATATATATATCTAAAAATCTCCATTGATACATATATATTTTTGAGTTTGGGCAATGTGATTGGAATGGTTCAACTCGTCTTCATGTGAACGTGCACATGAAGGAGACAAAGCTGTGAGCCTTTTGGGTTTTATCTTGGAGGCGTTATAGACCGTCAATACTTACATGTAGGGAAGCAATAACTTCTTTAGGAGACCCAGTCTCGACTCTCAAAGACCAGCTTTCTTTACTGATACTATTTTCTATAAATGATTTTCTAAGTAGTTCACTTATTTGTGTTGTTAATATTTAAATAAATTTTAAGAGATGATTTCTAATAAAATAATATTCAAATCAAAGCTATATTATCCAACAGCTAAAGACGTTAATGTACTTTAATTTGTGATGATTTTTATGTGCGCGTAAAATATTTTCAAATATATAAAGAAGTGTGAGATTCTTAAAATTTAAGTCTTGTTACAATGTCAATTATTTTAATTATTGGTGTTAAACTCTATGATGTTTGCGATATGAGCTTAGTTTATAAATATGATGATTTGTTAATTTGTTAGAAGCTTTATCTATTTTAATTGAAAATAGTGTTCTATAAATTCAATTTTCTTGGAATATATATTAATACTAATGCTATTCATTTCCTAATTGAACATGTAATTTGGTGCATGGATTTTACAATGGAAGTTTTGAAAAAGCGCTACTCACAAAGACCTTGTCAAGTGTTAAATTTCTTGGGTACATGCCAACTTTCAAGTAAGAAATATGATTATACATTTCTCAAGCGAAGATGTATGTTTTAATTAAACCTTTTAAGCTAAATTAGGTGGATGGTTTATGGATTGTTGGTCTTATAATTACAAAAATATAATCTTCTTAGTTATATAGTATAAAAAGCGATAAACATACTTTTATGAAATCCGGAGTTGTGCAAATATATATATAAAGTTAAATAATGTTGTGTTTTATGTAATGAGGATACATACGTAGTAAAATTTATATGATAATTATTTTCTATTATAATTATAATGTGGTTATTCCTTTTTAATGCCGAATCAATTAGTGAATTATGATAATTAAACATGACAATTTCATTTTGGACGTGAAGCTTTCGGCTAATTCTCACTTAAAGGACATAATGGTATTGTTTTGAAATAATTGTAGAAGTTTGTACGTTATTTTCTTTTAAAATTATGTGTAGTTGTTTCTTCATAAGATTAACTATTATTATTATGAGATATATCCCAAGTGGTTTTGGGTCTCATATACATACTTGAAATGGTTTTGTTCACTAGTTCTCGTTGAGTCCCGTATTAATATGAAAAATGATAAAATTATAAGCCACTAGTGTACAATTATAATCAAGTATACAATTATAATTTGATTTGTGATTGCTGCGGTAGTTCCATTGTTGTTTGTCAATACAGTGCTTAAATTTTATTGCACAAATTAACTTAAGGTGCATAATATATTTACCTAAGATTTAAAATAGCAATAGCCATGAGGTGTGGAACATGAAGATGATATCACATTTAAATTGTTACATTTAGTTTGGAATTCTATCCAACTTGTAAGTAATTTTCTTCCTTGTGTTAATAAAGAAAATAAGTTGTTTGTTTTATTTTGTTTTTCGATTGGAAAAAAAAAATGTAGTTTGAAAAAAAGTAATTATTAATGCACTATTAAATTTACCGTTGTAAAATAAATTGAAGGATACTCCATATGTTTTAAAAGTATATATTAATGACGGAGATTAGATGATGGTTAGTAATACTATACAACTTTTGCTAATTTCATATGCCAACACTCAAGACATATATTGGAGTTATATGTCATGAATTATTTAAACAAATGCATCACTTCAATGCGTGTGGATTATGGTGGATTTTGAATATTAGGTTTTCAATTTTTTTATTAATTTTTTTTTACCTTTAACAAATATATAATTGTTGAAATTTGCTTTGTTTCATTAACTTTAGAGGAAAGAAAATGAAATGAGATTTTAAATTTTTTTCGCTACTTTGTGGTATAAGTTATTTTATATGTTATTTTTGAAATAGGGAATTGATCATTTAACCTACCACTAAATTTCTCAAGGTTATATGAAATTTATTTCAATTTGATTGATTGGAATTATATAATTGTATGTCCGTTGCAATTGGTATATTTATTATAGTTTAATGGTATTTAATTATTCTTGAGTTTATATCGCTTGATTTCATATTATAATGAGTGCCTAAGAATTAAAGGGTGAAGATTGGTAATCTTATAAATACGTATTATATTTATTATCAATTTTCTGAAATATAAGTAAATAAAATTTGTTTGAGTAATTATACAAAATATTTTATACACATGTGTTGCATTGATATATTCCTTTACATATAAAATTAAGTTTTATTATGTTTTGTGGGGCTATACTACAATTGTAAAGCTACAATTCAAAAATTATATTTGTAGCATATTAGATATATGTGTTGGGGTTTTGTAATCCTAATTCTATACTTATAAATAGAATTAAGGAAATTATAGAGAGAGAGAGAAGTTGGTAGCTTGTATTTTCATCCAAATTGATTGCCTTTGAGCTAATACAAAACAAGCATACACAAAAGGAGGACGTACTACCGGAATAGCATAAGCGCTACTAGGGGAACCTACCTTAAAAAAAATATATCATGTGTTCATCATTGCGCCGCATTTATTTTTTATTTACCGATATTCACTTATTGATTGGTTAATTATCTATTTCTAGATTTTGACACCATCAGTTGGCGCCGTCTATGGGAACGATAAGCTCTCTAAAGCTCTCGTTCTTTAGAAATTACAAGTGAATTTTCGGTACAAAAACTTTAAATCCCGCGAGTCTACGTAGCACAATATTCTCGGGGGGATAACTTTTTGCTCAAAACTCCAAATTATGCAATTCTGAAGTCCATTTTGGAGAAAATTTCAAGAGTTACAACTTTTCAATTCAAGCCGTTTTCAAATTCGGCCATCTTGGGGTTCAAAACTGAGATACAAACTTTTTGGAACGAAAAAGGCAAAAATTCTACGGGCCTACGGTAGCTCAATATTCTCGAGCGCATAACTTCTTGCTCAAAATTTTAAATTATGCGATTCTGGAGTCCATTTTGAAGAAAATTTCAAGAGCTACAACTTTCCAGTTTAATCTTTTTCAAATTTGGCCATCTCGGGGTCCAAAACGGGGATACAAAGTTGCTGCAACAAAAAATACGAAAATCCTACAGGCCTACGCTAGCTCAATATTTACGGGTGCATAATCATTCAAAAATTCGGTTACCCAAGGGGATAAAACCCAAAAGAAGAGATAAGTTATTGTTTAATAACTCATATATGATTTTTTTCTCTTTGTTTTAATATATCTAAAGTTGTATCATTTTCTTACGATCAATAATCTTTATTGTAGGTGAAATTGACGAGTTTCCAAAAAATTACAACTGAATGTAATTTTCATCAAGTGCGTCCGATAAACCACAAAAAAGAAATTAAAGAAATTTTAAGCGGATATCAAACTTTCACAAAGCAGAATGTAATTTTGAAGTTTGTCAGACAACCGCAGGACCACCCCAGCTCAGAGAGATCTGGCTGAGAATGATCATCTACTGCTGCACCACTGGTCCAGAGACCAAAATTTTGACATTTCCTGGTAATAAATGAGAAAATTGTCAGGATTTGCCTAAGTCAGAAAGGGGCATGACTCTACTCAAGACTTAGCCAAAAAGAACAAATTTTTCTTTTAAGAAACCAAGAACTTAAATGAGAAAATTGTCAGAATTTGCCTAAGTCAGAAGGGGGTATGACTCTACTCAAGACTTAGCCAAAAAGAACAAATTTTCCTTTTAAGAAACCAAGGAATTAAATGAAAAAAATGTCAGAATTTGCCTAAGTCAGAAGGGGGCATGACTCTACTCAATACTTAGCCAAAAAGAACAAATTTTCCTTTTAAGAAACCAAGGATTTCGAAAAAAATGCTATCATCATATAGGGGCCATGCTTTAAACAATCACAAGTGGAACATCTCCGGAACGTTTGTACAAAGCCTTCACTAGAGGTGCACATTATCTAGTCACTCAAAAAAGGCCGAAGAATCCGAAGATCATCAGCACCAAAATTCAAAATAGTAATGAAATCAGAAGAAGAATAATTAGAAAAATCACGTCCTATATCCCCTAAAGTTGTCCAGTCAGAGGTCGTTGGTTCGGCAAACTCTGCAATAAAACCATCGTGCGAAGATTGAGATAAAAGACCGTCCGAGACAGCGTGGTGATAAGCATCCAAGGTAGCCTGATGAAAGGCGTCTGAGGCAGTCTGGTAATAGAACGGATTCGAAAATGATGGCAAATCCACTTCAGTCGGAAGAGCCCCATTTTCTATAAGATTCGTGGTAGTCGAAATGATATCTTGTACACCCTCTTCCGACATAAGGAGCCTTAAAAAACTTCCGGGAACAGATTCTGGAAGATTCACGGCAGTCAGAAAACATCAGGAACGTTATTTTCTACCGACGAAGAGAACCTTGAAGAACATCCAGAAGGAGCAAAGGAGCATAACGGGTTAACGCATGAAGACCCCCTTCTAACCAAGCCTCTAATACCATCACCCGTGCTTGTAACTCTTCCACCTTCTATTCAAGAGAAGTAAGGAGAGTAGTACAGCCTCTAATGGGATTCTTGATTCTCGCCGTGACTTCAAGAAGATATGAACTGAGAATCTCAAGATGCTGGTCTTCAGGGACATCTTGCAAAAAAGATGCAACGTTCCTTACCCCAAAAACAGTGAAGATTGTGTGATAATCCTGACGATCAATCACATTTGAATTTTTTTTAGCATATTCGCAAGATAGAGGACATCTCTTGTGGCTATAAGCACAAGCTACACATGGAGGACCTGTAAAACGGTGAGTGTTCGACATTGTTTTGGTTTACTTTTGTAAGAGAAACTGTATTACAAATGAGAAAAATTGCGTTAGAAAAAATGGATGGTGATGGAAGAAATGGATTGGGTCTCGAGGAAGATGAAGAGGGAGAAGGGTTAAGAGCACGGATTTCGAGTTCGAAAAAGAAGGAAAAGCTGTCTGAAAAGGAGAAAGGCAGAGGAGCCTCCGACGGGAGGATCTTGAGAAAAACTTTTCGCTGAAATGGGGCCGACAACAAAAGAGGTGCCAAAAAAAAATTTAAAATAAATAAATAAATAAAATATATATATATATATATATATATATTAATGTTCCAAGCTCTACGATTTGCATCCAATGTCTAACGAGTTCTACACATTGATGTTTCGAGCTCAACGACTAGCATCCGAGATCTAGCTTCCTTGAACTAAGACTTGAGATCAACGTCTAACCAGCCTTACGCAATGATGTTCTGAAACTCTAAGACTAATGATCAAACTGTAGCTAACTTTACACATTAATATTTCGAACTCCACAAACTTATGGTCAAGGGCTAACAAAGCCCTACACATCGGTTATTCGAGCTCTCTCTATGATTATCTTCCTCCACAAGTACCCGCTTTTACGCCTTAGTTTTGAGCCGGACCATTTATCCGGCAAAGACATTTATCCTTCTTCACATTTAGCTTTCAGCATAAAAATAAAGGATAGGGGGCAATTGATGGGGTTAAATACTAATTTTACCATTAGCCTACAAAGGTAATTCAACATTTTTACCTCCAGTAAAATCCCATTTTTACCCCCGATAAAATCTCACTTTTACCTCCACTAAAATCCCATTCAACTTCACTCAAATTCCACTTACCTCCATTAACTTCCACTCAAATCCCACTTACATCCACTCACCTTTGTAAAATTACCTTTTTACCCCGCATCTTCATCAAATTTACTTTTTTACCATTCTAAATTTTACCTATAAATACCCCATCATTCATTCATTCAAAACACACCAAAAAATATATCTTCTTTCTCTCCCAAGATCCATCCATCTCTTTCAAGAGATATAAAGCCATTGGCAATACAAATACAAGCCAATTTTCGAGGGTCTTATACTTTCTCTTTTCATATCCCAAAAAATACCAACAATCATTATACACTTTCTCTCCTACACAGTTTATTATTTAGTCTGTTGAAATATTTGTAATCCTAATTCTATACTTATAAATAAAATTAGAAAATTACAGAGAGAGAGAAGTTGGTAGCTTGTATTTTCATCCAAATTGATTGCCTTTGAGCTAATACAAAACAAGCACACACAAAAGGAGGACATACTACCGGAATAACATAAGCGCTACCGGGGGAACCTTCCTTAAAAAAAAATATCATGTGTTCATCATTGCGCCGCATTTATTTTTTATTTACCGATATTCACTTATTGATTGGTTAATTATCTATTTCTAGATTTTGACACCATCAATTTTCATCGCCAAGGAAATAAATGTTACTTTGTGGGACTTTGTATTTGAAGTGTTTATATTGTAATGCAACATTGCTATTATCTCTCTGCACTAAAACTATCATTTTAGTTTGACTCGATAATATCGTTTTTATATTTATTTTAGGCTTTGATTTGTTTAACTTCAACTTTTTTTTTAACAAGTTCATATTCTAATTATTTGCAGGCTAGGATGAGGAAAGGATTGAATCAATATGATCCACAAGTCTATTTATACTTTTTTTTTAAGGGGTTCTAGCCTTTTACGGCGCTTTCGCAAAAAAGTCTATATGTTCATAAAGACAGTTTGATGTGTAATCATGTATGCATGCCTTGCAATACATTAAAAGGAAAGATAGGTAATTACCCTCCAACATTAACTTGAATGAACAATTGCATTCAACCATGATGATTCAATCATATTGTGCATTTTTATTTTCTTCTCTTATTTTGAAGTTGAACCAAGGAATCTTTAGTTCATTGTCAGAACTCAGAAGTCTTTTCTATTAATTTTTGCATATCTGATAAACGCTTAATATTGTCATTCATACGCTCATTTTCGGAGTTGTTTGACGCGCTTATTTCTCTAAAGCTACTCGGTTTGCCATCTTATTTCGCGATTAGTCTCGTAGCACTTTTGTATTTAACAATGCTTGGAAAGGCACATTTTGTGTTTATTTTAGTGTCTTTAGATTTCAAGAAATATTGTATTTAATACAATAGTGGAATTTTCCATGGACAAAAGGAATCCAAGAAAGTGAAAGTCTCCATGTGATTAAAGAGCATCCAAGAAAGTGGAAGTCTCCATGTGATTAAAGAGCATCTAAGAAAGTGGAATTCTCTATTTGATTAAAGAGTATCCAAGATAGTGGATTTATCCACCAAAAATAAAATAAAAAAAACATTGTTTGTTTTTGGCATCCAACACAACACTCCTATTTATAGTCTTCATTGTTGCTTTGGAGAGGAGTCTTTTTTTATTACTTCTCATTTCTCAATTTATAGAGAGCTTGTAATAGTTTTTTCTAGAGAGAGAAATGGAGTTCACTTTTATAATTCTTGTCTCTACATTTATTATGGAGTAAATTTCTTTGCTAAGGCTAAAAGATGAAATATGCAATGCATTAATTATGTAAGTTCAATTCTCATTCCATTGTTAGTACCGTTAAATACTTTTTGAATCCTTCATCTTCTCCATTTTTTCAACCATTCATAAGCTAGTAAGATAATTTTCATATGATGATTTGACTTTGTATGCTTTGTATACATAGATCTCAAGCATTAATGAAGAAATGATACACTTGTGTATTTCTTACTAGTCTATCTCCATTCTTTCTTTGAATGAGATACTTTTCATTGACAAGCATGATTAGTGCTGCTTTAGGTTCCTTTTACACTTTCCCTGCTGCTTCTTACTTATACTCATGGATCCTACTCACGGAGGTCAGCCAGACCGACTAGAGCGTGACCAGGATGAGATCACTTTCACTGACACCCATGGCGTCCTATGTTGCAGCCCCTACCATGACGACTGGGCTGATATCGACTAGTACAAGGATGATGGAGTTGACCACGGCTGTGCAGTGGTGTACCGGGACTTGACCCGGGTTGCTCTTGCTGTTCCATGGCTCCTTATGGAGCCCCTCTCTAATGAGATCCGTCATCGGAACTTGGTATGTTTTTCGAGACTTATTTTATAGATATGTGTATCCATGCATGCTTTCATTTTTTTGTAAAAATATTATTCTTGTTTATCGTTTCCTGCATGTTTAGACAACCTGTCGTTAGTATACATGATTGCCTGATAATAATATCCGATTTAGAAAGCACATGCTTCACCATTGTACCCTTAGATTTTTAGAGATTACATAATTTATCCCTATAATTCTTATAACTCTCATAATTAAACCAAAGTACCCTCAATTTATGAAAATTACTTAATTTACCCTTATAACCCTTATAATTCTCATAATTAAAATTTACCCTTATAACCCTATAACTCTCATAATTACACCAAATTTCCCTCAATTTATGAAAATTACATAATTTACCCCCGTAACTCCTATAACTCTAATAATTACACCAAGGTACCCTCAGATTTTTGAAAATTACATAATTTATTCCTATAATTCCTATAACTCTAATAATTACACCAAAGTACCCTCAATTTATGAAAATTATGTAATTTACCCCTATAACCCTTATAACTCTCATAATTACACCAAAGTACCCTCATATTTTTGAAAATTACATAATTTATCCCTATAATTCCTATAACTCTCATAATTACACCAAAGTACCCTCAATTTATGAAAATTATATAATTTATCCTTATAAACCTTATAACTCTCATAATTATACCAAATTTCCCTCAATTTATGAAAATTACATAATTTACCCCTATAACTCCTATAACTCTCATAATTACACTAAACTATCCTCAGGTTTTGAAAATTACAGAATTTACCCCTATAACCCTTATAACTCTCATAATTACACCAAATTTCCCTCAATTTATGAAAATTATATAATTTACCCCTATAACTCATATAACTCTCATAATTACACTAAAATATCCTTAGGTTTTGAAAATTATATAATTTACCCCTATAACCCCTATAACTCTCATAATTATTTTTATATATATCTGTTTGTTGTCTGCTATGAGTTGACCGAGGTTGGGGTTCTCCTAACACTATTTCTACCGAGTGGCGATAGGCACCAGCTCATATACAGGAGTTACTTTTTGTAACTCCTTTTGGCACCTTTCTCGATGCGCTGCTGGAGAGGGTATCGAGGGCGATAATTTTGGTGGGACACTACTCATACGTTCCACTAGAGCTGGGGGGAGATGACGATGACTCCACTGGACTTGTTTGCTTTGACCGGGATACCCTTGGGAAGTGCTCCTATTTAGATTGATGTTCCTTTATGCCTCTCCTCCGAGGGTATACTAGGTGCATTGGGATAGATTCTGGATTGACGAAGTTTAGGTGACACCATTCCTCGGGCCGTCCTGATTACACGTTTGACGACCTAGCAGGCTAGGTTGGCTGCTACTAGAGAGCAGATGACCAGACAGGGGGCGTGTCAGTATGCTCGGGTTCTGCTATTATTGATGCAACACGATCTATTTGAAGCCTGTGGGGGAGATACAGTCCATCTCTGGTGGTTGTCCTATATTTAAAATTTTAGCCTCATGTTTGACTATGATTGGGTAGGTTTTATCTTGGCCATTCTCTACGATGCTACGGACCAGGTTTCGCGACATTTGGCCTTGAATCTCTAGGGCTTTTCTTTATTGTGGGAGGTATAAATTTCTGACTTCTCATCTATTTTGTGTCTATATTTTATCTGACAATTGTTGGTAATGCCCTTTATATTCTTCACTTTTTTTTAGAGTTGGTTTGTGGCATATACTCGTCAGGGTATCGCCCAGGTGGATCTCATTGTCAAGAACGATGATAAGTTTTCATTTCTTTGCCGATTCATAGCGAAGAATTACAAGGTGCCTTACGTATATCGAACTCGAGAGACCGGGGCCACTACCGTTTATGACCTGTTAGAGGAGCATGTAAGTATTCAATCAAATATCGTTTATTCAATAAATATATATAAATAGATAACTGAATGAAATTTATTCTTCTCTTTTCAAATTGAGTGGTTCCCAAAAGGTTATTTGGGCCTTCATTTTGGATATGCCTGGGCTCTCACAGCCTCAAGGACTTGGCGGTTAATCCGGGAAGAGGACGGCCTCCTATTCTATCTGGGCGAGCGGGTCGTTCGTTAGCATACTCCCTTTCAGTGGCCTAGAGTTCCGGCATTTCCACCAGCTCTGATGAAGCGGACATGCGAGATTGATTCTGGTGTTGGCCTTAGTAGATGGGCTTGATTTCCAGACGTTCACCGAGGAGGGCGACTATGCTGCCTTCGCTACTTAGTTTCTGATGAGAGGGCCGAAAGGGACTCGAGCCTGGGTCTTCTATAATCGATACTGAGCGTTGGGCGGTGATCCCATCTATATACGGGGGCAGTTTCATTTATCTAGGACTGTTCCGGGACACTTACCACCTGTCCCCAACCAGAGGGACAATATCTTGAATTCTGATGATGACGACCCAGAGGAGGATAGAGCGACACCGCCAACTGAGGGCACAGGTGCCGGCCCTGAAGGTGGAGACATAGGGGGTCAGCTCCGGTTCCTGAGCAGCCACCTAGGACTGAAGGGCAGCAGGTTGACGCTAAGGCTGAGGCTGGGAGTGGTGGTGATTTTACTGAGAGGTCTTGGGAGCTGGCAGACTTCGACTATAGTCAGTTCAAACAGACTCCTCCAGCTACTGCTGTTACACCTCCGAGTGGGGGTCCTTTGAGGAAGACAGCGGTGGTGGATTCGACCCGCGAGGAGGGTGGGTCTTCTTCTGCTACAGCCGGCCCTCCAGTGCCTTTTGTTGATCTGCAGTAGCCTCCCCAGGACATATCTTATGCCGACGCAGGTACTCGTCGGTATACAGTTCCAGAGGTTCCCCTCCAAAATAATTCATTTAGCTTCCTGGGAGACCGTGCTGGTGATGAGATATACTCCTTTCTCTTATCTCTTATATATTTATCTTCTTTATTATACATGTGCTGACCCAATTTGTTATTTCATTGTGACAGATGGATATGGTCCGAGCGGTTGATCTACGAGCTATGTATGCTTGTTACATCTACAACTGGAACCTGTTGCAATTCTTGGGACGAGACCCCATGACGTACATGCACGACTATCAGAGGGTGATCAAGGTTTCCTTGCGTCCAGATGATCCTCTGACTACTTCTCATACGTGGACCGAGTCCTGACGGAGTAGCAGCCGGCCTTTCAGTCATTCGAGGTCTTCGATAGTTTGGCCTTCAGCTTCTACCCGGACAACTGAGACACTTGCTGCGGAGATAGTGCGGCCAGCAGGCGATCTTGCTAGGGCTACCCATCTTCCCGAGGAGGTGTCAGGGGATAGTGAGAGCGTGTCGAAGCGCGCTTGGATATATTAGTTTTTTTTTCTGCATAGTTCTTAGGACTCGAACATATGTTAGTCATTAGCACTGTTTTTATTTTGTTTCCTAAGTTTTAAAAACTGTTTTTGTAGGGATTTTAGATGAAATTCTATTTTGTTTAAATACCATGTTTATAGGAATTAAACTCTTATTGAATGAAAAGTACTTATTATATATTTTTTGTGTGTGTGTCATAAATTAATAATAAAATAATATAAAAACATAGGTAGTATTTTTAGAGCTCATACCGTCCTTTTAATATGGTAAACAGACCCTAAGGTCCCTACAAAATAAGTATAATGCATACAGAAGCAGTCCTTTTGGCAAAAATGACTTCATGGGCTTTAAAAGATGAGTTAAGGGGTGTTTTTTTAAGGTTTGTCGTGAGACAAACCTCCCTGGAAAAGGGATTATCGCACGACAATCCCTTCTGGAGGTGGCTTGTCATTCAACAAACAGGTACAATACACTTCCTTTCCACTATAAATACTCCATGTGCCTTCCTTGATCTCCACACATACCTTCTCTTCTTACTTTTTCTAGAAATATGTCTTCTTTCCGGACAGATTCTGACTTTGTCTTTCTTAGAGCATGAGATGCTTTAGTTTCTTCCAAAAGTGGTTTAAACTTTGGTATCTTTAATCTTCTGGCTGCGTGGGGTTTTTGGCTTGTAGATTTCTCTTTGATATGACACCACACGTCTCAACTTATTTTCCAACTTCTCACAAAAATCAATTGTTTTTATTTTCCTTTTTCATGTTGTTATCAATCAGACCCTTAGTCTTCCATATTTTCTTATATTAATAGGAGGAAGGAATGGAAGACACAAAGGAGGATTTATAAGGGTGTGTGAGGGCGGGGTAAGGATGGGGATGAGGGGTGGATAACGTGGGTTGTAGCCCACCTCATTTTTTATTTTTTTTATTTATAGTACTGATATAGGTTTAGCCTATCCCCCATACAAAATATCAGTTCATTACTCACAAAAAAGACCAAGTACATATATATATATATATAATGGGGAAGGATCTAAAGAGGACAATTTATTTAGTCCTCAAATGCGGACCAATCATTTTAAGAGGGTAAACGGATGAATTTTTTTATGAAACTTGGTGAAGATGATCTCCATGATTAGATGATCTCCATTATTTAGTCCTTAAGTGCCTACAATATGATTTGAATATAAAAAACTACTTAAAGCAGGCAAACAATCTATTTTCATGAATTTTTTGGCACTTCTAGACCCTATAATTATGCATAACACACCACTGACTTATTTCAAATTAACCACTACTTCACTAATTATAGCAGTTAACTAACCAAGTCACCCTCACTGCCCTTTTTGTGGTCTAACGTTAGTTCTTCAGAAATTTGACATTCCCCACTCATAATCTTAAGAAGACCATATGTTATTTAAAGTGGGGTTATGACAAGGTATATCTTGATTTCAGATACATACATATATACCAATTGCATTAGCAGATATAATTCGTCAAAAAAACAAAATTGTAAATTATAAAAATAAAATATAATATAACAATTATAAAAAATGGTATGCTGGTTCCCACCTTGCATACGTATTAATAGGCTGCTAGCTCATAGAGTATGATTTGTGGTCCAAATACAGTCCATGACTAGAAATTACCATGGAAGTGTAAATGCCACCAACATGTATCTTAGTAAGACAAACTTAAGTATGATACAACCGCAGTATAATAGTAGCAAAATACCTTAAAAATGGATAAGATACCTTATGCATGATTGGCAATTACCCGAGATCTAAAGCATGCCCCATGAGAGATTCCAGATCTTCAGCTGCCATGAAAATTGATTCATCAAAAATATCAGAAATGGCAGAAAGGATTTAAAAGAGGAAACTAAATTTAGTCACTAGCATCTTAACACAAATTCATAAATACTTATTGTAAGTTAATCACATATTCATGTTAGCACTAAAGCCTAAAAGGACTAGGATGGCAGTGTGCATACTGGGAAAATAATATCACACTGTCCATAAATTAACAGCCCAACTTTATTTATGCGATGGACTTTATTTCCCCAGCTCCAATACCAAGAAATCATCGAATTCTAATTGCAACGTCCTCTCAGACATTTCATCAAACACCTCATATGCATCCCCAAGCCGACCATGTTCTGCATACCCATCCATTTAATTGTTACGGTGCTCAATGGTGACCTATAAAGTGTCTATCTATGGGGTAAGGGCATTTAGCATTTGTAAAGTAACTAACAAAACTGTCAATATGGTGAAAAATATAATACTCAGACATAGAAGCCAAGTCTGCACTTTTGGCATTGCCATTGCAGATGGAGGTTTGGGAATCAATTGGAAGCTGGAGATGAAATTACTGTTACGTTTGATGGAGGAATGCGGTTTCAAATTGGTACCATTGTGACCTAGAAGAGTAAGAGAATAGAATTTTAGTAGTAACTCAAGCTCAACTATGGAGGAGTACTGGTTCACGAAAGTTTGCAGCCAACTTGGTGAATTCAAAGGTTGGCGCCTTTTATTACCCACCCATAACTTAACAGTCGGTCGTTTTTTTCGTTTCCTTGTTAAACTTTTCTTTCTAAAATCTTATAAATTTGAATAGCACGCACATTGTGTGGGTGCTTCCCAAATGACTAGACAAGTTGTAATTTGGTTTATATGCCTTCTATAAGGGTGCTATTATTTACACCCCTTAATTTTGTCACAAACACTACCATCTCTAATTTGATAAAACTCATTTTTCAACACCCCACTTTTTTTGTCACAAACACCCTCTCACTTAACCATTACTTAACTTATTTATCCAATGCTTAAAACATGAACCTGTCTATTTATTCATTTTTTAATAAACTAATCAAACATTAACCCAAATAATTAAACCTATACCTCTCATTTTCCCCCATTCATAATCACATTTCATTGTTTCAAGTAAAAAGATAGAAAGAGAAAAAACTAACTTCTTTATCATTTGAGCTCTCAAAATCAAGAAATCATAATCAAATCAAAGCACAAACATTATTGGTGGGAAGTTTGAAGCTTGGATTATGATAAATAGGAAACAATGTTTATGAGATTGTAGAGAAAGAAGAAGTTCAAAAAAAAGTTGGTGATGAAATTTCACTTCAAAATGAAGCCAAAGATGTATTATAATTATTATTATTGGTGTATTAATATGTATATTAGCTTTCATATATCATTCTATAACATTCAAATTGAAATAAAGATGTAATCCCCAAAACAGAGTATAAAACAGGTTCTGTCCAGGCTTGACTCGCTTTATATAAGGAGAGTAATCTAGTTACAACTCTCCTCAAATAAGGCGAGTGTGTACAGACACACTCACCCCATTTGAGATGAGTTTGTGTTATTAGGCGAGTTACTTACAACACATTCACCTAATGTTGGGTGAGTGTGTGTGAATCCACTCATCTGTCATTAGGTGAGTCTAATTTAGAAATGCTCCAGTACACTCTGCACTCCATTGCCTTATATTAGGTGAGTCACTTGCAACACATTCACCTAATGTGGGGTGAGTATGTATGAATCCACTCACCTGTTATTAGGTGAGAGACGAGCAGGAGAAGGTGAGAAATCTTCTTCTCTTTCAATGTTAATCAATATTAAGTAATTTTATTTTTAATTAAGGTTTGTATTAACTTTTAATTGGGTGGTCGGTGTTTGTGACTAAAAATTGGCATAAGGGGGTGTTTGTGACAATGGTGGTGTTAGTGACATAAATGGGGGGGTGTAAATAATGGCCCCCTTCTATAAACCAAGGATTTCCTCGGCCATTAGACTACTAATATGGGATGTGGGTTCTTACAAACTCGGGCCTGGGTTCCCTCCAATACCTTATGTAACCATTAGGGTCTTTCTCTAAAATGATAAGCCCAAGTTGTAATTCGGGTTCTTTGAACCCGCATATTTATGTGGGTCGTTATATATGTATATATATGATAGCATCAAAAATTGTGACCAATGGTAATTTGATTGAGAGAAAGAAGATTTAGAGTTCAAAATTGTGGGTTTTTACATCTTAATGTACCCTCTCGCATGGATTAGCTATGAGCATCTTGAGTGAATTACTAAAAATTGGATAGTCAAATGAGCATCTGATCGTTCATTTACTAGATTGTTCAAGCTAACAATATTATGCTCTAAAGCATCTCTAGTGGAATGACAAAATGAGGGATTATTTAATAAATTGTTAAAGTTAATAATGTTATGATTGACAATGGTTATTATTTCTTGATAACTAAGATAGTGGGGGACACTATTTTGATTGCTAAGAAATTAATCAGATTTAAATTTTAGATAAGAAATAGGAACGAATCAATGTAACTACCATTGTGTTACAGCCCACCCCAACAACTGGCATCTATTAATTAAGGGTAACACAGTATTTTCTTAGAGATGCAGGTGATAATAAGAAATAAATTTATCTTCCAAAGCCTAGTTTAGCCATTATAGCTCTAAGGAAGCTCCATTTGACCCTATCATAGACCTTAAGGATGTTTTTGGTTTCGGTCAGGGTAGAGATTGGGATACCCCAAATCCTTCCTAAACTTATAGTTCGGTTTTGGTTTTCATACCTATGGAACCCAAACCCTCTCCGAATTATTCGGTTTCGGTCCGGTCCGGTCCGGTTCGGTCTCATTCGATTTTTTTTATATTGCTAAAACTTTAAGAAGCACAAAAATAAACTAAAAGGCCACTTCGCTCCTAGAATTCACTTCAACTAATGTTTGGACATTCCAAACATTTGATAATTGTCCAGCTAAGATATTTCGGTGTCTCAAACAGTGATATACAAGAACAAGAAAGTGATATACAAGAACAAGAAAGTGGCCATAAACTCAGCTATACCAACCCTGTAAAAGGACCATGACACCAATTCCCTTGGCTCAAACAAGGGAGCTGGTGGTGGCTCCTTATAATCCTTATCTGTCTGAGCTGAAGTACCCAATGGCTGCCTCTTTGTGTATTTGTTAGCTCCAAGCCTAACATCATCTTCTTTACCCTGGCCTTTATTCTCACTCACTCACTGTGGCTTTGGATCCTTAAATACCTTTGGATACCTTTTCTTTCCTTTCTTCTTCTTGGATTCTTTTCTTCTTTTTCTCTTCTTTCATATTTTATATTTATTTCTTTTTCACCCATTGTCATAATTAGTTTCTTTTCTTTGTAATAGTATATATTAGTTAGTTTTGTATTGTAAACTTAAGATTGTAATAGCAATGTAACCCATTTGAGATTCTTATAGCTCATTAATATAATTTCTCTATTTTTATGTTGTATAAGTTGACTTGGTATCAGAGGCAGAGAAGACATTGTAGACAGGAACAAAGGTACCAACAATCTCAACACCAAGGCCTGAACCCTTGGTGTAGCCATGGGCAACAACGTTAGCTCCACCACCCGAAACCCCATATTGGGAACCCTCAAAACCCTTGATCACACTAGCACCACATATGGCCCCAAGGCACTGCATCACCATATAGAACACTGCCCTGGTCAAGGACAACTTCCTTGCAAGCAGCAATCCATAGGTCACAACTGGGTTAATATGCCCTCCTGAGATACCAGCAGTGCAGTAAACAAGGGCAAAGATCATACCACCAAAGGCCCAAGCAATCCCTTGGATACCCACAGTAGCACACTTGTTAGTCTCCTTTGAAACACCCATCACAGTCAAAACAGTGATGTACAAGAAAAAGAATGTAGCCATAAACTCAGCTATACCAGCCCTGTAAAAGGACCATGACACCAATTCCCCTGGCTCAAACAAGGGAGCTGGTGGTGGCTCCTTATAATCCTTATCTGTTTGAGCTGAGGTACCCAATGGCTACCTCTCTGTGTATTTGTTGGCTCCAAGCCTAACATCTTCTCACATAGAATTTTTGGGTTCGACCTTTTTCCGGTGGCGGCCTTTTGCCGCCTGCCCGGTTAACCATTGAGTGGCTTCACAATCCGGCACGCGGAGCCGCCGATCATTGCTACCACCAAATCACACACATATATGTATTTATATATATCCGATCATCGAATCCTAACTGGACAGTTTTAGGATATAATTCTTTTGATTATTTTTCTTCTGACCTCAGTGCTATCTTGAATTTTGGTACTGATGATCGTCAGAATTTTTCACCTTTTTTGCACCCCTCCACCTCCACCTCCACATCTATTATTCAGCTTTTCAATAGCTGTTTGGGTAGCTTCTTCTTCTTTATCTTTCCATTATCTCTTTTCAAACTCAAGTTGGTCTCTACATACCACCTTGAGTTTGAGGGGGGTGTTAGAATACCTTTGGATACCTTTTCTTTCCTTTCTTCTTCTTGGATTCTTTTCTTTTGTTCTTTTGTTCTTTTCTTTCATCTTTTATATTTATTTCTTTTTCACCCATTGTCATAATTAGTTGCTTTCCTTTGTAATAGTATATATTAGTTAGTTTTGTATTGTAAACTTAAGATTGTAATAGCAATGTAACCCATTTGGGATTCTTGTAGCTCATTAATATAATTTCTCTATTTTTATGTTGTATAATTTGACTTACTATTCCTTGTGGTTTCTTCCTTCGAAAAACCGATATAGATAAGCCGTTCCATGTTAGAAGTTTTTAGGTTGTCAATTTTTTTGTGGATCAAATTACAACACTACTTCTTGCTATAATTTCTACTTCTATACATAAATATATATCAGATGAATGGAACTGTTTTTGCTACAGTGCATACTAAAGTGTATTTCAAGTTAGCAAAAATTTTTTTTAAGAGAATTTCGGTTCTTTCGGTCCACTTCGAGGACCCGAGCCTGAGCCGACCCAAATCAATCAATTTCGGTTTCTGACTTCGGTTTCAGTTTTTTTCGGTTCGGAAAATTTCGGATCGCAACGGATTGGTTCGGTTCTTTCATTCGGTTTTCAGATTTCTGACAATACCACTACTAAACCTTGCTCATGCCAAGTTTTGAGCATTGCGTGACCTATCTTACCCTTCATTTTACACTTTTGAGGTAATGGTTTGCCTTGTGCACAATCAGCACATTATTTTCCGATATAAATTATAAAATTAGGAAGGTGAGTGTTAATTCTATTAGCCAGGAACTGGGTGACCTCATCAGGATTGTTACATTTGGAAATGAGAACAATACGTGTGTAATTAATTTTAAGATTAACTACGTGTGTAAATAATTTTAGGATTAAAAATTTGTTGCTTTTAATACATGTGGATATAAACTTTATTAAATCCTTTTTCAGATTTTATTTTTAATTGTTGCTTATTGTATATTAATAAGCTAACTGTGCAAACACATGGATGCCACATCAGCGTTCTATTAGCGGTGTTATAAGGCTAAATTAACGAATGTATTATTTGAAGACAAAAAACAAACAAAAAATACGTTGTTTTATTTGACAAAAAAAAATAATATCTTGTATTGAATGGAATTTCGGTGCCAGTACGTTGTGCTAAAATATAGTTAATCCTTAATTTTACGAAGGAATTGGCCATGTTAGGAAACTGTAATACCCATTGCATAATTTTGATTGATCCCGACAATATGCCAACACTTTTTGGAAGAAAAAAACCGGCATACCATCAGGCCTGGAGCTTTATAGGGGTGATGGAAAATAAGTGTACTTCATTACTGTTGAGCTACCGAAGGAGAGCGTTGTTCATTTCATTGCCTATGTCACCTGCGAATCCAGCTCATCTAGGACGGACCAGAGTTCAGTATCTTGGGGCCTGGTCGACTTGAAAAATAAAATCCCCTCAAAATATTCAACCACACCCTCTATGCTGTTGCACCAAGATCCCCTAGCAATTTTCTAATTTGGGATGGTAATTGGACGTCATCGTATTTTGTGCCCTTTTGCAAGCCACGCCACCGAAGATTTCTATTTCCATTTCACTTCTTCCATATCAAGATACTCGTCATGTTTGCGACTCCCGTCTCCGTAATAACTCATTGTTGCAGTCTTCTAATTTTATCATTCGCCTGCAAAATTTGCTGCTGCACGTCACTTACCACCTCCTTATTCCACGTTACTAACCCAACATGGCATACTTGTGTTCTGTTGTAGACCCGCTGAAACCCCACATCACTGCTCCACTCTGTATCAGTAACTTCTGCACATTCTTGCCTATCTTCAAACCATAATATTTTTGTGCACATCCAATTTACTTCACTGAGCCCCTCTGGTCAGAATTGATCAGAATTGGAGCATGTGTGCAAGAAAAGGTGTATCATTTAGCTTTCGGGAAGTTGTCCAACCAATCAGAAGTCCACCTGAAAACATAGCATTCCATGTGACAGAATTCCTGCGTGAATCCAACTCATTTGAAAATCTTATTGGCAGTTTCAATGCTCCAACACTTCGCATACATGTCAAGAGGTGGTGTCCTTGACAAAACAATTCATCGATATGCCTGTATTATCTGGCATTTTCACAAAGTGATTCTGCAAAGCAAGGATCACCACGAGACGAACAAGACAATATGACAGCAACCCAAGTTGTGTCATTGGGTTGAACTGAAGCATTCAACATGTCATTGAACAATTCTACAGCTTCCTTTGCAAACCCATTTTGGGCATAACCAGATAACACCACATTCCATATGGCAACTCTTTTATCAGGCATTTGATTAAAACACCTCCTCTCACTCTCTAAATCTTTAACTTTTGAGTACCCGGTAACCACCGCATTCCAAGTAATGACATACCTCTCCGGCATCATATCAAACAACCGATGAGCTTCAACTTCATTTCCCCAATTCCAATACCCAGAAAGCATCCTGAACCGGACCATATTTAGCATAACCATCCATGATTGAATTGCCATTCCATATCACAACCATGACCCAATTTCAAGAGATGCCCATTTGGCGAAGAGTGTGACATTGGGGTGGAGCGTGGGTCTACTGGCAATGGGTGATGAGCAGTTACGGTGGTGGTGGAGGGAATTGTTGAGCAGTCTTGCCTCAGGTGTTTTAAATTGGACGCTTTCAAAGCTAATGGGCATTTTAATAATCCCAAGAACTCATGGTCACTTGTTCTTTCTTTTTCTTTTTTTCAGTTTTAGGGCCCCTAGAATAGTGGTGATTTTACGATTATATTGGGGTGGGTGGTCCAGCAACTTACCGAGGTAGACGTGATGGTAGTACAACTAATTTGTATTTAGGTTTCAGCATCTATAATGAGCAAATTTACCATAATATAACTATAGCAATCGGACATAAGAGTACAAACTTAGTTTCATATATAAATAGTAAAAGAATAATTTATTATATGGTTAAATATTACTCATATGATTATACTTTATTCGTATAAGTGGAATGAATGTCTTTTATACTCGTACAATTAATTGTGTTAGGTGACTAATCTCAAATGTGAAAATACCCTCGCTTTATCTTTGGTTGAGCTTGAATGTGGTCATGGTCCAGTTTAACTAAGGCCCATGGTTTGAGCTTAGTCTATACGTATGACTTGAACCTTAGTGGGCCTAATTTTATTTGTTGGCTACAATAGTCTAGTTTTAGCTATTTCCGATAAGTCCAGTAAAATAGATATGAATTTATTAATTGTTTTGGGTCGGCCCGTAAGCCATGACATGATCTATTTAATTTTTGGATTTGGACCCGGGTCAAATCTGATCACTATATTTTGTTTTATTTTTTATAAATCAAACAAAGGCACCGCAATTAATCAAAATCTAATACATGAGCAAGCTAGTCCGGGACATCAAAACCCTAAGACTGCTTAGAAGAAATAGAAATAGTAAAAGACGCTAACTCATGAGCTACCATATTAATAGATCTAGGGCAATAAGAACAAGCGACAACACCTGCATGAAAATCTAAGACAAAAACACCTGCATCCGATCACTTGTTTTAGTGATTGAAGAAGTTCATGAAATCTATTAATAAATACTAAGAATTGAATACTAAAAATTTGATGATTACTAAAGAAGTAAATGGATGGAATATTTATCCTATTTGCCCCTTAATTATTTACAATTGTCATTGCGGCACTTAAACAATTTTATTTTTTACCAACTGCACCTTCAAAATTTGTGTCATTTGAACACATTCGTCACATTCGTTCAGTTTCTTTAGTTTGACTAATAGAGGAATGGGCAAAATGACTCAAAAACAAATGGCGTAAAAAATGCTTCAAATTAACCCCTTAAACTAGTCGCGTATATATATTGTATCCTTATTTTTCGATTTTAGTGAATATGTCGGATTTATTTATTTATTTATTTATTTCCAACTAGTTTTATAGCCCCATGCAATGCATGAGCATTTTGCAAATTCATAATAATTCAGTAATGCAATATACAATAAATAATTAATTAAAAACATAAAAGAGGGAAAAATAATAAAACATCAAGAATCATATATAACTAATATATATAATAGAAGAATTTTAAAGGTGTACGCATAACTGTTACACATTTAATTTATCATTTAAATGATCCAGTTTTGCATATAAATTTACATAAAACAGAAGAATTTATTGAAATAGAAATACTTATAATCGTAAGGAACTAAAAAATTGAAGAATTCTTGTTACCTTTGTTTATATGAAACAACCCCGTTGAGTATTTACCCTTTCAAGAAAGGGAACAAAAGGCACATTGCCAAAGGTAAATTAAGAATGAAACAACCACAAAAAATAAAGTTAATCTAAATGCTAGTAACTTTTTGGCCAACGAATTTGTTTCTACCATGAATTTGTGTGTCCACATTTAATTTATAAGACCATTGACTCTACAACGAAATAAAAAAAAAAATAGTACCGAAAATTTTGAGAACTTTATTATATGTCAAAATTCCAATTGGGAAGTTGGAATTCTAAGTCCGAGTCACACCTAGCAATTGCACGTTAAATGTTAATACCCAAATTTACACTCCTCTTCACGTAATTTTGTAGATCTAATTTGTCTTTTTCTTTTTTTCTTTTTTTTTTAACAGTTGCAGGGTTATTCAGAAAAGAGAATAAATAAGAGATCAAACTATTACAATGGGGAATTTTATATAAGCCCTTTACATATGTTAGTCAAATATAGTATACATAATAATTTAAATTAGAAAAGAGATCAATTTTAAAAGGCTAAATATATATAGTTACCAAATCAATAAGGAATATATAAAAGGCTATAAAGAGGAATTCACATGCTTCAACAAAAAGAACCTATACTTATTTGGAAGTGTAAATAAATAAAATTTTATATGAAAATTCGTGGAGATGATCTATATACTCAATATATTACTTCCACCACATTTCATTAAAAAATGATCCATGTGTATTTTTTTATTTTTTTTTGCCATTGAATATTTCATGGTCAGCTCCCCTATTTCCTGGTTGAATTTTTATATCTGCAAATGCATTTCTCTTCACCTTTCCAATCAGGTAATGCCGGCTTTTACCCAACTCTATTGTCTGTGTATGGCAAACAAAATAAAGAATGTCACAATTGAAGGAATATCTTGCTTAAATAAACCGATCTTGTGTTGGAAATTACCTAGAAGCATGGTTTGCAAGTCGTAAGTTGTCCCTTTTTTCCTCACCTGTTGTCCAATTTTGACATCCTCTCCAATATAATTAACTTCACTTACCTGAGTCAATTTTATTAAAAAATATATATATCATAGATCGATGCTATGAGTTTTGTTAAAATATAGATAGAGTTGCATATTTTTGTAGAGGTATTCACCAGCAAATTAAGAAAAGGGATTAAGTTTATTTGTAACGCGAGCAACACGATGTCATAAAAATGTATGTTTTTTATAAAAAATCATGTGGCTGAAAATTGCATTCACACAAACCAACGGCTCAAATCAATTTTGGCATGAGTTTTGACCTAGCATATCTATAATACAAATTAGAGTTTTACTATTCAGTGACAACGACTGCTAACTTTAATAATCTAATAGTCACAAACTATTTACATAAATTCAAGGGTTTAGATAAGTTGTAGCAATTATGTAATATTCAATAATACTAAAGGTTAAATTTAATACATTTCTTAAAGGACAACAATTCACAAACTACTACTCCTCCCCCCCCCCCCCCCCCCGGGTTATTGTCTTCCTTTTTTAAAAAAAAATGGTGTTCTCTAAAATAATAATAAAACAAAAGTATTTTTTTTAATAAGAATGTTATTTTGTTGGATTGGTAATGTTTTATACTTTTTATTGAAGAAATTGAAGATATTTGTATTGCAAAAAATATTAATAGATTCAATTCCAATGGTATTTTGATTTAATTTGGATAGGAACGGTCATATATTTCCTATAAACTATGTCAACCGTCTAATACTTTCAAATGAAAATATTGGTTATTTAAACTTTTTCATAATTTTGTTTGTAAATAATTTATTAACTTTGCTTTTATTTTATATTAAAAAAAATATTAAGTTATTTTTAGTAGACAAGAATTAAATTAGCTTTGAAAGTTAAATCTATAAAGTTTTACATAAATATTTTTTATAATACAACTTGATTTAGTAAATTTATCAGGGGCACTTTAAATTTGATGAAAACAGTGATGATTTTAAGTAAAAACTATATCTTTATTTTCATACAGTGTTCTACTAGACTTTACTTATTTTAATCTCTATTATACTAAAATACTATGTAAAAACTACATTTGCATCGGGTTAAGAGGTTAGCTTATTTAGTACGAGACTAATTCACCTTGACATTCACTAAAGCTCAATCCCACCATTAATGGAATTCTTTTCTCTTTTCCCCACCATTAATTGCTCCAATGGACCAAAAAAACATATAATAATGGTAAAATTCTTATCACCTTCCCCGTCATTATCTAAACATCGTTTAATAACTTTTAGATATTGCAGAGAGTAAGACAAATAATGAAGTTTATTAAGAAAACTTTTTGTATATCAATTCATATTTGAATGTAATCAATCTAATAAGAATGGAAACAATTGTTTTTACTCTTCATAGTTAATATTAATTTTTTTTTGTCAAATATAAAAATTAAATATGACTCTTAATTTACAATGGTGATCTTGGGTAGACAATTAATATTTTTGATTTTTACTATAAAAAAATTTTAGTTTGATTTTATTTTAAATTTACCGAAAACTCATTTTCATTTTAAAATCGAATTCTCCTGTTTCAAAAATTTTAATCTAAAAAGATAAGATTAAATGGAGAAAAAATGAGCTCAAAAACTAAGAAAAGTGTGTCGGTCGAGACGTTATTATCTTACAGTAGGTAGGACCAAACCATAGAATTATGTTTTGCATAAACAAAAGTTATTACTACTATCGTGATACATTGAACAATGATCGTACGTATGTTTTTTTTTAAAAGGAAAAAAAAGAAAAGAAAAAAAGAAAACTCTAATTATATTATAGATTAAAGATTAAACATTTTTTTTAATTGCACAAAATATATTTTATATTTTTTAAAATTTTTGATAGTGCCAGATAACACGGGCATATCCTACTATCTATAATTCTATGGGTATATCTTTAATACATATCTATATTACAATCTACAGCACCTTTTCATGTACATGAATTGATCATTACAATTAAAATCGGAGGGCCCTCAATGACTATAATAAATCTAACAGTGATATGATGGTTTAATAGAGTTTTTTTTCTTTTTTTTTAACTATTATCTTATTAAAATTTTATATACAACCCACCACTCTACCCATATTATGGACTCATTATGCCACTTATTCCCCCTATTTTGCTATATATATATATATATATATATATCTTTCAATTTTCACCATTTTCTCCTTAAACTTAACATTTTTCTGTCTCCAAATTTCTCTCTATCAATAGAGGTTTACTTAACTAAATTTTACGATTCTTTTATTTTGTTGGGATGGAGGTAGTTTGTTGGTTGGGGGTATATTGGTGAAAGAATGTACGATCAGTTGTATGAGGTGGTAGTGATTTGATTGTCTAGGGAGGTGGCGAGTAGACTTTTAACATGGGGGTTAAGATTGTTTGTTGAATGTGTATGATTCAAAGGGGTTTAATTCAAAATTTGACAATCTTAATTATTTTATAATACAATCAACTAATTAAATCTCAGACAGTAAAAATAAGGTGTATTTTTTATATTTGATTAGGTCAAACTAAAGTTTCACCAAAGGATATCAAAGAGAAAGTTAGATCATCCATTTAAGATCAAGTATATATACAATCAAATGTAATAAACAATTAAAATATTAATTAATATAAATTTTTATTAAATTAAGAATCACTTAGCGTGCTACAATATTTATTTAGAGTGTCGTAATTTTGGAGTAATTGAGTTTTCTAATTATATAATGTAATCTATAGTATGCATTTTAAAAATTGAAATAGTGACGGATAGCATAGGCAAACAGTTTATAGTAAAAAAAAAAAAGTACTCATTTTTCGATGGAGACCACATACTGTTTTTAAAATCTAATGGCCCAAATTGATTTACATAGATCTAAAGGTGAAAAGTAAATCTTGACTCAATATTAATTATATTTATTTTCTTCTCCCTAACACTCTGTCCCCTAATTTTCTCAATTATATCTCTTACTTTTGGAAAAAAAAATTCTATAAACTTACACTATTTCTCTCGCTATAATCTATCCGCTCCCACGGAAAAATCAACACTTGCCTGCACCCTACCACTAATGCCACATACTCATTTCTATTGGCAAAAATAAATTTTTTTTACCTTTCTTATTTTTATTTTTACTTGATATTAGGTGTAAGTGACAGGAGCGTGACCAAATATATAGTTATGTGGTCCATTGACTTCACTCGGTCTATAATTTTTCGTAATAGTACCAGGTGGCACTGATAGATCTCAGAAAATATTTTTTTATTATGTAATATTTTTTTAGTGTGACCAAATGTAATTTTTTTTTGTGATCCAAAAAATTAATGTAAAATATCACTAACTATTATTTTTATTATATTATTCCGTGCCCTTGGGTACACGCATTACCCTAGTATATATTTACATGAAATATGGGCTTCCTTTCTATATCATCCCAATATATTTAATTTATTTGTGATTTTCCTTGTGTGAATTTGACTTGCCAAAAATTATGTGGTTATCAGATGATGAATGATTAGGCGATTGTAGAGTTCTCCCATTTTACTTGGCAACCTGCAATGAAATATTTATATTTTTCAGCCATATTTTCTTATTTTTCCCAGAAATAAAATGATTTCATTTTATTGTCGAGTGAAATAATTTAGAAGAAGTTTGAGTCAAGTACCAATATGCATGTACTTGCGAATGAAAAACGCGTTGTTGAGTCCACATCCTTAAGAATAAATTCCGAAGTTGGTGTTTAGGGACCAAATGATCAATGGATCATAACAAATTTATTTCTAAATCCATAGGTAGATTGCACCAAAATTCCGTAACAAATTTATCAAGGTTAGGATTGTGCATAATTCAGACTTCTGGTTGGAAGTAATGCTATTTCTCCTCCAGAAATCTGGAAAAGGATGTATCTTCACATTTTCTTCTCCAAAAAATAGTTGCAGTTAGTAATTGGTTGTATCTTAGTGAATGTTATACTAGCTTCCTGAGATGTATAATCAAACAAGGTTAGGATTTTTTTTTTCTTATAGATGCGTATAGTAATACATGGATTTTTGTGTAAATATTTAAAGTTTGAGTTTGTTTTGTCGCTTTTTTTTTGTTTGCTTAGTACTAGTCTAGGTTGAAATCATGGCTCCAACACTAATTTCAAACCCTAGAAACAACTAACAAGCAAAGAAAGTGTGGCTTATATTTTTATCCTCTCAAGAAAGTTTTATTTATTTATTTTGAAGAAAAAAATAAAAAAATAAAATAAGATAGCTGCTGTTTAATTTGCACTTCAAAAAAACACTTGATAATATTCTACTTTTCATTCACCCGATGATAAGTGAGTAAGTGCATATTATTCGCCTAATGACAAGCCAAGTATAAACATACATACTCGGTACTTATGGTGTGAGTAAGGCATTTTCAAATTTATACTCAGCTCTCATAAAATAAGAAACGTGCACTTACATATCTGTTATGGGGCGAATGAAATCATGGCTTTTGGTGTAGTGGAGTGTCACCATGAGAATGCAAACCTCATTGAATTGGTTGAAGTGTTAAATAATTAAAGTATAAAAAATTAATTAAGTAGTTGTACGTGGTCCTTATATATTTATATATATTCTATTGCCCACAACTACCCGGCTGTAAGGATCATGCTGACTTTCTTTAAGGATGAAAAAATATATCACCTCGTACAAAAAATGGTGCATGTGAAATGACTTGTTTAATTAGGATCTTACCTAATTGCAATGTAAATCGCTTAGCAAGTAGAACAAATATATCACTAAAAAAAATACAAATTCTAGCAGAAAAATAAACAAAATGTCTTAAAAAAGCAGTTAAAAATTTTGTAGTATGCACCCACCTGGTAGTTCTACACTCCTAATATCCTAAAAATCCAACTCCCGCGACTGCAAACGCATTGAATTTGTTAAATAGTTGGTTAAAGTGTTAAATAAAGCATAAGAAAATATCTCAACTCTTGCAAAAAATGGTGCATACGAAATGACTTGTTTGGAACTTACCCATCAGCTTGCCTTTTCAATTCCATCCCAGCAAAACTACAAGTCCAGAGGTTATTTTGGATTCAAGTATCAACACAAGTTCGTCAAGGAAACATATGCAAACGGCATAGTCCTTCGATTATAATTAATGAGATCTTTGACTCTTTGATTGCTTTCTCCAATAATCCAGGCCTAATACTCTCTTCCCTCTCTATATCGCCAGTGTCTAAGAAATCGAAATCCTGTTTGCACCAAAGCTGTACAAAGGTGATGGGTAAAGTTTGTACACGTGTATTTATCTCTAATGCTGATCAAGAAGCATAATACATCACAGCAATATGTAGAAGTTGTAGAAGCAGCTCCTCGGGCTTTCACAATAGCCATAGGTGCTCTACAGGATAAATGATATTGAAGGATATAACCAGTGCTAACGCAAAGTATAAAAACATTAACTTTAGATGAAAAAGTTTAATAGGTATATCTTTCATACAAGTTAATGAAATCCTCCAAATATCTAAAGGGTGGAGTCCACTTGAAAAATCTAGCTTATAGTAGCAAATTAATATATATGGAGGGTACCATGTGCTCTACAAAGATAACTTTGGATTGAAGTTTTTGACAAAATTTGTGGAGACGATCTCCATACTGAGTACGAATAATTCTACCAAAATAAGTGGAGTATACCTCACTACTATTGAGCTACAGGAGGAGAGTGTTGTTCATTTCATTGCCTCTGTCACCCGCGAATCTAGCTCATCTATACTGATGCTTTTGTTCTGTTGCAGACCCGCTGAAACCCCTCATCACTGCTCCACTCTCTATCAATAACTTCTGCACATTCTTACATTTTGAACCACATTTCTTCAAACCATAATTTTTTAAGTACGCCTCCAATTTGCATCAATGAGCCCCTCCGGTTAGTTGATCATAATTGATGCAAGTGTGTGAGAACAGGTTTGTCACTTTAGCATCCCGGAAGATGTCCAACCAATCAGAACTCCATGTGATATTGAAAGAGATATGTCCTAGGACTATTCATAGATTATGATTTGTACTTGGATATCTTATGCTTATTTTTATTAATAAAGTTTATTTATTTTACTTTATAATCTCTTGTAAATAATATTTATTAATACTAGTTCATCAAGTACGTGACTAGATTGTGGGATGCTAGTAATGTAATAATAATATTGTTTAGATGTCCCTAATCAAGTATCAATAACCTAGGATCACATTGATATAATGATTAGAGTATGGGGTCAGCTGATGACTATGTTCCACAAGTCATGGATATGGAGATATCAAGCTGAACATACTGATACTTGTTAGGGAACAAGGTATGGACTGACCCGCTTTGGGGACACTGCGAGGAGTGTTACATAATGTCAACAGTGATGTCCCCATTTGTGATATCGTATTATCCTCAGACCTGAGATCGCCATGGGTTACCAACATAGGGATTAGCATGTCAGGCATTATCAAACGTTGCTCTTGACCGAGTAATTATAAAGATGATGACCGAGCATACTATGAACTATGTAGAGGTATGTGGTTGATCAAGATGGGATTTGTCACTCTCATATATTGAGAGAGATATCGTTGGGCCCCTTGATAAGTGTAATTAATATTTGCATGGCCATGCACAAATGAGATGTCATTTGTTTTGGATTAATTATACTTAGAGATCAAGAAATAAAGATTGAACTATACAAGAATGACACTTGCCTAGTCTTGTG